>OX439486.1:10892822-11437822 GCA_949320155.1 Melangyna quadrimaculata
GCATCACTACAAGGGAATCATTTTACAAAATTAGATTTGTCAAACGCGTACAACCAGTTAGTGCTGGACGAAGATTCGCAATTGTTATGTGCTTGGAGCACACATGTTGGAGTGTTCAAATGACGCGTTTGCCCTTCGGAGTGAAGCCAGCTGCGGCTATTTTTCAAAAAACAATTGAAACTCTTCAGCGAGGCATTCCAAATGCAATCAATTATTTAGATGACATTGTGATAACGGGTGCGGATACTGCTGATCATATGAAAACACTTGAGCTCGTTTTAGAAAAATTAGATTCAGTAGGGTTACGTCTGAATGAAAGTAAATGTGAATTTTTCAAGGAAAAAATTTCTTATTTAGGTTTTAATATCGATCGTTTTGGTTTGAGCAAAAACAAAGAAAGAATCGTTTCAGTAATAGAAGCCCCAATTCCGCAGTGCGTTTCAGGAGTGAGGGCGTTCGTCGGAATGATTAATTATTATTCTAAATTTATTCCTAATTTTTCTCACAAAATGGCACCGTTATACAATGTATTAAAAAAAAAGATGTGACATTCCAATGGTCAAAAGAATGCCAAGAAGCATACGAATTATTAAAGATGGATGTAACATCCGATCAGGTTTTGACACATTTTAATCCAAAAATTCTAATAGTTTTATCAACAGATGCTTCTAATTCGGCAGTGGCGGGTGTCTTGTCACATGTTTTCGCGAATGGTGTTCGGAAGCCAATCGCGTTCATTTCTCGTGCACTGTCGAAAACGGAAAAAGGCTATAGTACGATTCAGAAAGAAGCCGTGGCTATTGTTTATAGTGTCTCAAAATTAAAGCAATATTTATTAGGCGTTCATTTTATATTAGAATCTGATCACAAACCGCTTTTGACTATTTTTGGCGAGAATAAAGGTTTACCCGTTATGGCAGCAGCGAGGATGCAGAGATGGGCCTTTATTTTGTCGGGTTTCGATTACTCTATTAAGTATGTAAAAGGTGACCTAAACCAAGCCGATCACTTGTCGCGGATTCCCCAAGAAAAAATAGACAGTACAAGTGATGATTTTTCGTATATAAATTTAATAGAAACCGACAACCAATTAAAGTTAGACTTCAAAAAAATAGCAAAAGAAACAAGAAGGGATCCAATTCTTTCAAAAGTGGCAAATGCAGTAGATGGCGGTTCTATTGATGCGTTAATGGGCGAAGAATTTAGCCCTTTTCGTACCAAGAAAAATGAACTATCAGTTGAATACAATTGTATTCTATGGGGCTATCGAACTGTTATTCCACGTAATTTACGTGAAAATGTGTTGAAAGAGTTACATCTTTCACATTTAGGCATTGTAAAGACCAAGGCATTGGCACGGTCTTATGTTTGGTGGCCTAGAATCGACCATCACATTGAGGAAATGATTTCTAGCTGCGATTCATGCAAGCTTACTCAGTCGAGCCCTGAAAAATGTCCTTTAATCCCATGGACACCTACTGAATCAGCATGGTCTCGAATCCATATAGATTATGCTGGGCCCATAAATGGATTTTATTTTTTTATTATCATCGACTCGTATTCGAAATGGGTCGAAGTGTTCAAAACTCGTGATATGACATCAACATTCACCATTAGTAAACTGCGTGAGGTCTTTTGCCGTTTTGGTTTAGTGAACACTTTAGTAAGCGATAACGGTAGGCAGTTTACTTCATTGGACTTCCAACAAATCGTTTCAAATAATGGTATTAAGCACATTTTGACGGCTCCAGGTCATCCGGCGACCAATGGCCAAGCGGAAAACTTTGTCAAAACGCTAAAAAAATCATTACATGCCAACTTGAACGACACCGACGGTGGCAGTAAAAACATGGACTTAATTTTAAATCGGTTTCTATTCGATTATAGATGTGCACAACACTGTACTACTGGTGAATCACCAGCAAAGTTATTGCTTGGTAAAGAGTTGAAAACCCGTTTTAGTTTAATGAAACCACCTTTGGTGAGAGGAATTATTTGTGATAGTCAATTATCGAATGTTAAAAATTTTAAAGGCTCAAGAAACGTAAAATTTAATGAAGGTGAGAATGTGTTCGTACGAGATTATTCAAACCCAAATTAAGATAGTTGGCAACCTGCCACCGTAAAGAAGCGTATTGGAGCACGGTCATACAGTTGTGTTCTTACCCACAATAAAAGAATAATTAAGAGACATTCAAATCAAATAATATCGGGCACGTCTAATGGAGCACACAAGTCGGTCAACAGTTTTACCGATAACGCTGAAAAACAAACAGCCAGTGGAACGGCGGGCACGGAGGAACCGAGAGACAATACAAATTCGAAAGACGTTACTGTAAGTGGTGATGCTTTGTCACCGATTCCCGTTTCACTTTCTGGTAGAGGTTTACGACCAATCGAAAAAACAAAATATAAAGTATTTTTTTAATTTAATTATTATATATCTTTTCTTATTATTATCATTCTATTTTGTTTTAAATTGTTGTAAAAAGGCATTTTATAATTTTTCTTTTTTTTCTTTTCAAAAACAAAAAGTAAAACTATGACTTAAAATATTGGTTATAATTCTGAACACAAATTGAAGAAATGTGAGAATTAATTTGTATTATTGTAATTTCATGAAATATTTTCATTTACCATTTATTTTTTTTTTACGTAAGATTTCAACTTAAGATGGGAGGTGTCAAGTACCAAGTGCTAAGGCCCATTTATAAAAAGTACAATAATGAATTTAATGACAGTAGTTCTAGTAAGTAAGATAAAATTGTTTTAGTTTTAAGAAAGAGACAAATAAAAGTTCAGTTCGCTTCTAACTTTCAATCCAAGTACATCACATTCAGGTTACAAAAAAAAAAAATAGGAACAGAATGAAAAGCATGCAAAATGACCGTGCATTACCAAGTTACGACAAACTTGATTTATGTGGGAAGTCAAGTAGACTTAAATAGCAAATATAAGAAGTAGAATTAACTGGATATAGGTAACATATAACCTTGTGCTGGCAACTTTCCGAGTGAGTCAAATCTTCTTCTCCGTTCGATTAATTGCACTTTCGTCTCTTCTTTCCTAGGTCATGGAAGCTTTTTAATAACAACCAGTGTAGTAATGGGTGCACTGGCGATCTGGGGCCTATTGGCACATTGAGTCACGGCACCTAGCAGCCAGCGCGTGAAACTAACAAACGAGATAGATTTCTTTTCCATTTGACGTTCAATGCATTTCCCATAAGAGAAAAACAAAAACGGCTCGTAGAAACATTATTTTAACAAATTAATTTTATATGAACAGTTGTTTGTATTATAATTGCAATAGAATAATTAAACATGCTAGTTTGCAAATCAAACGTAAAATATATCGAAACTTATTACTAATTTGCTTTATTTTGCAGATGAAATATGTAAACAAACGTGCTTTTTTGTTGTTGTTTTTCAAAATGGATGCAAGGCATCAGTCAGAACGATATCATGTGCGTAGGTAGGTAGTAGTTAAGGGGACTAGAGTTTCTTATGAATTTTAATAAAACATTATTTTTTATTATAAGTAAAGAATGAAGTAGAAATGTTAAAGGTCCACTTTAGTGATCGTAAGAAAAAAAGATAATAGGTACCAGGAAATTATGTGTTGCACCAATAATTGCGGTTTTCTATTTTTCGATTAATTTCGTTCATTTTTGCTTTCGTAAAAATAGAATTATAACAGTCAAAAGCGCTCACTTAAGTAAATGTAATAAGCCAACGAAAATTAGTTTTCCAAATTATCAAAAGGAGTCACCTATAATGCACTTAAGTGATATTAATCTTCATTTTATTTTTTTGTATTAGGTACGCGCAGGTTAATATAAAGTTAATATAAATTATAGGGGCATCATTTGATTTCTCTGTGTTCGTTTGTTTTATCCTACCTCGTAAGTTTCTTTCTAAGAATAATTTTTTAACGTAATTTCGGGCAAAAAAAAACTTTTATCCTCCATTTAAAAAAAGGTTAGCACTCTTTTAAAGTAAACTCTTCTTAAAAATAGAACTAATTAAGAGTGATCGAGCTTGACCTTCATTCATACCTTGCCTCTTTTGTAAACCAAGAAGCAAATGTGTAAATAGCCAATTGAAAAATATTTTTTTTAACAATTTTTTCACAAGAAGATTTTTATTCAATTACGAACGAACATATTTTTTTAATAATCGTGACTACGCCTCTGCCTTTCTCTATTTTTAATGGAGTACTTTTGTTGTTGTTTCTGGTTGTAAAGGTGGTTTGTTTACATTTTTCATTTACAATGCAAAGCATTTTAGCTATCTATTTTAATATATTTTCGGGTTGAATTATAAGCTTACACATTTTTTGGTTCTATTTCAATCATAATATGGATACCCGTTGATATAAAATAATTTGGTATAACTAATTTTCATCAGGCGCTTTTTTCGTTTTCTCTTATGGGAAATACATTGAACGTCAAATCGAAAATAATTCTATCGCCTTTTGAAGCTTAAGCGCTTGAGATGCAGGTGGCGTGGAAAGCAACTTACCAGGTGTCAATAACACATGTCAACTTTTTTAGTTTCAGGCCAACATACTTGTTTTTAAAATTAATTTCTTTTATTGCAAATGTGAAACCTTTTACACATCGACAAACTGTCATTTAATGAACACAATGAACAAAATAAATAAATAAATCGGGTGGCACAACGGCTCATGAAGAACCAGGGCCTAGTGACTAACAACTCGCAACCATTCCTGTGTGCGCCTGTCGACAGGAATTGAAGGGACCTACAATTTTATGCCGAATCCGAACGGCTAGACGAGAAGCACTTATTCGTGACAAGTGATACTCTTGGAGGATTTGTCAATTCCTCGCAAGAGGCAGTAGCTCTGAAAAAAAACTTTTTAGTTTTTAGGTGGACGAGGCTGGGAAGCGATCCCAGACCTCCAGCGTGACAGTCGAACGCACTAACCATTACGCTACGGGCTACTACGAACACAATGAACGTCGCCAATAACATAGTATTAAAAACCAATGCAAGGACATCAATATTTTCCTACCTAACACTTAGTGCTTTACTTTAATTAATTTAGTTGGGCAGAAGGCACTGTTATTTTATATATTACTAGCTGACCCGGCAAACGTTGTTCTACCATAAACAAATTTTCTAGTGAATATTTTTGTTGTTAAATAAAAAATAACGAATGTATTGTTAGTGTATTTGAATGTTTTAATGATCGATGAATTTGAAGGAATCTGATTTATCGATCGATTGATTATAGATAATATTAGATGAATGAAACTATTTAAACGAAAGTGTGTTTAATGTTTATGATGTCGGCAACGACGGTACGCATTGTCATTCCATAAACAAAGGTGAAACGTTCGTGATTCTTGTGTTCTATTGAGAAGAAAACTGTTGCAGCACTATATTTTGGCGGAGCACTTAGGAAATATCGGTGCAAAAGAGCATTTGGTGGCGTATTTCGTCGGTTTGCTTGGACACCCAGACGTCGCTGTGCGTGTGCGGTTGCCAACCATGACTCCAGTAATGTCTTGAGCAACTGGTGCATTGAATCTACACACGTGCTCTCCAGCTGGTGTTTTATCAGGATTGATAACGATAGCGTTATTGTCACTTTGCAGTTCGTGTATGTGTAATTTGAAGAATTTCAATAGTTCATTGTGTTCATTTAATTGGGTGTCCAACTCTCCAACGATTCGCCTGGTTTGAGGCAAATTTAGGTTATTGGCGCCGCAACATGCATCCATGCTAT
Organism: Melangyna quadrimaculata; assembly: GCA_949320155.1. NCBI lineage: Eukaryota > Metazoa > Arthropoda > Insecta > Diptera > Syrphidae > Melangyna > Melangyna quadrimaculata. Next base: position 10,898,577 of record OX439486.1, read on the forward strand.
TGGCGAGTGCGCGTTCGGAGTCTTCACGATTGATGTCGTCACCGCCATCGATGAAGTAGATTTTTAAGAATTTATGACTTTCGTTTGGCATTAGCAGCAATGAGCCCACTTTGTGGTACACTTGTACTTTGATTTTGAATGTTGAGCTGAATTGTTCAACATTTTCCGCAGTATTTATGAATTCTTTAAGTACGTTTTTAAACAACCTTTCACAGTCACAAAAGACGTATGTATATCGTCCCGTTTCTTCCTAAGCCCCGTATCTACAAAAATATTTTTTTAGAAACTCGAAAAACAAAGGATTTATTTCACAGTCCCACAATATTGAAGCTTTTTTTTTTTATTTAGGTAAACTCCATAGGTTTTTGGGTAAATAAGAAATAAAAAAACACTTTCATGATTACATACATATATCAAATTGAGAGAAATTATTAATTTTGTTAAGTCTTAAATATTACATTACATTATGTAGGTACACACATTTCGAACGCAGAAATGGTATGAAATTTTTCTTGTAAATTTACATAAATCGTGTAAAATTTTGCACGCATTGCGTTTTGATACTTTTATAATTTTGCACGCACTGCCTTGTGAAAGTTTTATTATGCGGACGTAGTGCCATCTGTCTTTACACAACATACACAATTGCGTTTAGAACGACGCAACGGCTAAATTATGTTTGTATGAACAATAAATACGAACATTTTAAAATCGCAATTAAAAAATGGGCGGTTGGTGTAGGAGGGTGAAATTTTGGGGTTAGAGTTATTTTAAAATATCAAATCTGTTTTTTAATGTTTTGTGTTAAATTTTTAATTTATGTATGTGAACTGTAATGTAGTTTAGATTATTCGACGTCTTTATGTTTTTAAATGCCAAAAGAAAACACCTTGTAAAATTTTAATTAATGATTATTAATGTTATTTAAATTTAATATATATGTGTACAACAGGTAGTTTTTTTTTAATTTTTGTTACCAAGTCCAAGATAGGTGTTTACTGTGTGATGTCCAAAATGCAAGAGGAAGAATGTTCTGTTTTACAAATCGATTAAGCATTTAAGAACAAGAAGAATAAAGAGAATGCAAGAATTAGAAATATAAAGTTACGTTAAGATTTACAGTTTTGTGAGAACAAAATTAATTTAGATAAAGCTGTTATGAAAAATAGGGTATTATTGGACATTGTTTGGTTTTTTATGATTCAATTTCAAAACAAAATCTAAAAAAAAATCAAAAAAAAAAATTTCATCGAAAAACTAAAAAAAAATATTTCTGGAAAAGGCAACCCTAATCACTTATCGATATGAAGTATACTTTAAAACCGATTCTCATACCTTCCAAACATACACACTAAATTTCAATACAATCGGTCGAGACACGAGATTTGTATATATTAGATATTATAATTGTATAGAAAAATATTGTTAATTGATTTGAAAAATAAAATCTTAATCTAATTTAATCTATTAGTGGGGAAAGTATTTTTTGGGAGAAATTTTCGTTAAGATAATCAACAACTTCAACGGACACACGAAATTTTGCAATAAACTCAAGCCCCCATATTTATAAACGAAGCCAGCGGCGAGTTATCTTTAACTCGTGGATTAGGAGTAAGATTTCTGCCACTTACGAGCTAGCTAAACCACCAAGGAAGGAAGTTTAGCGAAGGATTAACTAGGACAAATAAATATACCTTCCTTGATGGTTTAGCTAGCTCGTAAGTGGCAGAAATCTTACTCCTAATCCACGAGTTAAAGATAGCTTCGTTTATTAATATGGGGGAAGGGGTTCTACTTTAAAGTAAATTCTTTTTTTTGAACAATTTTGTCTTCCTTTGGCACTCATTATCGCTGCCCAATTAATTCAGAATAAGAAAAGAAAAAAACATTTTTTAAACAAAACTCTTGGCCACTAAATAAATTTTAAACTATCTTTTCGATGCTATCACTTGATAAACACTGCAAGTGTTTATTCCTAAATTCTAACTTGTTGTTGACGACTCCGAAACCGGTTGAAATTTATCAGTTTACCTTTAGCACCTCTAACTTTTGAGCTTTCCTGTAAATAATGGATTAAAAGATAACTCGTGAATTAAAACGTATATTTACTTTTCCCTACGCTAAACTACCTTCCTTGTTAGTTTAGCTAGCTCGTACATAAATGGTAGAAATCTTACTCCTAACCAGCGAGTTAATGATAACTCGCCGCTAGCTACGTTTATTAGGACGCTTTCACACAAGGAAACTGAGTTGCCAGAAACTAGCTATTATGTCGGCGAGAAGGGTGAGAGGGGGGGTGCCCCCCCCTAAGGGGCCAGTTATAGCTATCATTGAAAACCATCATTGAAAATATTAATTATCAATTTTAAGAGATTTTGAAGAAAAAATAAATGATTATTTTGATGCCAAAGTAAAGCTTATTGACTTAATAATTATTTCCAGGTAAAACAAAATTCAATTAGGCACAACTTTTCACATAAAATGACTTTTAATTTTTCAATGATGAACTACCTTACCAATGATCATTGAAAACAATTAAAAGTTACGTTATGGGGAAGATATGGGTCAAAAATAGAAATAGAGGAGAAATAATTTTGAAGTCGTAAGCTATCTTTCTGCATTAAAATATTTAATGATTAAACTTTCGAAGGGTCTCCAAATCCACCGCTAACTTTTTCAATTATGGTTTCTAATGATAGCTATAACTGGCACATTACGCCCTTCTGCCTACAAACTCCCAGTTGCCGGTAACTCAGTTTCCTTAGGGGTCTTAATATGGGGATTGATGTTTCCAGTTACAAAATCGGTTAAATTGTGAAATTTTCCACTCAATTCAAGAAGTCAAAACAATTGTTGTATTTCTCCTAGACTTGTTGTTCAGTGCTACACAAATTTTAAAAAGTTGTTGAATTTCACTTGTTCAACAAGCACTTTATGTATTGTGTTATAGGCCCCTGTAGAATGTTTAAGCAATACGATCGAGTTGAATTTGGTAGCGGCTTTGTTTTTGTTTCCATAGTTGGCTACACTTGAAGACCGAAATGATTTGTTTTAAATTTTAAAAATCGATGCTACTAACTTGACTCAAAAATGGACGATGAAATGAATGGAAACGAAAATGGCAATTCGAAGCATTTCATAAATCAGTCGACAGCACTAGAAGATTTTACCTTCTTCTAATTCTAGATCTTACCCTTAATACTACATTTTCATTAGAGCCGAAATGAGGTAATTTCGGAATTTGGCAAAAAAGTGTTTTCATAATCAAATTAACTAATTCCGTTAGACATCTCATTTCATTTGGAATTTGGAATGGCAGTTAAACGATTGTTTTTGTTAATTTCTCTTTGTGTTTTGACCTTTTCATGTAAAAGCTTTTTAAAGCTTTTTCAATCGACTGCTGATGGATGGATTTACCTCATTTCGAACCAAATTTCGTGCAAATTTGGTTGAAATAAGCTCATTTGGAAACGAGAATTTGTATGGGAAATGAGGTAATTTCGGATCTCATTTGGAAATTTGCAACAAAATTAACGCATTTGGCCCAGTGAAAACGATGTATTAACTTACTCGTTCATTCATAGTGTAGGTACATAAACAAACATTTAGGTCAAAATATACCTTATTCGGGATAAAAGAAAAGGTAACACAAATTTTCATCCAATGAGGTTATCTTTGAGATGTTTATGGGATATACATTGTATGTTGAAATTTCATGAAATCGCTATATATGACTCTAAATATAATTTAAACGTTTTAAAGACATGGGAATGGGAAGTTATAAGACCAACCAAGATAAATTAATAAAAATAAAATTTAAAAATTAATTTAAACGAATTGAACTTCATTTTTGTCCGTACATAACAGAGTTACCGGTGGTGAGCTTTTTGATCGAATCGTAGAAAAAGGATCATACACCGAAAAAGATGCTGCCGATTTGATAAGACAGGTCTTAGAAGCTGTAGATTATATGCACGAGCAAGGTGTTGTACATAGAGACCTTAAAGTAAATAATTTAATTATGACTTCAAAATATAAAATAATAAAAAAAATGTTCTTTATTCCAGCCCGAAAATCTTTTATATTATAGCGCAGATGAGGACAGTAAAATAATGATTAGTGATTTTGGTTTATCAAAAATGGAAGATTCTGGAATAATGGCTACAGCTTGTGGTACACCTGGTTACGTAGCCCCTGAAGTTCTGGCACAAAAACCATATGGCAAAGCTGTTGATGTTTGGAGCATAGGTGTTATATCCTATATATTACTGTGCGGCTATCCACCATTTTATGATGAAAACGATGCGAATTTATTTGCACAAATATTAAAAGGTAATTGTTATTATTTAAAGATGAAATTTAATCTTTGAAGCTAACGTTTATGTTTCTACTTTGTGTCCGTACCTTAGGGGAATTTGAATTCGATTCACCATACTGGGATGAAATAAGTGACTCTGCAAAGCACTTTATTCAAAACTTAATGTGTGTCAATGTTGAAAAAAGATACACATGCAAAAAGGCTCTAGCGCACGCATGGTAAGGCAAACATACATATTTACAAATATTTTAAAACGTTACTACGAATGAGTTGTGTGTTGGGGTTTTATTTCCCGGTCATGATGGAGGTGTTGTCCATTGGTAAAAAAAAAATCAATTAAGTTTGCATTTAGATCTGTCAAAAAAGGCGATCTTCTTCACAATGTTTTTGGAGCTATGACACAGACATAAAATTACACGAATACAATGGCAAACATTGTATATCAATTGAAATAATTATCTGTTCTGCACCAACAAATTCATGGCTTGGATTTAAATCTGAATTGACCAATGGAAAACACAACCAGTTTAAACTTTTTCGAGGCTCTGACTGGACAGATATCTGTTTATTTAATCCGTGAAAATACTCACATTAGAAATTTAAAGAAGTCGCCTAGTGAATTTTTCGTGGCTTAATTTTATGTAGGTACACATTCCTTACTAAGCCCGATGGGGGTTTTGTCATCCAATTCCTTCGGACTCACAAAAATCACGCCTAATAATTATGTAGATAATAGTTCCTTGTTAAGTAGGGGAGACTGGGTACGGTTGAAACACAGGACGTTTGAAACATTGCAAATATCTTGCAAGCCGTGGGTGTTGGGTGGATGGATCTCAGAGACGCATGAAGCGGCAACACGTTAAAAGACGAACTTCAATCTGGCTAAGGTCGTAGAACGCTTCCGTTGTCTTTGGGAGGCCTTTTTGTTTTTTGACATCCAAAAGTAAGTTTTTTGTTCGGATGTTTTTCCTATTACCGTGTTTTCTATTCGTTGGGAAATATTGGGTATATTTTTGTGATCGAAGTGAAGATAGTAGAATACAACATGGTGACTATTTTCAGTGTGTCAGTATTATTACCGACAGTATTTACATTTGTTTACCAACAGGAGGGGCTGGGGACGGTTGAAACAATGTATGTTGGTACAACAATTCCAACTTGGTATATTCCTAAATCTTAATTTTATTGGTTTCTGACCAATCAAAATTGAAGAAACATTTTCTTTTTTTTTTTTGATAATGACTTAAAATAATGCACATGTTATTAAAACAACACTGTCCATATGTCGACAGAAACATGATCTTTTATTCAATCCAGCTTTGAAATGGCAATACTATAGACGATATAAGTGCTATTGTCTCAACCTTACCCAGTCTCCCCTATTCACTGTTAAAACATTCCCTATTACAAACTGTAGTATTCTTGTAACTTTTCTGGTGCGGGCCACATATTTTGAACAGTACATTGCCATCATTTAACATCTGTTGGCCAGTCAGAGACTCAAACAAATTATTTGTTAAATAGAAATATTTGTAATATGAGGTCCGTTCGCTTACTCTGCAAAAGTTCCAATTTACGCCAATGTTTGTTTAAAACATATTTAAATTAAATATAGGATATCTGGGAACGCCGCAAGCAGCAAAAATATTCATGGAACCGTTTCAGAGCAACTTAAAAAGAACTTCGCAAAATCTCGTTGGAAGGTTAGTTTCTAAATAAATAACAACAGGAAAATCCTCCAACACATTTAAAAACCATATTTTCTAACAATTCTCAATTTCAGCAAGCGTATTATGCTGCAACTGTCATACGTCAAATGCAACGTATGGCTTTAAATAGCAATGCGGCAGGTAATAGTAGCAATGCAGTCAACCCAGAGCCTTCATCAATGACGTCTACAATGGAGACAGAGCCAAGTATAGTTACAACAACTGAACCTGAATTAGTAGAAGTATCAAGACCATCCGCCAACATTTCTGATAAAGATGACAGTCAAATGGATTGTCATGACACACCGTCAGTTGTGAATGGGAGTACCCCGCCAAAATAGATTTAAAATTATCCTATCTATATAATATGAACGACTTCACCCTCTCTTTTAATTTTTATTTTACAATAAATATTTTATCTTAAATACAAAAAAAAAAAACCAAAAGGAATACTTGTAAGTAATTGTTATCCATGCGAATTCGTTAATTTGTTATACTGTCGATCTTTGTTAATTTTAAATAAAACTAAAAAAGAAAATGCTTGTTTAAGTAAAATTAAAATCAAAATAGAAGAAATCAAGAGATAGAAATGAACGTCAAATAAATTACGTTCAAAAGTCGCACCGATTTATATACATAATTCTTCTACTCATAAAAAAATATATTTATAAAAGAAAAACAACAAATTATTTAAAAAATAAAAATAAATATGATATCAAAAATATACGAAGCTACTTAAAAACAATCTGCGAAAATATGTAGTATCTGATCTTTCTATTTACACACTCTCGGAACTTATTCGATGAGTTTATAAAAATTAAATTAAATTTAAATTATCAATAAACATATTATAAGTGAAATTTTTATTGTAAATAATCTCCAAAAACACATATTTTGGCTTCAATATTCAAATCAGCTGATAGCAGTCTCTTAACTATAGCTTTAGCTATGTGGAATTCAATTTTTAAAATGCAAATTAAAGTTTAAAATAATAAAATTAATAAAGAAAACAAAATGTAAACTGATATAATATAAAATTAAAGAAAGAAATTTCGAAAATATTGTTGAACTATTTAACAATTCTTTTTTTGTAAGATGAAATAAAAAGCAGACCTTAAGATCTGTATGGAAGAGCATTTTTGAACTTTAAAGTTGTCGACCTACACCAAATGGCAACATTTGTCAACAACGACACGTCGCGTCTAAATAAATACAGCCCCGAACAATTAATTTTATGTGCAGTTTTTTACTAAGCCCCGATGGCGTTTTTTTGACAAATTTATTCGGGCTTATATACACCCCTATTACCGATGTCGAAAGCGACAGCGAAATATACGACGCGACACAAACACAATCTGCATTCCAAAAGTCATTTTCCACTTTTGTCACTCGTTTTGTTGTCGTGCGTGAACGTCAAACGTCGTTTAAAGCTTTCACCTTTCATTCTGCATTCTGTAAGACGAAAGGAAACGGGGACTATGAAAAAAACGACGTTATCTCTCGTTCAAAAATTTGCTCACGACAGACAAGTTGCAGGTTGAAAAACTGTAAATATTCTTGTTGAATAATTTATTTAATAGTATTTATTGTTATTTTATTTGCGATAGATAAAACAAGAACATATTTGGAATTTATTCCGTTATTTGTCAAGATTGTGATGAAGTTTATATTGGCCAAACGAGAAGAACGGCAAAAATAAGATGGTGAGAACACTATAAATCAATCTATTCTAAGACAGTGCATGAGTCGACTCCAGCTGATCATATGATTGCTAGTAATCACAACCTGGCGGGTTTTAGATTATTAAAACAAATAAATAACCCAAAATTATTAAATGCATATGAAGAAATGTACATACATCGCACAAATAATATGAACAAAAACAAGTTGTTTGAACGATCTTCATTGCATGCATTTTGAGAACCATTAACAGCTAAAGACATATTTGAGACCAAATTCTTAACGCATTTATTCAGTTACTTTCATCAAATTTTATTAAAACCAGTTCGAACCATTAACTTTCATAATTATTAGATAAAACTACTTGGAGTCTTTAAATTGAAAATTATTTGTATATACATATGTACGTATAATTTTTTCATCATATCATTTTTTGATTTATATATAAAATATTTTTCAATTTGCTTAAAAACCCGAAGATGAGAAGATATTCTCGAAAACGTTAGTTTAAAATAAAACTTAATTTGTATGAGAATAAGAAGAGATTCAAATTCTATTATTTATTTAACATATTTGCAGTTGAAATTAACAATTCAAAGTAAGAAATAAAAAAAAAGCCGCAAAAAAGGTCGCATTTTTAAAAAAAGTCGCAATTGAATAAAAAAAAAAGTCGCATACCTATATTAATTCTTTTTTTTACCATATAAAAACACTTAAGATATTATTTGAACTTTTTTAATTTAAACAATAGCTTTAATTAATAACAATACCAAAAAAAAATCAGACTTTCATTTTACATTAATATGTACACGAGTAGGTTTAACGTTTAAATATCTATATATAATAGTCGTAAAAATTGGTTGCGGTATCATTTGCTCAAAAAGTATCCAACCAATTTCGATAAATTATATATAGTTTGAAAGCCATAAATGCGCAGATGTGCAGAATATATCTGAAACACGCATTTACATACTGGGTCATTTTTGTTTTTGCACTGCCGATCACTGTGCATATTAAAAAAAATTAAAAATAAAAAAAAATTGTTTGTGATTTAATTTTCAAACTAATTGTTTTGACTGTAGAATCTGTGAAGGTTTTGGTGGTCGAATTTCGGCCAGTCGGCGATACTAACCTTAAAAGATATATCACAATTATCGTTTCTTTGTTTTGAAATGGTTTCTCTATAATTTTTAATAAAATTTTTTTCAGGAACCCATTCGCTAATATCACAGTCACAGTCAATTGAGATTTGTGGAAGCCAACCTATTTTCAGAAGTTTCTCGGTTTGTTTATATATTTTTGATAAGGGTAAGCTTCGAAAAAAATCGCCCTACAAATGATCGATTGTACGATAGTCGCGTTCAGGAAACTTTTTTTTAATTTTTTAGAACAAAAAAAAGTCGCATATTTAAATAGGTCGCAATTTTAAAAAGGTCGTTGCATGCGTCGAACTTCAAAAGGTCGCAAAAATGCGACTAAAGTCGCATAAAAGTAACGCTGGAACTGGGGAGGCCTTAACCACCTGCAAGCTTTATCTCACTAGAAGAGGCTGTAGCAAATTTACTAAATTACCAAAAGTGGTTGAACCCATGTGGAAATTCAGACCAATTTGCTTCTAAGCCCCTTTCCAACTTCATCCGAGCCTGCAACTGCAACAGAAAAAAACTCAGGCAGATGCAGACATTTCACTTCAGTATTAAGAAGCAATCGCTTTAAATACAGAAAATAGTTTGGCCGAATTTAAGGATATCCCATAACAACGCGAAACTTTCGGCGTGTTGGCAAAACATTCGCCATTGGTTTGGGTACTCTCATTTATCACCAAGTAAATAAATGTTGACAGGCGAATGTTTTTCCGTCGCATTAATGTGGGCACTCGCATTTATCTTCATGTAAATAAATTTTGACTGGTGAATGTTTCTCCTCCGCCCCGGATGTTTCGCGTTAGTTCGGCAGAGCCTTTAAAGGTGAAGTTTCGGAGCAAAAATATCAGGAACAACAACAAGAACACCAACATGAAATTGAGGAGCTAGCAGGAAAGAAAAGACGCCACACTTTCGCTTTTGAAAAAAGGAAACATTTCCGCATTCCTCCTTCTTCATCCTCGTCCTATCGCAACTTGTGTGCAACACTTTTCATTTTAATTGCTTATTTATTTACTAGTTATCGAGCAATAATTTTGTCTGTCGACTTAAGACTTTCTCTTGATTTTGACAGATGTTTGTTACTTTTTCATCGTTTAAAATTCTGTTACAAATTTGTCACGTCGTACCCTTCAAGCAAGCGAGTCCGTTTTGGATCCGAAACCAGTTCATAAACGGACCCAAAACAGGATCCAAAACGATTCCAAATCGGATCAAATTAGTATGGAAATTAGAATCACCACGGAGCCATTATGCGAATGTATTGTGTGTATTGTGAGAGAGAGAGAGTATTCCAATTCACCATACTCCGAGAAAACGGAGCCTAAATGGAATCCAAAACGGACCAACAAAAATGAATGAATCGAGGCATACCCAAATGTATTGTATTAAAAAGTTTTTTTGGAGTCCCAAGTGATTCCAAAGTGAATCGAGAAATTCGGGTCCGTGATTTTGCTTGAAATGTAGAAGTTATAGAATGCCATTTGAAAAACGACACGAGAAAGAAAACGAGAGACGTCAAAAAAGGAGACGCCATCGGTAATTGGGGTGATAAACACATATTTATGTGATTTTCGATTAGAAAACAAATCTATTTAGTTTTGATTTTACACTTTATAGTTGTCATTTTATATTTAAAATTTAGTTTTAGTTTATTATCGATTGCGTATGCGCACAATAAAAACAACTACAACTCCGCTTGCTTCGCGGAGAAATATCTTCCCATTCCCGCTTATGAAATAAGCTGATTTTAAAAGAGAAAAATCGTTAGCGTTACTGTTGTACATGTATGTACATTATACATATGTACATATGGTGAGCGGCTTTGGCGAGCTCTGGCGCCATTATTTTGAAGCTTACATTAAGGACACACAAAACACATTGTGGCATATTCATAGTCGCAGATAGGCCCAGGTTTAACTAAACTACAATTTAAGACAATTTTGACTCAAAGAATAAAGACCGATTTTAATTACAAATTGTCGGTTTTATATTTTTATAAGAAAATTAATTTGTTATACTACACAAACAGCTTCAAATATTTTGAAATGATAAACATACAAGAAATAGAATCAACGTCCGAAAATTCAACTAAACCTATGTTTAACGTAAACACAGCTATAAAATGACTATCAATACGCCCCATTTTGATTTAACAAGTCTTTCATACAAACTGGTTTCGGCTTAAAATCTGGAGCTGCCAAAGTGCATACGCAGCAGACGCGTACCGCGTAAGCAGAAAAAATGTTGGTAGAAAAATTGTTTTGTAAACTAACATGTACAGTCAATCACGAAAGTCTACTTATACATATAAGAAGTGCTAAATTTGCTTTCGTAGTTAAAATGCAATTGTTTGTAATATAGTAATTGAAAAACAAAATAAGTCATTTTCTTGTTATCTAGCTAAACATTAAATACGGTGGTGTGAGGGGAAATTTTGTCCTTCTCCTTACGCCCTTATCGCCAAAAAACTAAAAATTGCTGGCAATTCAGTTTGCTTGGGTGAACGCGGTCAAAGGGCTAAGCCATTTGGGACTCTGCTGTATCTGAAACTTATTTTTGAATTTGTGTGGAAGTACGCTGCTGAAGCCTAGTACGCTTCTGATGTGAAATGAAAAATTCCATAAAAAAATGACATGACGAAATCATAAACGAAAAATTTTGTTGTGCTTTTCGTTTTGTGGTACGCTGTTCGACCAACGAAGTTGATGATTATACCTGATCGCTTTGATTAATAATTAACCGGACAATTAATTGGGTGCGGAAAAATGACATTTGGGTTTGCTCGTGTTTTATTTGTTGATCTTTTCATTATAGCGTGGCTTTTGTTTGATTTTTTCAATAAATTATGTTTTATTTATTTGTAATTTGTGAAACTTTCCATGAATATTTTCCGCTGTGTTTTTGTAAGCATTTCGTTGTTTTCTTGGAGACAACAGAAAAATTTCGTTTCACTAAATGCGTAACGAAATTTTCCTGTTGTCTCCAAAAACACAACGAAATGCTTACAAAAACACAGCGGAAAAATATTCATGGAGAGTTTCACAAATTGCAAATAAATAAACAAAATTTAACGAAATAGTCAAACAACAGCCTGCTGTAATGAAAGTAACAACAAATAAAAACATGAACAAACCAAAATGCCTTTTTTCCGCACACAATTAATTGTCCGGTCAATTAATTCTGTGCGAAAATAGAGGGGAGACTTGTTGTTCCTGAACTGATGTTTTGTATATTAAAGTAAGTATGTAGGTTTATAAACAGAATAACCATTGAGGCCTATACGTTACAAATTTACTTTAACTACGTAAATATTTAATTTTAATTTTAAATCTTAAACAAGTCTATTGGATTTGCGTTACCCCATTTGGACAATGAATCAAAACTAAAATTAAAAACAATTTTAACAAACATTTTTCAAAATCAAAACAAGGTCGTTTACGTTTTTACCAATGAAAAGATAATTTTAGATAATATAAAGTCTATAAAAACGGTACTTTATGAATTTCATGACTCCCCCTCTGAGGTCACCAAGGCATAACAAGGACTATAAAGAAAATCAAGCAACAATATTTTTGGCCAACAATGAACAATGACATACAAAACTTTATACTCAGACAAACAAGCTAAAACAGAATCCTCGAATACCCATGAAGATCACCACAACAAGCTCAACTCCGTTCGAAAGAATAGCTGTAGATATTGTAGGGCCACTTCCCATTAGTTACGAGAACCATAAATATCTCCTTACCTTCCAAGATGACCTGACCAAATTTACTGAGGCTATACCTCTAGAAAATGCAGAAGCCTCTACAGTGGCTAGGGAGTTTGCCGAAAAAATTGTATGTCGGTTTGGATTTCCTGAGGCACTCCTTACTGACCAAGGCACGAACTTTCTTAGCCAATTGTTCAAGGAAGTTTGAAAACTTCTTAAAATAAAAAAAATTCAAACTACCCCATACCACCCTCAAACTAATGGAGCTCTTGAACGTAGTCATCGCACATTAGCAAAATACCTTAGGCATTACGTTAATCGTTATCCTCTTTCATGGAATACATGGATTCCGTACGCTATTTTTGTCTTTAACACCACTCCCCATAGCAGTACTGGTTATACACCTCATGAGTTATTGTACGGTTATCCAGCCAGGATTCCTAGTATTCTTGGAAGAAATCCCCAAGTAACGTACAACTACGAAAATTATTCCAATGAACTTAAGTCCCGATTGCAGCATGTATTCCATATTGCTAAGGAGTTTTTAAAAGTTAATAAAGAAAAATCAAAAACTTACTACGATAAACATTCAACTCATGCGAAACAAGACAGTCCAACCATTCAACAGTATGAATCCAACTTTTGCAAAAGAATAAATGGATTTTCTCAACTTTTAATAATTATTATATTGACGAAATAAGTGAAGACAATATAACCTCATATAATTTACACGGCACGGCCATAATAGAAATTTTAGGGCATTGTTACCTTAAGAACAAAGACATGACAATACACACGTTTAACGAAAATTCTACAACAATTAGCAAATTTTACATTCCTCCGATAAACATTTCAAAACTTATTATAAATAATACTTCAAGTTTCCCAAACTACCCCAACAATGTAGCCATTATTAAATACTCTAGCCACAAAGACTTAAATTTAGTATCTGAACAAATAAACGAGTTAAAAACAGACGAAGCAAAACCGCTGGCAAACCTAAGTGAACATCACGTTCGTCATTATATACTTATCTACACGGTTATTATTATAATTTTAGTATTGAGTTGCTTCAGAAGATACCAAACTTACAAAGTGAAAAATGAACCGAAACCCATTGTTTCAGATATCAAATTAGGAAGAAATCAAATCAAAGAAAACGACAAAATACAAAATACAAACTGAAATACCACTCCATGACAAAAACTCCCAACAATCCTTATCTAAAGATACCATAGCAGAAACAAATTTTAATTCAAAACCTGAACCCTCTTCAAAATTCGTCCTACGCCAATACCCCAAGTAACCAATAAAATATATGTAAATATAAAATGGTTAAAAGAAAAAAAAAAATGTTTAAGAGTGTAATATAAAACTTCATTGTTGTTAATTAAAATTTTTAAGATAAATATTCTAGAAGAAACACACATAAATATTTTCATATTTAAATGCAAAAAAAAAAAAAAAATATAAGACTTCTTGTTATTAATTATAAATTTTTGTAAGAAAAATATTCTAGAAGATACATTTATATTTTCAAATTTAAATTTAAAAAAAAAATCCTTTACCTATTAATTAAACAAAAACTACAATACTATTTTTATAAAATTTAAAACTATACAAATATTATTTAAATCATATCAAAAATGTAACATTTTCAGCCTTTCGCAACTTTACAGAAAATTAACCTCTTCAAGGTATAATTTTCTTTCTTCAAGGGGAGCGGGATGTAGTGATCTACTACTTGCGACCCACCCTTACCATTAGTATATCCATTTTCATTCCCAAGCCACTGCATACAATTTCATGTTAGAGATATTCTTTCTTGTTGCGCAAACGATCCACACGATCATCATATCCAAAAACCCATAGCACCGCCTAAACACTGCAATTAATTAATTGTCGCCTGTTGTTATCTGAAACCACTACACCAGATACATAACTATGGGCCAGTACATGGCAAACGCAAAGGGAAAGAAAGAGCTTCATTAATAAGTCATCACCCAAAATTCATTGACAGCAGCTTACACTGCAATTGTAATTCGCTTTTGTCGCTCGTTGTGTATCTGGAATCGATATAGCTATGGCTATATACACAACTAATAGAGCCAGTGTGAAGTGCATGAATTATTATTTAATGGTGTAAATGACCGGAGTCTTTTTAGCTACGTTTGGATATGTATGTATTTTTGGTATCGATAGCAATTGGCAATAACATTTGATACTTAACGATGAGAACGCATTTTTATGAAAATGCATTTTCATGTAGAAAGCGTTAAAATATGGTTTGTGGTGGGGATGGATGAACATACAAATAACTAGTATAAATAAGCAAAGGATGATGAGGAACATTCAGAATTAAGCTAACTCTAAGACTTGAAGGTCGCAGCCACGCATAGAGACAGCGGGCCTTTCTTGTTATAATAAATGAAATAATACAAATACGAAACATTGACTTTTGTTATTTTATTTTTCTTAATTCTCCCCGAGTATACTCTTCCCTGAAAGTCAGGAAGCACGGTGTAATTACGGGTCATTTCACAGCTGTTCTGTGGATTTTATTTTATCAATTCGTAAACAATTGAGTTTTGGTAGAGGATCGCAAGGTGGCTGGTTGTGCTTTTTGCACAACCAAGCATATAGAGTTTTTTGTTAAAAATATAAAACAGTAATTTTTAATTATTTTAAAATAATTGTATACACTGAAACCCAGGATGGAACCTCTTTGTGGGGAGGAGATTTTCTATCCTGGTAAACCGGAGTTTATTCTCAACCGTCTAGTTCCCAGAACTAATTATTGGACATCGTTACTCCGTTTCTCCGTTTCCCGTTAAAACGGACCAGGCGGAACGCAGTTTCGCCAGCAACCGCTTCAGCTGCCTAACGGGGCTGATAACTGTCTTTGTCCATAGCACAGACGAGACACCTTACCATCTTCAGCGTACATCGTAACCTCTGCTGAGATGGTATAGATGGAAAACGTGCAACACCTGCTAATGCGGAACCCTGTCAGGTTATAATCAGACCACAGGACTAATCAACCTGCACCAACAACTAAAGCACAACAGACGAGATGACTGTTTAGCAGAACAGTTCATAAAAAAACAAGTTCTTATTTTAAAGCTGTGATTTTAAAAAGTGATTTATATAAAAATGATTAAATTTCCAATGTACATACATTGTAAAAGTCAAAAATATTTATTTTATCAAGCGCTTTCGCTCTTAAAAAGTGTCCAAATATCTCGTGAGTGCATTCGTACAAGTCAGACGTGCTTTTATTTCTCTTCAAAGTTTATACAAAAATACCCTTTTTATCTTTTAAATTCATAATGGCTCAAAAATGAGCAAAGTGTGATGAAATCGTCACCAAAGACTATGTAATTTGCGGTGGATTTTGTGCACAATCATTTCATGACATTTGTACTCTTGTGCCTGAAAATACACTAAAAATCGTGAAATCAAACATAAATCTTTCTTGGAAGTGTAATGCATGTGCAAATAATTCTGCCCTTGCGCTTGTCTCAAAGATAAACGATTTCAATAAACTAGTTTTAAAGTTGGCAAGTGATTTTGATTTAATGCAAGTCAATATTGCAAAAAATGCACCGGTAAAAAAACCTAAACAAAACCAAAATAAAAACAATACAAAAAGTGATGTCGACAAAAATTCCACTGATTTAACCGTTGGACATTGTTCTGAGTCTGTGGAGGTTAATGACCAAGGCTGTAGTCATATGGTGTCATCTTTACAACAAAATAAAACCCTTCCGCGCCCCCGAAACAATATAATGCAAAAGAGCAGGAATGATCGTCATATAGTTGGCATTGATGGCTCCATAGCAGCACTGGAGGTGATACCAGCTTTGAAATGGATACATTTGTCTCGCTTCTCACCAACAACAAAAAAAGATGATATCATTGCATATGCATCAAAAAAGTTGAGTGTTCCTGTAAACAAACTTTCTTGTTTTCCATTGTGTAAACAAAATTCTGATGTGAGCAAATTAACTCATATAAACTTTCGTCTTGGTATACCATCAGAAACTCTTGACAATGCATTGACTGAAGAAAACTGGCCGCAGAGCGTGCATGTTAAATTGTTCCGTTTTTTTCCAAAAAAAAGAGAATGCATTGATAGAGGACCTGAACAAGTAAAAGAAATTTTACTGTCTAACAAAGTCATCGCTCTTCCTCAACATCAACATCTTAAATTTCCTTCTCACTCTCATTCTTCGCTTTCTTCTTCGTCATCATTTTCTTCATCATCATCAGCTAATTCTAACTTGATCTCTGTTTATTACCAAAATGCTGGTGGTATTAGAACGAAAACAAAAGAGGTGTTTCTTGCTGCATCATTGCATGAATATGACGTAATTGTTCTCACTGAAACTTGCCTTCATGTGCACATACAGTCAGCAGAACTTTTTGATGATTCTTACAACGTTTACCGTTCGGATCGATATCAAAATTCAACTCAGCGTGGAGGAGGAGTGCTTATTGCTGTTCTTTCAAAGCTCTCAAGTCAGCGTGTTGAACTTCGAATCAATAATGACAACATTGAACAGCTGTGTGTTATTGTAAGTTTATGTAAGGGTTTAGGCTTGCATGATGAAATTGTTTTTGTTGTTAGCTATATACCTCCAAAAAGTCCTACTTATATTTATGAAATGCATGCAAATAATATTGAATATTTAATAGAAAATCTTTTTGATTATCAAAAACCTTGTATTCTTGGTGATTTTAATTTATGTTATGATTCCATATAATGTTAAAAAAGAACGTGAAATTTTATTTGTTGATTCTTCGTTGTCACAAAATCTTATTCAGATAAATACTGTTTGTAATTCTATGCAAAGATTTCTTGATTTAGTTTTAACTTATAATAATTTAGCTTATGAAGGTAATTTTTCCAATAGTCGGCAATACTGTTTTTCATAAAGCAATTTACATTATGTTTAGAATTTATAAAAATCCTGTGTGCAATACAATTAATTTATTTAATAATGAATTTAATTTTGCAAGAGGGAATTACATTGAACTAAATGATTATATATCCTCCTTAGACTGGTCATATATTCTTTCTGGAACATAAATTGATCTTATTTATGGAAACTTTTTAAAGATCATATACGAAGGTTTTTTTGAAATTCGTTCCACAAATTAGTATGAAATCTGTTTTTAAATTATATTGGGATAACCATAGGTTAAGAAATCTAAAAAATGAAAAAATGTTAAAAATAAATCTTTCAAAAAATTTAAAACAACGAAATCTGAAGTTGATAGACAGCCATACTGTCAGTTACGTCGTGAATATGATTTTCTCAATAGATTTCTGTATAAACAATATATGATGAATATTCAATCGCAAATTGCAAGAAATCCAAAGGCTTTTTTTGGCATTTATAAATTCAAAAAAAAAAACAATATTCTGGAGTATTTACTAATATGGAATATAATAACCAAACCTCTTCTAATTTAGATTCTACATGTGACTTATTTGCATCCTTTTTTGAGACTATGTATGAAGATCATTCTACAACAATTATTCCTGACACTGAAGATGAACAAATATCGTTTTCAAATATGAATTTGGGTAACCTTTATTTGTCTATTGAAGATATAATGGAAGGAATTTTAAAACTAAATCCAAGTTCGAATGCTGGTCCAGATGGTATTCCCTCTTTTGTAATTAAGAAATGTTTTACGTTAGCTAAGCCACTTCAAATAATTTTCAATTTATCTCTTTCTCTTGGAATTTTTCTGGATGGTTGGAAACTTTCATATATAACACCCATTTTTAAAGCTGAACAGAAACATAAAATTATAAATTATCGTGCTATTTCTAAACTTTCTGCTATACCAAAACTTTTCGAGCTCATTGTAAAACAGATGATTTATTTTTATATAAAAGAATTCATATCACCATGTCAGCATGGATTTGTATGTGGTAGGTCAACAACTACAAATTTGTCGTTGTTTACTAAATATGTTTCCGATGCCTTAGAATCAGGTTCTCAAGTGGACGTTATCTTCACGGATTTTCAGAAGGCATTTGATAGCCTTTGTATTAAACAACTTTTAAGAAAACTGAAACATTTTGGGTTTCACTTAACTCTTCTGCAGTGGATCTCCAGTTATTAAGTCAATAGGAGACAAATAGTAAACATTTCAAACTGTTCTTCGAAAATAATCAAGGTGTCATCTGATGTTCCTCAAGGAAGCCATCTTGGACCTTTGTTGTTTTTAGTTTATGTAAATGATTTATCGTTATTGTTGCAATATGCAACGGGTTTGTTATTTGCTGACGATTTCAAACTTTTTTCTACAGTAAAATCCATTAATGATTGCCTTAATATGCAAAGCGATCTAGATAAAATAGTAGATTGGTGCATACAAAATTGCTTAGAGTTTTCTAATCCTTACGCTTAAAGCAGTTTATACTTCTCTTGTCCGCCCCCATTTGGAATACGCTTCAGTAGTATGGGATCCGTTTTACACAGGTTCAAAAAATCGAATTGAAAAAGTTCAAAAATCTTTCACTAGATTTTTGGTTAGACAATTAAAATGGAATTTGCCGGAAATGACAATTTACTCCACCAGATGTGCCTTGATTAGTCTATCTACGCTGGGAAATCGACGCCTTGTACATTGTGTGATGTTCGTTTATGATATATTGCCTTACCACATAAAATGCCCTGTTTTGCTAAATCTCTTAAATATCTATGCTCCAGGAAGAAATATACGATCCAGACATTTGTTTTATATCCCCTTGCATAGATATAATTACGGTTGTAATGAACCATTCACAAGATGTATGAAATTATTTAATGAACTTAAATTTAATTTAGATATAAGTCTTGAAAGAAATGTATTTAAATTACAATTAAATGAAAATGTAAATATGAATTAAGTTTATATTAGTTTTAAGCAATCTGTAAGAGGAAACTCGATAGATGAATGAATAAATAAATAAATTCAATTCCACAAAATTCTGTAATTGATTTCATTTTTGAAGCGCACTCGCTCTAACATATGATACAAATATTTATAATTATGATTATGATGTCTACAGTGCTCAGGAGTAGTCATTTTAGGTTAGTTTATTTTTAAGTTATCATTAGGAATTTGTATTATGTACCTTTATATTTCGTTGTTGCACCCATAATCCAACACGTAACTGTCAGTGCTCTCAGCAATATAACATATATATAAATATAGCCATGTGGCGAACAAAATTATAATAGACAAAGCTGGCAATACATTATAGCCGCAGTATTTTCCTTTGTACTCTTAAGGATATATAAGTTTGAATTGTCAACTATGTAAAAATACTCAATAAAAATCAATTCAATTCAATTCGTAAACAATTTTTTTCGTTCATTTTTTCCTGTAATTGTCATCCTAGTACATTTTTATATTGGAAAGAATGGAATGGGTATTTGTTATAAGCACGGTATACATCAAACGTCAACTTTTGTCCGGCAAAACAATGCTCAGAACATTATTTTTGTCGGAAAAATAAAGCGGAGACTTTTTTGAAAGCCAATACTCTGTTTTATTAGCCAGTTTTTAAATCAAGTGAAATCTATCCATAGTTTTTGAAAAAAAAACTACTTTCAAACTCTAAATTTGGGGAAAAAACAGAAAAAAAAAATATTTAAAATGTAATTTTTCAAAATTTTGAGATTTTGTATTATATTTTTTTCTTAGAAATCGTTGCTCATATTAATTCTTAATCAGAAACCGAAAACAAAATGATTTTATGTCTTTTAGTTTTCGAGAAAATAAAAAATTACCAAAATTAATATTTTAATTTAATAATTAATGCAGTAGCCCGTAACGTAACGGTTAGAGCGTTCGACTGTCACGCTGAAAGTCTGGGTTAGCTTCCCAGCCTCGTCCACCTAAAAAACTAAAAAGATTTTTTTTCAGGGCTACTGCCTCTTGCGAGGAATTGACAAATCCTCCAAGAGTATCACTTGTCACGAATAAGTGCTTCTCGTCTAGCCGTTCGGATTCGGCATACAATTGTAGGTCCCTTCTATTCCTGTCGACAGGCGCACACAGGAATGGTTGCGAGTTGTTTGTCACTAGGCCCTGGTTCTTCACGAGCCATTGTGCCACCCAATTTATATTTATTTTTTACTATTTTAATTCAATAAATTTTTTTTTGCTTGAGTATTTTACATGGTCTTATTTTGATAGTAAAAATAGAACATGGATTAATTCTTACACAATTTGACTCTAAATTGCTTTCTCAGCACCCAGCCTTACGGCGTATAAACAGTGAGGGCATGCTGCCCCCCTGCAACCCCCCTTCTTGGGCTCAATATAGGATTTTGGGTATGTGCGAGGTTCGGTGTATGTAAAATTTGATGTTTAAATAATGTGCTAATACCCAGCATTAGGCGGGCATTTTAAAAGCGAGGTATGTATGTATGGAACCCCCTCTTGGGCTCACTATAGGATTTGGGGTATGTGCGAGGTTCAGTGTATGCCAAATTACGTTTGCATTTAAGGAACTTTGAATGTATTCTCTGTTTCCAACAGCTATATATAGCCCAGTTGCTATCTACAAAAAAATGACCTGAAATGGTAAAAATAGTACTACACACTTATAGAGGGGGTCATTAGGCATCTTTGTATTTTTTGTCGGGAAAATTGCTCCACTGCGTAAGCCGCCATCTTGGATTTTCTCACACTACTTTCTAATTTTAGCAAAAAAAACTTTAAACATAAAAAATGTATTGAAAAACAATGGCAGCACTTACAATCTCATGCTATATTTTTTTTTAAAGTCAGATATCTATTCTTTTATTTGGTGTTTAAAAAATTTTATTTTAGTGAATAGTTTTTATAAAATCAATTTTCAAACTCAAAATTTTGAAAAAAAAAAATATATTTTCAAACTTTTTTTTTTGTAAATTTTACGTAATTAAGTTATATTTTTGATTTTAAAATTCAACGCTCTTAATAATTTGTAGCCGATTGCTGAAAACTGGGTGCTTTAACACCTTAGAAAATTGAAAATTACGAAAACTACTTAGGGAATTTAAAATAAAAAATGTTTTTTGTGTATTTACAGCCTTATGCATAAACGAATTATAGCGAGTGCATAGCGCTATGCACTCCTTATAATGCCTCTGAACGTAAATGATATGGATACCAAGTTTTTTGCTATCTTTCTTGGTGAAAAATAAAACCAGAAAGATATTAGTATAAAATTAGTTCTTAGGCCGAAAGGCATTAGTATTAGGATATTGTTTAACTTAGAGCATCCGCCTAGGGCCAGTAAGTTAGTTGTAAGATATTGATAAGTAGGCTAGTTTTTATGAATTTTTGTCTAGCATTAAGATAGTTGTAATTTGAATACAAAATAAATATGAATTCCAAAAAAAAAAAAAAATGCTTTTGAACGCAAAAACCTTATTCATAAACTTATGCAACGTTGAATAGAAGCAGCATAAGCTAAACGCGTATGGAGGTTGTATAGAGCCAACATAAGGGTTGTTTTGGATCGGAATGTCACTTTGACTCACACATAGCAATAATGTAGATAGATGTTAGGGGGGTGCTTATTTTTGCAATCTTTGAGGTGTTGAAATCTCACTTTCAAAATATTTTATAAAATATAATACAGCGATTAATAATGTTGGTTTTTCTTAATTTACTGTATATTTTTGTTGGGATATTGTTTAAAAAAATAAAGAATATTTTTTTGTACACTTTATTTTATAGAAGCTTAATAAATGTGCAAAATTTAAAGATTTTCCATCTTTGGCAAATGCTCGACGGCATGCGTGATTTAAATAAAATTATACAAAGATTCCCCTTCATCACTTTCATGGGAAAAAACAAATGAATTTTAAGCATTACAAAATAAGCACCACCCTTTTATTTTTCTCCTCAACAAAAACATCACGATGTGAGTGAATGGAACAATTCATGGAATAAATCAAAAACCACGCATTTTTTGTTTCAAATATTTTTAATTTTATTTGCGAACACAAAAAAACAACAAAGTAACTGGATAATTATTATAATATTAAAAGAAATTAATAAGAAACCAAAAAAGAATCCAATCGCCAGCAGAATTACTTATATTGATTTTTCACACAGCACACACACAGCTGGGTCTCCTTTGTCAGTTTGGAAAGTAAAACGTACTAGATTTCTTCTTTATGGTACTAATTTTGACACAAGCTCATAATAACTATAATGGGTTGAAAAATGTTGTATGCATAACAATTTATGCAACGTTGTATAGTGGCTACATAAATCCTAATGCAGTGCATAACTATTCATCTGTTCAGCGGATTCTAATGAATACGGCTGTTAGTGTTTAAACTTGGGATCATTGAAATTACGAGAATATTCATGTGCTTTTCTATCGGAATCTATTGGTTACCCTCTCCTCTACTTAGGTCCTGATCGTATATTCATTCTACGTTTCATATTCAGTGCGAGGGGGTTACTCAACATCTTGGTAAAGATATTTTAACAATATTATGCTACGGCTTTTGCGTATTTTATTGGGAAGATCACGATAAATAATATCTACCTGCCTCTACATAAATAAAACCTAAAAGTTCTCACATACCAACGTGAAATTTCGGCGCGACAACGACAAAAATAGACAAAAAACTGCACTGACACCAAACTTCTACCATTATATTGCTTCATTCTTACAGTATCCAAAGGACAAGAACAAAAAATCTAAGAAAAAAAAGCTATCTATTTTTCATCCTGCCCTTCCTCGTCAGTAGGTTCTAACTGATGTATCTGTCTATTATGCTTGTGTACGTACAGTATATCGCTCACTGACCGAAATTCGACCAAAAACTCACTCACTCATAAATTCATCTTGACACTTGAAAGAAACTTTTCTCTATAGAGTCAAACAATTAGTTTGAAAATTAAATCACACAAAATTTGTTTTTAGTTTTTAAATTTATTTTTTTATATACAGTGGTGGCGGCCTAATTAAGAACGATATTTTTATAAAATTTTAAAATGCATAACTTTTGTTTGGGAAATCTGTTAAGGTTGAGAAGTGGTTTTATTAATAGCCCATGAACTACGGTACAGTTTGAGTAATGTTTAAAAATATAAGCATGAGAATATTGGTAGGAAAAAAATAAACATTAATTTAACTCTTATTTCGTCTGGCAATATAATTAAAAACAGAAACAAGATGTTCTCATAACATTAAAAATCTTGGAAATTTCAATATGTTAATGTGAATATATGTAGGAAAATCTTAATTCATTATAATTTCAGACAAAATTCCTTGCGTATTTTCGCGTAAGGCATGGAATCTTGATAGTGGTGTACGCTATCAGATTTCGTCAATATTTAGAACATTCCGATCAAACTGTTTTTTTTTTTTTTACTTTAACCATCCCTTGATGTCTCCCCACAAGTTCTCTATAGAATTTAGGCCCCAGCTTTGGACGGTCTAATCTAAAAAATGACTTCTTGAATACACAAACAATCTTGAATACATAGCAATCCGTTGGGGGCTTTTTAGATCATTATAGTCCTTAAAAACAAATTTTATGGGCACGATTTCAAATGAATAAGACCCCATAACATGTTCCTCAATGTCTTTATAAACTTTCTGGTCAATTCGAGCATTTTTTTCTAACTTATCGACCATACTATGCCAAGTCAATGCACCCCAAATTAAATTAAATTTTATCCTGTACTCTGTACAGTCTTAAGAGTGTGTTTTTGATTCAATTTCTTGTTCTAAGGGCTTCTTACATCAAATTTATTTTCTGACCCACAAAATAAGACATCCTCAGAACAAGAAATTTGACGCACCTCTCATCTTCAACAAATTTCCCAAACAAAAGTTATGCATTTTGAAATTATATAAAAATATCTTTCTTAATTAGGCCGCCACCACTGTACATATGTACATAAATAGCTTTAAGAATTTTTTGTGGTACCATTTGCTCAAAAAGTATCCACCCGATTTCAATAAAATTTATATGGTTTGAAAGCAAATTTTTCAAACAAATTGTTTGACTCTAGAGACATTTTTTTTTCCAGGTGTCAATATGGGTTTTTGAGTGAGGTTTTGGTCGAATTTCGCCCAATGGGCGATATACTAGTATGATGAGATTTTACTAAACACCATTCGATTCAAGTCTTTTAGTAAATCTGTTGCAAAAACCAACTTCTGCCTTCTTGCAAGCCTTCCACCTACCTCAGCCGCTGCGGAACAACACAAATATACATAGGACATATTTACAAATGTGGCTTAAAAACGATTTGGATGCCACATCGTGGGGCTGGAAGAAAACTCTTCATGGGTTAGCGCCCATTACCACCACTGCAGATGTCGCTGCAAAATCATTGATCATTGATCAGTGATGATTCTCGTATTTTCAAAAATCCCAAGTTTAAAAACTAAAAAAACTTTTTTTTAAGAAATACCTGAGTAGTTTTTTTAATTTTCAATTTTGTAAATTTCAATAAATTTCTTAAGTCCACCCGGTTTCCAACAATCGGCTAGAAATTATAAAGAGCGTTGAATTTTAAAATCAAAAATATTACTAAATTACGTAAAGTTTACAAAAAAATTTTGAGTTTCAAAATTTATTTTTCAAAAACTAAAAAAAACCTAAATTTTCAAACTAAAAATTTTGAAACTATTAACTTAAACCAAATTTTTTAAACACCAAACAAAAGAATGGATATCTGGCTTTAAAAAAAGATATTGCATGAGATTGTAAGTGTTGCCATTGTTTTTCAATATTTTTAACTTCCCATTGGAAGTTATTGTAACGGGTACGAATTGTCCAATTGAATATTTTGACATATCTTCACGTTTTGAGGTCTCTAGAATCAGAATTCGTCTTTTTTAGCAAGATGTCTGGTTGTGTGTATGTACGTACGTTCGGGGTACTTTTTTCATCCACCATACCTCGAGAATGAATAAAGATATCGACCTCGGATGAATTTTATTTTACAGATAATATTGTCATAACGTGCGAAAAAGGTTTTCTAACAAATTCAATAAACCGTTTTTTTACTACAGTAATTTAAAAAGGAGCTGAAAAATGTCATTTATCTGGAATATCTCGAGAACGGAATAAGATATTAACTTCAAACTAATTTTAATTTACACATAATTACACAATATCAAATTGGTAAATATTAAAAAAAAAATTCAACAGACACTTTTTTTTTAACTAAGAAAAACAGTTGAAAAATAGTTTTCGTCTCAAATATTTTAAGAACAAAAAATGATTCCGAACCCAGTTTTTTTTTACGTATAATGACGTAGTCAACAACTGTTAATTTTTTTACAAAAATTCAATACACAGTTTTTCTTAGAGCAAAAAAACTGGAACAAAAACTATTAAAAATTCTTGACAAATTTTGTTCAACTTAAATGTTTTGAAAAACAAACAATGATAACGGTTTCAAAATTCTACCAAAAATATATACCTATACCGCCTGAATGTTGTGTAAATTTGAGATTTTTAAAACCACCCTTAAAAAAGCTAAAAATCAAAATGTTGCAAGAAACAACTTTTCAAAAATGTTGTAATTTGAAAAATTTTTACAATCAAAATCGCTACAAAATCGAAATTTTGCATATGATCCTTAATATGCCTTTTTATATTCTTTGAAACCATGTTTTGTTTTTTTTAAGTACACTCCCCCGATTTTATGTATTTTTTTAGCCAATGGTCTGTTTTGAAATAATTGGCTTAAATAATTAATACCTCCATACCGAGAAGAGTCAGGAAAAAAAGTTTTAAATGTTAGATTCTTAGAATTTTGTAAGCTATTTACACAAAAATTATAAAAATTTTACTATTATAAATAGCTAAAGTGCAAAATATAGCTAATGTCACATTTTGCCCTGTATCTCTATACTTATACCTACTATATACTGATTATCCAAAAACCCGAAGTTATTTTATTACATTATAAAATATATATGTTATTATATAATATATACTCTGCCACCCACCACTTAAGTAACTATTTACATTATGTATATGGTTTTCAAGTGCCCCCCAGACTAATTTTTTTTTTTGTATTCAAAGTTTTTTTTTGCTAATAATAAAAACTAGTACTTTAGTAAATCCAAGATGGCGGCTTACGCAGGGCAGCAATTTTCCCGAGAAAACACTCCAGGATGCCTAATGACCCCTTCTAACGAGTTCTGAAAGAAAAGTGTGCAGTACTATTTTTTCCTTGGCAAATGCTCATTCCGACTGGGCTAATATGATAAATATAAATGTATAAATGTAGTAGGGGAAGGTGGCCTAAAATGGCCCACCAGGGTAAAATGGCCCCCTCGCTAGAAATCGTAGAATCGAACAGAATTAGAAATGTTAGCAACTTCAAGATATTATTTGAAATTTGACAGACCAAAATGTCTCTAGCCATCTCCAAAAGTAGAAACAATAAAATTTTAAGAAAAATTTGTTGACAAAAAACTGTATATGAAATAGTGAATTTTGGAGAAAGCAGTTAATGCATGTAAGTATCAAGTATTTCTTTTCAATTTACTGAAATTCGTTGGCCTATAACTATTTCTGTCTTTTCGGAATTAATACTTAAATAAAAAAATCCTATACGGGAAAAATGGCTTACTTAGCTCTCGGCTAAAATGGCATAGTGTGCCATTTTATACTTACATTTTCATTTTCCTTATAGTGAAAATGGTTAGAAAATATGAAGGATCTATAGAGTGGCAGTGCTGGACTGAGGACGTATTATCAAAAGCCATAAATGAATCCAAAACGTTCAATGTTTGGTGTTTAAGTTTTTTTTTATGTTTATTTTACTTATATATGTTGAAGTTTTTTTAAATGAATTGTTGATTTTGTTTTTTTGTTGAGCCTGAAAACTCACAAATATTTTTGTTGAGTGTTGTTTATTTTTGTTTTACTTTGAACTTTGATTTGTTTTAAATAAAGTTTAAATTAAATTGAAAATAGTTTTTGGTTAACTTGTCTGGTTGGCTTACTTGCATGGGTAAGATTGCATACTAGTATGCCATTTTACCCGGGCAATTTTGATCGTTGGAATTTGGAGGCATTTTGAAAATTAAATACTTTAAATACTTTTTGGAACTTTTTATACTCGTAAGGCAGAAAAATGTAAACGTTATTGATTAAACTTTGCAATGAATATAACATTTCAGTTTGAATGTCAATTTTTTCAGAGATATGTGACTTTTTTCTTAGGGGCCAGTTACAGCTTTTATTGAAAACCATCATTAAAAAAGTTAGCTGTTGATTTTGAGACCCTTCGAAAGTTTAATCATTGGTTATTTTAGTGCAGGAATATAGCTTACGACTTCAAAATTATTTCTCCTCAAAAAAAAATCATTTTGACCCATATCTTCCCCATAAGGTAACTTTTAATTTTTTCAATGATCATTGGTAAGGTAGTTCATCATTGAAAAAATAAAAGTAATTTTATGAGAAAAGTTGTGCCAAATTCAATTTTGTTTTACCTAGAAATAATTATTGTGTCAATTAGCTTTACTTTGGCATCAAAATAAACATTTATTTTTTTCTTCAAAATCTCTCAAAATTGACAATTAATATCTTCATTGATGGTTTTCAATGAAAGCTATAACTGGCCCCTTAGGGGGGGCCATTTTGGGCCACCTTCCCCTAAGTACTTCTAGTAATTTTCTCAAAAACTAGAGGACATAAAAGATTTCGGTTTTTTGTGTTCGATTTAGATTTGATATGAGCATTGACCACAAAAATAGAATTTCCATTTCACAATTTTGAGCAAAATTGATCCAATCATTTCCTTTTGCGTTTTTTTATCAAAATTTTGAGTTTGAATGCAAATTTTTTGAAAACTATTAACACAAATGGCACGAGTACGATAACTTGGGCGCCGACAATTGACGACGGATTTTTGTAGAAGGGTCAAATACAAATTTGTTTTATTATGGGTGGGGGGGTCTATCTCCCTCCGTTTAGTTGGGAGGGGCAATTTAATGAAAAAAGGACTTAAACGAAAAAAAAATAATTAGAAAATAACGGTAATACCTACAATTGAGTATTATATCTTTTTTGAAAGCCAATACTCTGTTTTATTAGCCAGTTTTAAAATCAAGTGAAATCTATCGATAGTTTTTGAAAAAAAACTACTTTCAAACTCAAAACTTGGGAAAAAAACATAAAAAAAAATGTTTAAAGTGTAATTTTTCAAAATTTTATCATTATTTCGTTAATTTAATGACTGATTTTATAACAGTCTTGTGACTAGAGTAAATGCGGCATCAATTTTCACTCCACCGAACAAAATAATGGCATTGGAAATCGTTCAATGTAAACTTGGACTTACCAAAAAGAAAGGAGTTTTTATTTTAAAGCTGGGTACCTACAATATTTATCATGTTTGACAAATCTGTTGAACGTCAATTTTACGCAAAATGTCTTCTTTATAAATCCAAATAGATGGCCGCCGGGTTCCCAGGTAAGGGGCCAGTTATAGCTATCATTGAAAACCATCATTGAAAAAGTTAACTCTTGATTTTGAGACCTTTCGAAAGTTTAATCATTGAAAATTTTAATGCAGAAATATAGCTTACGGCTTTTAAATTATTTCACCTTCAAAAAAAATTGATTTTGACCCATATCTTCCCCATAACGCAACTTTTAATTTTTCAATGATCATTGGTAAGGTAGTTCATCATTGAAAAATTAAAAGTTACGTTATGGGGAAGATATGGGCCAAAATGAATTTTTTTTGAAGGAGAAATAATTTTGAAGTCCCAAGCTATATTTCTGCATTAAAATATTCAATGATTAAACTTTTGAAAGGTCTCAAAATCAACAGTTAACTTTTTCAATGATGGTTTTCAATGATAGCTATAACTAATTGTGATTGGAAGTGATTAAAAATAATCTTTCCGTCGGCTTTTTTTGGTCACTGTAGTTTTTGCAATGAAACAATTAAGTTACATTAGCTTTCCCGACGTTTCGGCAGGGGTTGCTGCCTTCTTCAGGGGAACTTTATTTGGACAACAAGAAAAAATATATTGTTTACATTATAATAACAATAATTGAAACAATACAAAATACACTCACTTTAATAAAACTGTGTTTAAATTTAAACTGACATTTAAAATTATTGTATCTAATAATTGTAATATTATTTACAAAAGTAAAGAAATAACCACTTCAAACGAAGTTTAGTCTATGGAATTTAAACAAGGAGTAAAGAAACTGAAAGAATACTGTGTTATGATGAGACAAGAGAACAATAGATGGCAGAGATGTTTTGGGTGTCTTGTTTTCTGTTCATGTTGTTGTTGTTGTTGATGATGTGTAATGTTTCTAGGGTGTATCGTTTCGAAACATGTTTCTCTGTCTGTAGGACTTTGACACCTTCAAAATCTGGAGAGTGGCCGTTTTCGATACTGTGGCTCGCCAGGGCTGTCTTTCCAGGATTGTTTGATTTGATATCCGATTTATGATTAGAAATTCGCTGTCGTTCTGGCGGATGATGTCAATGTATTACAGCAGATGATAACGCGCCTGGAAACTTACTGCGAGCAATGGGGGTTGGAAGTTAACCTTTCCAAATCAGAGATAATGGTGTTTAGAAATGGAGGAAGGATATCTTGTCAAGAAAATTGGACTCTTAATGGAGAGAGAATACGAATAGTTTCTAACTATACATACTTAGGAGTTGTACTATCACCGAAGATGTCATTTTCAAAGCATGTAGAGAAGAGAAATAGTGCAGCCAAGAACAGCATAAACTCAACGTGGCAGTGTTTTATATCTAAGAGAAACATCAATCTAGGAGCAAAGTGGAAATTGTTTCAGGCGGTTTGCAGGGCAATCCAAACTTATGGTGCACAGGTCTGGGGTTTCGGTATGTTCCAAGAAGTAGATAAGCTCCAACGCTATTTTTTGAAACGAATTTTAAAACTACCTGCATTTACACCAAACTACGCGTTGTCATTAGAAACAGGGTCAGAAGACGGGCACTATTATACCCTTGATCTTCACCTCCGTTATATAGCAAAAACAATGTTCGAGTACAGTGAAAGAAGACTACCAAATCAACTAACAAAAATGCTTTTGAGAAATAAAGTGTTTTGGGTAAAAGAGGTAAACCATCTTGGACATAGGTTCGGACTGCATTGGGATGAGAGTGATACTTCTCAAAGTGAATGGATCAAAAAAAACTTGGATTTAATGCGGATGCTGAAATCAGAAGGTCATCAACAAAATCTAAGAAAGGCATCTGAAAGCAGTACACGAGTATATAAACATCTAGATCATTCAAGAGGACCAATCTACATTACCGACGGGTTCGAACTAAACAAGATCACTTGGATTTTCAAGGCAAGATGTGACTTAATAAAACTAAACGGGAATAGGTTTGGACAGAACGAAACCTCAATATGTACTGTGTGCAACTTAAGGGAAGAAGAGAACATCCATCATTTCTTAGGCAAATGTCCAGGTTTAAGAGAATTCCGCACAAGTTTCTTTGGGAGAGCCAGCTTAACATTTGATGAAGTTATCCTTATACTAAATGGAGAGAACTGCCATGATTTTGATAGGCTTTACAATTACATCACTGTAGCCTTGCGATACAGAAATGAACTAGTGAGAGAATTTAACTAATAAAAGTTTTCTTAAAAAATCATCATTAAACTCTATTTAAAATTGTTAAAATTGAAGTAAATTTAACTACCCGACAGACGACTTTTGTCATTGTCGTAAGTTTTGATTTTGTACATAATAATTAAACTCAAAATTAAATTTAAAAAAATTGTAAACTTTTTGATATTATGTTGGAAATAAAAACATTCTACTACTACTACTGTTTAAGAAATTGTTTTGTAGTTCCGATGTAACACTGGTTGCATGGTTCATTAGGTTTACCCTTACAATTTATTTTGTAAATGACATCAGTAACTTTATCCTTATCCGCTTTCGTTTTAAGTTTGGTGAAAAGGTGACTCAGAGTTTTATTTGATTTGAAGGCCAGGCGAACATCTGTTAGTTTTTGGTTTATCACTTCTTTAAAATTCTCAGTCAGTCTTGGGATGTAAACCATACTTTTGTAGTAACCATTATTCGGGTCTTTAGTGTCTTCGCTTGGAATTTTGCAATTGTGTTTCTGAAGTAGACCACGAATTATAGAATTTGGAAAACCATTGTCACTCAGGATTTTTTTGATTTTTTTCTCATTGGCAGAGTGAAATTGTTCGTCGCTGAGTGCGAAAACTTTACTGACGAGATTGGATGCAGTGTTCATAACTATGTGCCTCGCTTGGTTAGACCGAAAGTTGACTAATCTTCCCGATGCAGTATGTTTTTGGTACCAGTCAAACAATAGACGGTTGTTTTCACGATGGATTTTTACGTCCAAAAATGCTATTGACCTGTTATGTTCCATTTCCACAGTGAACTGGATTTTCGGGTGGAATCCGTTAAGGATCAGCTGCACTTTTTCAATGTTGCGTTTGTCCATCACGGCAAAAATGTCATCTACATACTTAGCAACAAAAGTAGGCCTTTCTTCCATTCCACTAAAACATTCATCTAGTACGTGATCAAGTACTAAATCTGCAATCGTGGGTGACAAAGGGTTGCCCATAGGCATGCCAAAAATTTGTTTGAAAATGTCATCTTTAAATTGTAGATAGTTATTTTCCTTGAGGCAGAAATCAAGGATTTCAAGAAATTTGTTCAGATTAATTCTAGTGTTTTCACTAATTATTTCCCATTTCTTTTTTATAATGGTGATGGCTAGTTGTATAGGAATGTTTGTAAAAAGTGACACTGCATCATACGAAACTAAAACATCATTGTCTTTTAATTTTATTTTTTTAGCCTTCTCAACAAATTCAAATGAATTAATAACCGAGTAGCTTGATTTTGCCGTCGCGCACTGTAAAATTCTGCCAATAAACCTCGAAAGCTCATAACATGGTAGTTTCATTGATGACGTAATGGGACGCAGGGGCATGTTTGCTTTATGAATTTTTGGCAGTCCGTATATGGATGGAAGCTGCGATGTATACGTTGTCATCTTCGCCTTTTCCCTATCACTTCCAATCACAATTATTAATTCCAAATTGGTCAATAAATCATTTTTAGGATAGCTATAACTGGCCCCTAAGGTGGGTATAGGCCAAGCTGCTTTACCATCTGCAGCTCCCTCGGTGTGGTAAGTGTCAGTCCGTGGTCCAACTTTATTTTTGTGGTTTATTTTTTTTAACGGCCTGATATATGTTTTTGTCTGCAGGCGGGGTCAAGTTTCCGGAGGCATGATCCCCCATCCGACGTGCTGACGCCGTGCGTGTGTGTGCATGCAGGCCGCGTCCCCGGAACTTGGCATTCCATTTCCTTCATTATACCCTACCTTTTCCTTTTTCCTACACCACCGTTATACCTACTCCTCTTCCTACATCCTCTTGCCTCGCAACAAAATGGTTTCCTTTTCTTGCTTTATGCGAGACATGATTTGTTGAAGACATAATTTTCAGGGGTGTGGATGGTAGCCTATTCCAATCGGTGAAGATGGTGTGGCCCGAAGCTGGTCATCGATTTTTATTGGGGAAATCCAAACAGTGCCGAAGGATTTCGTGGTAGGATGGGTACGGCATCGCTGCACTATCATCCGCAGCGCCATTGAAGTGATAATATGGTCCGTCCGCAGTCTTTTCGATTTTCGGTTCTCTCTCTGGCCTGATTTATGTTTTGTTTGCAGGCGAGGTTAAGTTTCGGGGGCAAGATCCCCCCCATTCCGGCGTGTTCAAGCTGAGCAACCGCAAGCAGTCCGCGTCCTTCGGAACTTAGCACTCCGGTCCCTTTCAGAACTCTTCCTTTTTTTTATTACCTATTCATTTTTCCGTCCTTCCCAACGCATCCCATCCTCTTATTTTCCTACTGTTGAACGCACCCATTGACAGCCCGAGGAAACGGCCTATTTCATGCTAAACGATTCTCCATGTCACCCATCGAGACTCGAGAATTCTGAAGACATCAATTACATAAACGTCAAATAACTTACTTTCAATCCACCTGCACAGCGAACAACATCATCTTGAAGGTTAAATAAAATTGTGTAATATTAAATAAAGAAAGTGTTGTGTTTTTATTTCTTGGTTAAAATAAGTTAAGAAATTACAAAAAGGCTTCTACGCCCAACAATTCAACAGGCTTCTACGCCCAACATTTGGTCCTTTTTGCACAGGAAAATTACACAATTTTAACCAAGGATTGATGTGATAAAATTCTATTTTGTAAAGTGTGTCAACGTGTGTCAGCAATATCAACCACGAGGATTTTCAACACCGCAATTTTGTGAAGCAACTTCAAAGTGAGTAATTTTTGCTTACTTTGCTTTTACTTGACAAATTATTTATCAATTACAATGGCATCTAAAAAACTTTTGATGAAATTAAAAACAATAAAAAATGATATTGAAAAATTTGAGAAAAAGAAAAGTGTGTTTGTCAATGCAAATCAGGTTAAAAGTAGAATGAAGCTGCTCGAGGAAGTGTGGGTGTCAGCCTCTGCTATCTTCGATGAATATATCGCAGGCCTTCAGGAAGATGAAGATCCGAAACCTGGAGTGGATTCCACATACGAAACAATTAGGGACGAGTACATCGAATACAGGGCAACGTTGGTAGAAGCGCTGGATAAATGTGAAAAAACTGAGGTTAAGCCCGTGTGCACAAAGGCAAATGAAATTCAGTTACCTGTTATCAAAATACCGGTGTTCGATGGAAAGTATGAAGCATGGCCGAATTTTCATGATATTTTCGTATCCCTCGTCGACAGTAAGGAATCTCTATCGGAAATTCAGAAGATGCGTTATCTAAAGACGAGCTTGACAGGGGATGCTGAAAAGCTGCTTTTAACGCTTAAAACGTTGGACCACAATTATGACAAAGCATGGTCTATTTTGAATGATAGGTACGATCATCCACGTGTCCTCGTTAATATTCAGCTGAACAATCTTTTCAATTTGCCCTCGTTGACCCAGGAACGTGCGGAGTCGATTAGAGATCTTCTGTACACGTCAACACAAGTGATACACAGTCTGTCAAATTTAAAAATAGAAGTAAATCATTTAGATCCTATACTGATATTTACTTTATTGCGCAAGTTACCTGCCAAAACGCAACAAATGTGGGAGGAAAAGCTCAACAACAGGGAAAGACCCAAGGAATTGCCTTCTTTCAAGGAATTCACTTCTTTCTTGGAGACCAGGTTCAGGACTTTGGAAGCAGTTGATCAACAGCACCCTCCTAGTTCTTCCAGCACGTCGCGGAGTTCCTCTCACAAACAATCGTTTTTCACACAGGCTGATAAAGCAAAGCTAACCTGCAAAATATGCCAAAAAAGTAAACATGCAGTTAGAAGATGTGATAAATTTCTGAAAATGAGTATTACCGATCGTTGTCAGGTTATTAATAAGTTAGGTTTGTGTCGAAACTGTTTAGGATACAATCACACATTAGATAGCTGTCCAAGTGGTCGTAGGTGCTATTATTGCCAGCAACCACATCATAGCTTATTGCATTCAATTAATAATCCTTCTCAGCCAAGCCAACAACCTTCACGATTGCAACCAAATTATAATAACTCTTTTCAGCCTTTACATTCACAACAAAAAAATATTAGCCATTCACAGAATCAAAGCCAGCAACAGAGTGTAAACCAAAATGCTCAAGCTGCAACTATGAACGCTGATGCACCTCCATTCCAGTGTTCTAGTGGAAAACAATCTTCTTCCAACATTGTAACTGCTCATCACTCACATTACTCTTTCCCAAATAAAAACTCACAAGTTTTACTGGCAACTGCCCTTGTAAAAGTGAAGACTTAGTTGGGGGAGTGGTTGACGCTGCGAGCATTGTTGGATTCTGGATCTGAAGCATCTTTCATCACGGAGTCTGCTGCACAGTTACTTCAACTCAAATCTATGCCAACTCATACAGAGGTATCCGGGCTGGGTTTGGTCAGCAGTGGCACTTGTCTAAGAGTAGTGGACATATCCTTTGCTTCACATCATTCTTCCTTTGCGACAACAACGCAAGCATATATATTTCAGTCACTGTCTGGGCATCTTCCGGCCCGTACCCTCAACGTTGAGAATTGGAACCATCTCAACGGTTTCGTCCTAGCCGATCCTGAATTTTTCAAGCCATCAAAAATCGATCTCTTGTTGGGTAGTGATGTTTTAGCTGAAGTTTTACTGCCAGATTTGGTTCATCCGAAAGACAAGTCAATGCCAATGCCTTCAATAAGAAGTTTCATGCAGACTATAGATGTGGAGTCACAGCTTCGAAAATTCTGGGAATTGGAAGAGACGCCGTTTAAGCAATTTCAAAAACCAGAAGATATTGAGTGTGAGGAACATTTTATAAACAACACAAGGCGTGCAGTTGATGGGCGTTTCCAAGTTGCTTTGCCATTTAAAGGAAATGTACCTCCAATTTTTGGTGAGTCCTTTCAAGGTGCTTTCCGTCGATTCCAAAGCTTGGAGCGACGACTTGATGGTAATGAAGAGCTTCGAAACCAGTATTCGACATGCATCAATGAATATATCCAGTTAGGTCACATGAACGAGGTTGATAGAGATTCTTTGCCAGAGAATAAGCATTATTTCTTGCCACATCACGCTGTCATTAAAAAAAGCAGTTCAACAACAAGATTACGAGTGGTGTTTGATGCATCTTTTAAAACTTCCAACGGAATCTCTTTGAATGACGTGATGATGGCGGGTCCTGCACTTCAACAAAATGTCTGCGATATAATTCTTAGATGGAGGTTGTATAGACACACGTTCACAGCCGATATTGAAAAGATGTATCGTCAAATCTGGATGGTGGAGCAAGATAGAAATTATCAGTTGGTTTTATGGAGAAATAATCCGGAAGATCCGGTAAAGATCTACAGGCTCAATACACTTACGTTTGGAACAGCAGCCGCGCCATTTCTTGCGATAAGGACGTTGCAAAAGTTAGCCGATGATAATCCACAAAACCAACTAGCCAACATGATGATTCGTAGCGAAATGTACGTCGATGATTTGATATCCGGAGCAAACACCGTTGAAGAAGCTGAACAGAAAATAAAGGAAATTAAATCAACACTAGAGATAGCTGGGTTTTACTTACGTAAATGGACTTCCAACGCCGATGAAATACTTGCAGGCATTCCAACTCAAGAACGAGAATCATCATTCTCAATGCCATCAGAAGATTCTGATCGAGTTAAGACGCTTGGTGTCCACTGGTTTCCTTCTGTTGATCGATTCTCGTTTCGTTACATTTCTCTCGATTTATCCTTTCGGTAATCGCACGCCTTTTTGATCCGATGGGATGGATTGCACCATGTATCGTTAAGGCGAAAATATTCATGCAACAACTGTGGGTGAGAAAGATGTCGTGGGATGAACCAATTGAACCATCGCTTCTTGAACAATGGAATGTTTTCTACGAAGACTTAAAGGAAATTAACAATATCCAACTTCCAAGGTGGGTTCAAACGAATGGAGATGTTTTTCGAATGGAGTTGCATGGTTTCAGCGACGCGTCGGAGAAAGCCTATGGAGCAACGGTATATCTAAGAGTTGAGGACGATAAAGGCCAGGTTAAAATGCACCTTTTAATGGCCAAATCCAAGGTCGCTCCCGTACAATCTTTCAGTCTACCACGCTTAGAACTTTGCGGTGCTGCCATGTTGGCAAACCTTCTTGATCACGTCAACCAGGTATTGGGAAACAAGAATATCCGGATGTTTGCTTGGACTGATTCAACCATCACTCTTTCTTGGATCAAAGCTTCACCAACGAAATGGGATACTTTTGTGCGAAACAGAGTAGGAGAGATCCAACGTTTAACTTGCGTGGATATATGGAAACATGTGCCTACTCAGCACAATCCAGCTGATCTGGTTTCCAGAGGAGTTCTTCCACCTGCATTGCTAGACAATACTCTATGGTGGAATGGGCCTGATTTTTTGAATTCTTCTCGGGATTTCCAGTGTCCTATCCAGCCATCAAATTTCACAACAGAAATCGATAAGCGAATATTACAAGTTCATCACGCCGTAGAAGTTAATCGTCCAATCAATGAATTGATATTTCGTGTATCTGAAATCAACAAATTAAAAAGAATTGTTGCAATGGTTTTACGTTTTATAAATAACTCACGCAACACCACATCTAAATGGAATACTGGACCGATTTCACCAGATGAGCTCAACGAATCCACCAAAACTTTAGCACGGGTTGTTCAACTAGAAATTTTTCCTGATGGTATCACAAAATCCAGAGGCATGGCTTCGTTACATCCGTTTATAGATGCATATGGAATTATCCGCGTTGGAGGACGATTGCAAAATTCTAATCTTTCGTATGACCAACAACATCCAATTCACACGAGCAGACACTTCATGGAGGTATGCAGCTAATGCTGGGTTATATTCGGAAAAGATATTGGATTTTCCAAACCAAACGAGCTGGCAAAGAATATATTAACAACTGCGTTATATGCTATCGCCACAGGACTAAGTCAGCTGAACAATTGATGGGAGATTTGCCAACGCCTAGGGTGACAATGTCAAGACCATTTTGTCATACAGGAGTAGACTACGCCGGTCTAATAAGCATTCGAGCGTGGAAAGGTCGCGGTGCGAAATGCTATAAAGGTTACTTGGCAATTTTTGTTTGCTTGGCAACAAAGGCCATCCACTTGGAAGCAGTAAGTGACCTGACTACCCAAGCATTTTTAGCTGCTTTTCGCCGATTTACAGCTCGAAGAGGAATATGTTGTGAAATGTATAGTGATTGCGGCACAAATTTCAAAGGAGCAGAAGAAGAACTTCATCGTCTTCTAAATGGTGCCACTCATGATTGGAAGGAAATTGCTGCAGTTTTAGCATCCCAAGGAACAAAGAGGAATTTCATTCCCCCAGCTTCACCCCATTTTGGAGGATTATGGGAAGCTGGTGTGAAGAGTGTCAAATACCACTTAAAAAGAATCATCGGAAACGGGACACTCACCTTTGAGGAACTCTCCACGCTTCTGACGCAGGTCGAAGCGTGTTTAAATTCGAGGCCTCTATGTCCCTTAACAGAAAATCCAGATGATTTTCAAGCACTTACTCCAGCACATTTCCTCATCGGAGCAGAAATGCACACAGTTCCAGAACCTGACCTCACCATAGGGAGAACAAGTTTAGTAGATCGGTGGAAAAATATACAATTCAATTTACAAACCTTTTGGCAGCATTGGCAGACAGAATATTTAGCACGACTTCAACAGCGACCGAAATGGCTCAAGCCACAACCTCAGTTGGAAATCGGAGACCTCGTCCTAATCAAAGATGAACGGCTACCACCAACAAAATGGAATCTCGGCCGTATAATAGTCACCTATCCTGGAGCTGATGGTACAGTTCGAGTGGTGAAGGTCAAAACCCAACAAGACGAATACAAACGTCCAATAACCAAACTTTGTCCTCTGCCGTTGAATAAATTAGCTAAATTAATTTAATTCGAATTTAAAACAACATTTGCATGAATGAAAACCTTTATTTGGAATTCAGAAACCTTATTCAAAATCATAAATTAATTCAAATTCTTAAATAACACACACACGCACACACACACACACACACGCACACACCATACACACACATCATATATATATATATATCAACATAACACATTTATCACAACATATCACATCAATTTGCAGCACATCACTTTTTATAAATGCATTATTTTCTCATTTTATTCAAATATTAACATGAACACGATTCAATTCATCAATTTTAATTTGTTCATTTCGGAAGAAAAACACAAATAAAAAATTTAATTTACATTTTAAATACACAATCGTACACCAAAACATCGTTAAAACACTTTAACACAATTAAATATATTAACTTGTTCAATCAAAAAACACATGACGATAAATAAATTTACATAATTCACAAACGTAATAACATTTCATCACTTAAAACTTTATAAAAACACTAATATATAAATAATTTATAATCCGCTTTAAATTAACAATAAACCAAGAAAATCATCAATACAGTCCACTTTACATCGAACAACATTAATACTGACCGATAAAAACCACCCTTAATCGAAAATTTAAAAATACACACAAACATATGTAAATCAAATAGGAAATTTAAACATTCCAAATTTAACATAAATAAGATATAAACTATACAAGATAATGACTCACCTGGATTATCTGCTGACTACTCTGCATATTTATGACATTTAACACAAATTTAACAAACACAAAATATAATAATTTTACATAAAACAACTAAAATAAACACTACCGGCACCGTAATCAAAATTTTCATTCACTTTAACTTTTAATTGAACAGAATAGAACCCACAAAAACAAAATACACAAGCCAATACTACTCGTTCCATAATATAGAGTTTTACATGAGCTATTCTATTGATTGGCAGCATTCATTACCCTAGCCGAAAGGCAAAATACATATAATTCTATTTTTGTTCAATAAAATTGTGCTAAATATTAATGAATTTCTTTCTTTTCATGTCAAAGAGGAGACATATTTAACAATATAAATGCTTTCCTAGATGTTGAATCCATTTAAAAATAGATTACGACCCATCAATACCTTATCGCCCGGGGAGAATATTGAACGCACCCATTGACAGCCCGAGGAAACGGCCTATTTCATGCTAAACGATTCTCCATGTCACCCATCGAGATTCGAGAATTCTGAAGACATCAATTACATAAACGTCAAATAACTTACTTTCAATCCACCTGCACAGCGAACATCATCTTGAAGGTTAAATAAAAGTGTGTAATATTAAATAAAGAAAGTGTTGTGTTTTTATTTCTTGGTTAAAATAAGTTAAGAAATTACAAAAAGGCTTCTACGCCCAACAATTAATAAGGCTTCTACGCCCATCAATTCAACAGGCTTCTACGCCCAACACCTACCTATTCCTTTTTCCGTCCTTGCCAACGCATCCCATCCACTTGCCACGCAACAAATGGCCAATCCTTTTTCCGTCCTTCCCAACGCATACCATCCTCTTGCCACGCAACAAATGGCGAGGCAAGAGGATGGGATGCGTTGGGAAGGACGGAAAAAGGAATAGGTAGGAAAATAAAAAAAATGAAGAGTTCGGAAAGGGACCGGAATGCTAAGTTCCGGGGGACGCGGCCTCCTTCGGCACTGTTTGTATTTCCCCAATAAAAATCGATGAATAGCTTCCGGTCACACTGGGCCTTACCTATTATCAAATTTAGATATCAGTTAAATATTTAAGTGGACTGTAAATAATGAACCATACCAATAATCAATTTAATAGTCAGCTTAACGCTAAACGTGGTTAGACCGAACTAGGCGGAACTGCACTGCAGCGGAACTGCGATTCAAAATAATTTGTATGAACTTGTATGAAGTTCAGTTGCCGCTTAGTGCGATATAGCTCATACAATTTCGTACAAATAATGTTTTGCCGCGTCGTGAAGTGTAGTTCCGCTGTAGTTGTGTGCGGTCTAACCTTAAATTGCTTGTTCGGGAATTTTGTTGCAAAGCTATAAAACTAATAAGGTAATCAAAATAAACAAATAGATTTATTCCTTCTTATTTGTTTATTTGTCAATTTCAATTTGAGACTGAATGTCGAAAAACTAACAAAAACAATCGCGCACTGATTAGTTAAAGACGTGTTTAATTTGGTTATTGGTAAACACACAAATTAACTCGTCTCTAAAGTTTAACGTGGCTTTTATCTAAACGCTTGTTTAGTCTTTAATTATTGGTAAGGCCCACTATCTTCACCGACTGGAATAGGCTACCGTCCACACCCCTGAAAATTATGTCTTCGACAAATCATGTCTCGCATAAAACAAGAAAAGGAAACAACGAAAATTTCAAACAATAAGGCGTTCATGGAAATTTTATTACTCTAAATGCAAAAGTTACTATTAATTTGGTAAGAAACATTGGACAACCTTAAATAATTTGTATTGACTAATTGATTGTTATTATTTTGACCTAATCTTTGATATATTTTTATAGATACTTGGTATTACAAAAAGGAAGGAACAGAAAAGCTAAAAACAAAAAGAAATACAAAGGTGACTGTGATGTTTTTCCCAAGAAAAAAGATACGGTACCCTTTTTGCTACCTATTCCGGCTAAATTGAATTTGCGGAGATAAAATTCCCTTCCTCGATAGAGCTCTGTAGAGGAGGACTAAAAATCCCAAATGAGGGGTTCGCGATCTCAAAAAGAAACTCGGGAAAACCTACCTTCGTCACTTACAAAAAAGGTAATATGAAAAAAACCAAGGTAAAAAAAAATGAGACAAACTTCAACGCCAATTAATATTAAACCAACTTA
Organism: Melangyna quadrimaculata; assembly: GCA_949320155.1. Lineage (NCBI taxonomy): Eukaryota > Metazoa > Arthropoda > Insecta > Diptera > Syrphidae > Melangyna > Melangyna quadrimaculata. The sequence goes on from OX439486.1 coordinate 10,940,549, forward strand.
ATTAAAATAACACGATAAATGTAAATGTTCTTGAACAAAAAGAATAATATAACAAAATAATGATAAAAATCCTTTTTCCAATAGCGGGTACTTTGTCTGAAGAGCGTTCTTTTCCTTTCGAAAGTTAACTATAGTTGACTAAAGTTAACTCTCGTCGTTCCTTTATTAACTTTGAGTAACTTTTTGACGTCTTAGAGTTGTTCCTAAATTCAAAGTTGAAGTGTCAAAAAGTTACTTTTGGTAACTTTTTCCAACTCATCTCGTTGATATGAGTTGAAAAGTTAATCTGTCAAACACAGCTGAAATTAGAATGTTTTCATTTTGTAGTTAGCTTTTGTTTGTTTTTCGTCTTTTAATTTGGAACTGTTTTCAGTTTTTGTAGCTATTTATTTGCAATTTTATTGTTTTTTTTATCGATTTTGATATTTGGAATTGTTTTTTGAATAATTTACTTTCTTTCGAAATTGTATTCTTCCAATTTGGTAAATTGTATAATAAAGAAATTTGTGCCGATAAAAAATGAAAGAAAAAATAGCAAAAACAAATTGCAAATATTTTGTTTAATGATTCGATTTCGTGCAAAAATTAAGTTAATAGTTATTTAATTTGTAAAATAGATGCATTTTTTAAATGCTAATACAATTTTTTTTAAATAAATTGGATGCAATAAAATTTTTTTCTTGATTATTATTTCTCATTATTTTCCACCCCTTTCGCTTGACAGATCAACTATATTTTTAACTTTGATCGTTCCTAAATGAAAAGTAAACAAGAGTTACTTTTTAACTATCACATTGCAACTCTTGTTTTTGACACATTAACTATAGTTAACTATAGTAACAAAAAAATACGCACCACTGTTAATGCAAATCGGAGAAAGCAATCCTCTATTCACTTCCTTTTGCACGATTGGTAAATGTAACACTATATATTTTGTTTTGATATGTACCTTATTAAATCCCTTTCTTTACCATTTTCTTCACAGATCGGTCGGTGATGGACTCTGTCTTCTACTTGGTGTTATGTACTTGCAGGAAGTGGTTACGGTTCCTTAAAATCTGGTCCCGGAGTGCAAGGGGGTTAACTATGAACCCAGAATTTCTCTTTTTAGAGAAACGGTGTTAAATTGTGGAGCTCCAGATATTTAGCACACTTTCGAGAGATGTATATGTATGTCGGAAATTAGCAATTAGGAAGGTTTCCTCTTGCGAACTAGAGATACACCAAAACTGGATCGATAAGTTCGCCGGCAAAATCTCTGTCCAGCAGAGTGACCAGATTACAGGAAAACACCAGTTTCCACCAAAGAAAGGTTCCATACAAAAAATGTGAAAAAAATGTTGTTGCGGTCCCGTCCTTCACTGGGCTCCGGGAACCGCCAAATTTAAAACGGGTAGTTGGGGTATTCCTATCGTGTTACGTTGCGAGGCAAGAGGATGGGATGTGTTGATGGGAAGGACGGAAAAAGGAATAGGTAGGAAAATAAAAAAAAGGAATAGTTCGGAGAGGGGACGGAATGCTTAGTTCCGGGGGACGCCGGAATTGGGGGGATCTTGCCCTCGAAACTTAACCTCGCTTGCAGCAAAACATATATCAGCAGCGATGTCGTACCCACCCTACCACGAAATATTCGGCACTGTTTGGATTGACAATCAAAATTCTTGTTTACAATGTTTTTTAATATTGGTTGAGAACTTGACGTCAAACAAACTGTTTTTTTTCGCATTTTGAAATTAAAGGTAAAAATATGAGAACTCGGGGAAAAAATGTGAATTAAAGTCCTATATTATCAAAAACAGCTAATTTAACTGAAGTTGCCTGACGACCCAAGCAATAAATTGACATTCCCATTACTTTTGTTATAGACTCAAAAATTGCTAATGGAGCCACAGCGTAATGCTTACTCAACTTAACATGCCGCCTACACAGGCCATGAACGATGGCCGGACTATGGAACATGTCTAAAAAAATCCAATTGAGTCGCAAAAATCCATGTCCAAGCAATGACATATCCATACACCCGGACTCCACAGGCCATGAACGATGCTCATAATCCAATCTACAATCCAATCCACAATCTGATTTGTATGGATATGTCACTGCTTGGACCAGCGATGCCAGATTGTGGGATTTATCCCTTTTTGTGGGATTTTCTCGTCTAAAATAAGCTAAAAGGGATTTTTCAAAGCCCATAGTGCAAAAAAGGGATTTGACGTAATGCTCAAATATCCATTAAGCCTTAACTACATAGACCTACTTTTGTACAAATGTACAAAAATGAGAAATTAAAATTCTCACTAAAGAAATATGCTTGCAAAAAAACATACGAAAAATGTTCTGACACATAAATTAAACCACCTTGCACAATTTTCCATTGTTTTTTGGCAAGCAGGTGTCTTCAGAATAGATAATTATTTCTCACTTTTGTACTTTTGTACAAAAGTATGCATATGTAAGCCTTTACTCGTTTCATAAAAAACGACAATTTATCCAACTTAACAACAAATTTGCAGAACAAAACTCATTCTTTATATCTGAATTCATGCATTTTCATACACTGATTCATGACTTATGCATATAAACTTTGTGAAATTCATAACAACATACATTCACAAAAATACGTCAACTACACTTTTTTTTAATTCTCAACTCACTCATACCATGAAACAAACGAGGAAAAAGTCAAATGCGTCACGGCAAATAAGTCATGCCATATAATTATTATTTCATGTCATATCCAGAATGGATTTTTTTTTGTCGAAATGTATAGGATATACATCACCCATAAGACCATATACAGTGTGTCAAAAGTGAGTAAACACCCATATGATTTCTGGATTTGCATGAAATTTAAACAATTAAATAAACAAAAATCGCATTCCAATTGTAAAAAACAAAAGGTTTATTCAATAGCAATAAATTAAAACAAAAATAAAAATTCAAAATAAAAATAATGAATTTTTTTCCTAATAACAACTAAACATACCCCATATTTAACGCGTCAAAAGTAAATAAACATCATGCATGCTCCTATTGTTTAATATTAATCAGTTAAACTTACTGTTATATTCTTTCATATGTAAGACGGTGGAGATAAGCCCTTCTTTTAACATCACTTCAGAGTGTAAGCTGGTCGTGTTTAAAGCCTTGCTAGCAGCGTAATTTATTTTTGTTTACAATGCGAAGTGAAATTTCTTTGGAAACGCGGAAATTATAGTGGATTTAAGGAAAATCGTATCGGGATATTGGAAAAATTGTAAATAGGAACCATGTTTCAGTGAAAAAAAATTATTGATAAATATGAAAGACTTAAAACAGTGGAAAATTTAAAACTTACAGGTAGACCAAAAAAGCTTAACGAAAGAGAAGAAAGAAAAATTGTGTCTGAAGTGAGAAAAAATCCCAGTTCCAGTGCCGTTAAAATTGCGGAAATGTATCAATTAAATCCGAAATACCAATAAGTGCGAGTACTGTACGGCGAACATTGCACAAATTCGGCTTACATGGTAGAAGTGCCAGGAAAAAACCAATGATATCTAAAGTTAATAAAAAAAACGTTTAAAATTTGCAAAAAAATATATAAATAAAGATATTTCGTTTTGGAAAAATTTATTATTTACAGACGAAAGTAAATTTATAATTTTTAAAAGTAACACGAATAAAAAAATATGGAGAAAAAAGAACAAAGAATTTAGTGAACAAAATATAAAAGGCACAGTAAAACATGGGGGAGGTTCGGTGATGGTGTGGGGATGTATGGCGGCATCTGGGGTCGGGAATCTTGTCTTCATTGAAAGTACAATGAAGAAGGAAGACTACCTTGACATCTTGCGGAATAACCTGCAACCGAGCGGAAACAAATTAGGAATGCTTAGTAATTGGATCTTTCAGCAAAACAATGATCCTAAGCATACCTCGCGACTTGTAAAAGAATGGTTGCTTTATAGGACTCCGAAACAGCTTGATCATCCTCCACAATCACCGGACCTTTCCCCATAGAACATTTATGGGATCATTTGGACCGGCAAATTCGCAAAAGGACCATAAATAACAAAAATGACCAAATATCTTCCGATGTTACAAATAACCTTGTGGTATCTACGCCCCGCCGACTTAAAGAAAATATGAATTCTAAAATAAAAATACTGATTTTTTTATTTATAATGTTATGTTAATAGATTTTGTTAACAAATTACAAGTGTTTATTTACTTTTGAAGCGTAAAATATAGGGAATATTTAGTTCTTATTAGAAAAAATATGAATAAGTTTTATTTTACATTTTTGTTTTTATTTTTATTTATTGATATTGAGTAAAGCTTTTGTTTTGTATGATTTGAATCCAATTTTTGTTTACTTTATGGTCTAAATCACATATAACTCCACAAATCATATGGATGTTTACTCACTTTTGACACTCATTGTATGTTCATACATAATTATGTAAACATTTATTTTTCATTAAACTTTTATAATTATTGATTCAATTGTAAGAAGCTAAATATTAATTAGGTATATACTGTGTTGAATATTGCCATTTGTGCAAACAACGACATCTCTAATTCTTCTATAACAGAATAAATTAGTAATGAGTTCCGCGCCATCTATGAACAAAAGATTAATGTTACCCAATATATAAACCACCCAATACCTAAACCACTCTATCATTATCCAATACCTAAACCAACCAGGGAACTGCTATAATTTGTAATTGGTCGAAAGCTTTTGAGCTACTTGTGGAGACTTTCCAGTGAAGTACATTCCAGCACATTCCAGAAACCCTAGAAGATTCTAGTAGCTTTATCTCGGATATAAATACACTGCCAAGTCCGAAGACCTCAGTTGGATTTTGCAAGTGAACGAATAAACGTCGGTGTAAAATAGTGAATTAAGAGTTGTGCTTGTTATAATAAAAGTATTGGAATTAAAGTATTTGAAGTAAAATAAAGGTGTTTTATTTTTGTAAAGTAATTGTTGTTCAGTTTGAATAAAAGGAATAAGTTTTATTGACGAACCCTTAGTAAAATACTACATTGGTGTCAGTTAAGTGGAATAAAACTTATTTTATCTGTGCATTCAGATAATTAATGGTGAAGATTGATAAAGTGTAAAATAAAAAAAGGTGCTTGTGAAAAGTGACACAGACAAATTGATGGACCCAGAAAAATTCAGCCATGAAAGCCAAAATTCGTAAGCCATCCAATCTAAATCAACATCAGCTTAGAGTTACTGGAAGCCTTCTTCATGAATACGCTGATATATTTTCAGTAGTATGTATGGTCGAATATTTTCAGTAGCAGTATGGTCGAATACAACTGATACAGCATCGAATCGACACAGGTGACGCAAGACCGATTCGACAACCAGCAAGACGTCTCCCATTAGCCAAACAAGCCGAAGTTGAAGAGATGATATCGACAATGAAGAAAGATGGCCTAATTCGGGCATCACCAGTAGTTCTTGTCAAAAAGAAGGATGTAACAACCCGGTTTTGTGTAGACTAACGTAGGCTGAACGATGTAACAAAGAAAGACAGCTACCCTTTGCCCAGAATCATCGATACTTTGGATGCAATGGAAGGAGCTCAGTGGTTTTCGACGTTGGATTTAAAGAGTGGCTACTGGCAGGTAAAAATTCATCCAGAAGATCGTGAGAAGACAGCTTTCTCCACCGGGAATGGTCTGTAGCAGTTTAAGGTTATGCCATTCGGACTGTGCAACGCTCCAGCAACATTTGAGCGTCTGATGGAGTGTGTTCTACAAGGATGTGATCGTTTATGGGAAAACTTTTGATGAGCATTGTAAGGCCATATTCCAGAGGCTTCGAGAAGCACACTTAAAATTAAATCCAGAGAAATGTGCGCTTTTCAAGTTTGAAGTTAAATACTTGGGACATCTCATCCCAAGGAGTAAAGACTGATCCTGAAAAAGTTGACACTGTGAAGAATTGGCCAACACCACAGGATAAACACCAACTCCGTAGCTTTCTCGGTCTAGCCACATATTATCGGAGCTTTGTGAAGGACATTGCTGAATCGCTAAGAGCTTGCATCAACTTACTGAAAAAGGGAAGCCGTTCAAATGGTTAGGTGAGTGCGAGAAATGTTTTCTGCCAGTAATGCTCCTGTGCTGACCTATCCGACTCCTGGAAAACCTTTTATCATCGACGCCGATGCCAGTAACGTTGCAATTGGAGCTGTACTGTCGCAAGTCCATGATGGAGAAGAAAAAGTCGTCGCCTACTACAGTAAGGTACTCTCGAGGCCAGAGCGCAATTATGGCGTGACCAGAAGGGAACTTCAAGCTTTGATTTTGGCAACAAAGCACTTCCATAAGTACATCTATGGGCAGAAGTTCCTCCTTCGAACAGATCATGGTGCGCTTAATTGGCTTCGGAACTTCAAAAATCCCGAAGGTCAAGTAGCTAGGTGGATCGAGAGACTTCAGACATACGACTACCAAATTCAACATCGGAAAGGAAAGCTGCACTCAAACGCAGATGCATTGTCTCGGCGACCGTGTAAGCATTGCACGCGTCAAGAAGAAAAGGAAACCGTTGCCATCCAGCGATTAAGAGCCGATCCTATTTACGATTGGAGCAATAAAGAACTGAGGACTGCCCAACAAGAAGACACAGATATAGAGCCCATTCTTGCTTGGAAGGAGCCGGAAGAAAAAACAGAATGGGGTGATATATCCGATAAAAGTCCAGCTCTCAAAGCATATTGGGCATAGTGGGACTCTCTTCATGTGCAAGAAGGAGTATTAAGGCGTAAATGGTAGCAGATGGCAAATCTTATGTGATGCAGTTGATAGTGCCTAGGTCAAAGGTTAATGACGTTCTTCGAGAAATGCATGATGGAGCATCAGGACGTCATTTGGGAGTCAACAAAACGCTGGATAAGATACGACAGCGGTTCTACTGGCTATATGCAAGAGAGAATGTCGAAAAGTGGTGCAGAAAATGTGATACTTGTGCTGCTTCCAAGAGACCAGGTAGAAAGGTGGGCACACCTTTCGAGAGAATAGCAGAAGATGTAGCAGGTCCGTTTCCGGAGACCAACAGTGGAAACCGATACATCCTTGTAGCCATGGATTACTTCAGCAAGTAGCCTGAGGCATTTGCCATCCCAAATCAAGAAGCCAAAACAGTGGTTGATCAGATTGTCTTCAATTGGGTGAGCAGGTTCGGTGTTCCTTTGGAATTGCATTCTGACCAAGGAAGGAACTTCGAATCTAACATCTTCCAGGAGGTTTGCTCTCTCTTTGGCATCAAGAAGACGAGGACAACACCGCTTCATACACAATCTGACGGAATGGTCGAACGATTCAACAGGACGCTTAAGGAACATCTGTGCAAGGTTGTAGGTGACTACCAGCGAGACTGGGACCGCCATATTCCGTAGTTTTTGATGGCCCATCGAAGTGCGGTTCATAGTTCAACAGGACATACACCATCGGAGATCCTGTTCGGCACAACAATACGACTGCCTAGTGAAGTCAAATTTGGATGCCATACTATGGAACCGGAAAGGCCAGATGAATATGTGGATAACCTCAAAGAAAGACTCATTGAAATTCATCAACGGACAACGAAAACCATAAAAACAGCCAGTGATAGGATGAAAACATGGTACGACACTCGTGCAACAACGATGGGAAATTCATCAAAACTGGGAAGGCCCATACACCGTTGTGGAGCGAATCAATGATGTGGTTTACCGCATTCAGAGAGGGTTAAGAGGCAAGCTTAAGGTAGTTCACTGTGACCGTTTACATCGCTATAACGGTGGTGACGGAAGTAATGGATTCAATCGGGACGATCAATCCTAAGAGGGGGCAATGTGGTGAGTATGCCCATTGTTTGTGCAAACAACGACATCTCTAATTCTTCTAAAACAGAATAAATTAGTAATGAGTTCCGCGCCATCTATGAACAAAAGATTAACTAAGGTTACCCAATACATAAACCACCCAATACCTAAACCACTCTATCATTATTCAATACCTAAACCACACGCATCGTTATCCAATACCCAAGCCATGGAACTGCTATAATTTGTAATTGGTCGAAAGCTTTTAAGCTACTTGTGGAGACTTTCCAGTGAAATACATTCCAGCACATTCCAGAAACCCTAGAAGATTCTAGTAGCTTTTTCTCGGATATAAATACACGGCCACCAGTCCGAAGACCTCAGTTGGATTTTGGAAGTGAACGAATAAACGTCGCACAGTGGCCCGTTTAGGCAAAAGTGCTTGCGAAATTCATTTTTCGGGTGGGTTTATAATGCAAAACTTTTACATTTTCTGAATTAACAAATGTTTGGAGCTCAAGAAATCAAAAAAATTATTTCATTTGTATGAATGGTTTGGCTTGTAGAGCCAGTCAAAGTTGACAAATATTTATGGTGAGAAGAAAACTATTTTTTTTTATTTTTTTTTTTAATTTGAGTGTAAAAACTAGGAAAAGAATATAAGCATAACTTTTTTTTGTATTTTTACTTGATATTTGTCTTAGTCGCTATAATGAGAAATGAAAAATAAAATTATAAATTTTGTAAACTGCTAAATTTAATGTTTTTTGAAACACCCCTTTTTGCACACTTTTTCTACTTTACATTGAGTAGAAATTTTTTTTTCAAAAGTTATTAAGCCAGACTGGACAGATAATGAATCCTCATATATCTTATTACTTATCACCAAAAACTGAACTGCATAGAGTTGCATAGAGCTAAGCTAGAGAGATTTGATTTGAAGAAGTCATTAATTTTTTCTGAGTTTTTTTTTTGTCAAGTGCAAAAAAAAAAATCATGGAAAATATTATTTGTTTGTTTTGCAGGTATAAGTTTTGTAATTTAGAACGAAAACATATTTTATGCTTATTTACCTAAGTTTTTAAAACGGTTTTATAGCTTATTTCTTGTAACCCCTAATAAAACTTTTAAGTAGGAATGTTTTTGATTTCGGGTATGATTAATTATTTAAGGGTTTTTAACCGGATTAGAATAAAGAGATAGGTAAACAGATGACCTTATTGGGATGTCATAAAATTTCATATTTTTTTTGCAGGTTTTAAGGTATAAAAAAATAAAACAATGGGATGAAACAATCATTGAAAACTTGAACGAACGATCGAGCAGTTGTATAAGGAAAAATTATTTAAAATGGATATACCATACAATAATTTGTTTGAAATTTTTTTAAAAGTTGATAGTACTGACGAGTTTCTTTCTGCCGTAATAAGTGAACACCAGCTATCCGGTGAAAATTTACCGGAAAATGAAGAAAATATAAGACACTTTCATTGTGCTACTAAGACAAGATGGGTCGCAGCCCATAGATCGAGATTAAATTTCATAAACAAAAATGAAAAATGGTTATCTTCATCTCTCCATATCAATACCGGACAAACAGAAGTAATGTGTGATCCCCCAAATACATCAAGAGGAAGGCCAAGGAAGTCAGTTAATGAGTGCGCAACATTCACAAAAAAAAACAAAAACTAATCAATGCAACAGAGGAGAAAGTACTGCAAATCTCTCTGATGCATAAGTGATAAGATATAATAAAGACCATGAAAAGGCGAAGAGTGATGTGATCAAGGCAATTTCTACTGCAAGTCCACTTCGAGTCAAAAGAGTCAAGGAAAGCATTCCTACACCACAAAAGGATCCCATAAAATATACTAATGAAAATGCATGAGCTTTGTTTATGGATTTGGGTCTATCGCGCGAGCTTGGACTTGATGTGGATAAACCAAAGCAAGGATTTGGAAAAAGCAATGATGGAAACACTTCAAGGAGATTTTTTGAACAGTCTGTGGCAACTGCTCGAATAACTGGAGTCAATAGAGAGGTTATAACTAGGATCCAAATAATACTTAATGTTTTGAATTGAAGTAGTGAATACAGTTAAATTTGAAGAAAACAGCAAAAAAACGACAGAGCTATTGAAACAAAAGTACCCTCAAAAACAACTCACACCTACTCTTCATACAATTTTGGTTCATAGCCAACATATTATCGAATACCAATCTCTGCCAATTGGAGAATGGTCAGAAGAAGCCAAGGAGTCCAAAAATAAAGACTACAAGAAATACAGATATCTAAATACGTGTAAAGTTTCAAGAATTTGGCAGAATGAAGACCTATTTAACATGCTAGCAATCTCATCGAAACCACTCATTTCTTCCTTAAGACATGTAAGAAACCAAAAAGATCTGAAAGCACAATACTCACCGGAAATGATAAGTTTATTACGCATTACCCCGGACTTAGATGATAGTTTCCAAGAAATCTAATTTTTATATGTAAATTTTTGCTCCTTTTATTTTTTTGTCTACTTTTTGAACTGTAATCTATCAATAAAATACTTTATTAATGTACTCTTTTAAAAAAATAAAAAATCAATTAATTAAAAAAGGGGTTTTTTCCCCACTGTTTCACTCAAATTGGTTTGTTTCCTTTTTTCTTCACTGTTTCACTTAAACTACACTCAAATTACTTCATGAATTAATTGTCAAACTTTTTAGAATTAACTACCAATTATGTTAACCGCCTTAACTAAAACTTATTATTCCAACAGCAAATTCTGAAACACCCTGTACAGTTTTTTGTTTTTTAAACTCACCGTTATTATAGCCTTGGCTATTTCCTTGAAGATAAAAAGAAATTGTGTCAATATCTTTATTCGTTTAAGAGTTATGATTTTTGCAATCAAAAAAGTCAATACGGGCCACTGTGCGTCGGTGTAAAATAGTGAATAAAGGTGTTTTATTTTTGTAAAGTAATTGTTGTTCAGTTTGAATAAAAGGAATAAGTTTTATTGACGAAATAAAATACTACAATACCTTAATTCTCATATGTTTCCACCTTGGATAATGGACTTAAGGACCACTTTCACACAAGGAAACTGAGTTGCCAGAAACTAGCTAGTTTGTAGGAGAGAAGGATGAGCGGGGAGGTTTTTTTTCTTCCTCTTACGCCCTTCTCGCCTACAAACTCCCAATTGCCGGCAACTCAGTTTCCTTATGTGAAAGGGGTCTAGCATGTAAACAAACTACTCTTTTTTATAATAAAGAATTAAACCGCATCTAACTTAACTTTGCGGGTATAGAGATAATAGATTGTTTTTATATTAAGAAGCTGAACACGTTTTTCTGTAAAATAAATTTTTTTCAAATTTGCATTGTTATACCTCAGAAGTGGGATAGTAAATAAAAGAATAAATTCTTAAAAATCACGACATTAATCTAAAATGACTCGATCTGTAACTCGAAACGAGATGGTACGTGCGCTCATGGATGCGGGAATAGAATTCCCAGAAACAGCGAGCATCGCACAACTTCGTCCGCTCTATGAAGATTTAGGAGCATATGCGCTGGAAGTCAATGGTAGAACCACCGCCGCTGAACACGAGAAAACAGAAGCAGGTGTTGCGATTGCCCAAGAAAAAACTAGCGCTTCGGATTCGGTAGTCACTTCAGCCATAACTATGTGCACTGATGGAGTCCCTTTTACAACCGTATCTGCTGTTACCACAGACACTGTTGCTACTGCGGCCAAAACTTTTGCTCTTGCTACGAAAACTTACGTACCTGCTGTTATTCCAACTGATGTTAACCAAACTTCTGCTGTCACTCTAATCGATGATCTTCGTGCCGCCCAGATGAATATTGCATCGTCCACTTATGTTTCTCCACCATCAGTGCTTATGCCCACTGCTGCAGTGCCCACTGCAGTAGCTCCTGCTAATAGCAATGAACACGAGATTTGTTTGCTACACAAAAAGAAAGAACTGTTGCTACTGCAACGAGCAGACCAATATGAATGTGTTAAGATGCCGTTTGGACTGAAAAATGCTCCAGTATTCTTTCAAAGATTTATTAATGGGATAATAAGGGACCTAGTAAAATCGAGAAAAATAGTAATATTTATGGATGACATTGTGATCGCCACTGTAGATTTTGATGTCCATATATTAATCCTAACTGAAGTTTTAAGTAGGCTATACAGAATGGGATTGGAATTAAAAATGAGCAAGCGCAAGTTTGGATATAGGGAAATCAAATGTATGGGATATATTGTCAATTCAAAGGGATTGCGTCCAAGTGAGGGACATATCGAAGCAATTAGAAATTTCCCGGCACCTCAGAATTATAAGCAATTGCAACAGTGTTTAGGATTGTTTTCTTATTTTCGAAGATTTTTGCCTTCATTCTCACAAAAGCTAAGCCACTGACTCGGATGCTGAAAAAGGAAGTAACTTACGATTTTGACAGGGAATGTTTTGTTGTCTTCCGTATCCTTAAGAATAAGTTAACTTCTACACCTATTTTAGCTATTTACAGTCCTCGGAGGGAAACTGAGTTTCATACTGATGCAAGTAAGTTAGGATTTGGTGCTGTCCTGATGCAAAACAAGATGATGGTAAATTCCATCCAATCGCATACTTTTCAAAAACTGCTTCTGAAAATGAATCGAAATTACACAGTTTTGAGTTAGAAACCTTGGCTATTGCTTACGCATTGGAACGTTTTAAGACCCAGTTAAAAGGAATTATGTTTACAATGATAACAGATTGTAATGCTTTGGCGCAAGCCAAAATCAGCGTATTGCAAAGTGGGTTTTTAGCTTTGAAAACTACAATCACAAGGTCAAGCATCGTAGCAGAATTTCTATGGGGCATGTAGATGCACTTAGTAGATGTCACCTTGTTACTAGTGATGATATTCATGAGTTAGATTTAAATATTAAAGTCACGCAGAGTCGTGATGTTAGAATCAGAGCTCTAAAGGAAAAACTTGAAATTATATTTGTTCAGCATTTTGAACTTAAAGATGGATTAGTTTTCAAAACAGGTAAAAATTCAAATGATCTTCAGCTCTATGTACCTTGTGAGATGGAGAATAATATCATAAGATCTATTCATGAAAAAATTGGTGACTTAGGCGTCGATAAGACAACTGACCAAATTAAGAAAAATGATTGGTTTCCAAAATTAATGTAAAAGAGAAATTAATACATTAAGAATTTTGTAAAATGTATAATTTATTCACCAGCATCGAGGAACAATGAGCATAACCTCTATAATATTCCGAAGTCCCCTATTCCTTTTGACAAAATTCATATCGACCACTTCGGCATTTTGCTTTCCGTGCGTTCGGTGAGAAAGTATGTGTTAGGTGTGGTGGATGGTTTCACAAAGCATGTAAAGCTGATTGCAGTTAAGGGCCAGTTTGTTCACAGCTGATTATCTTTAATCCATGATTAGTGGAGCTGGGAAATCCTCAAATGTTTTTTTTTATACAATTTTGTTTAAAAAATTATGAGTTGCTAATCATGGATTTCACTAAATTTTAAAAAATTCATACCAGCCACAATCCTCAAAATGGATCTAGAAAACCTCTCGATACCCGATCTTAAATGATGACAAACATCAAACTTAACGAAAAACTAGCTTAGATGACCGATAGGTGTGATCTTTTAGAATCACAACTAGAAGCTATGTCGCGAAAAACTAATGAAAACATTGTCGTTGTACACGTGCAGTGGCGGATCCAGGGGGGTGGCTATAGGGGCTAAAGCCCCCCCCACAGCCGATTGCTAAAATAATTTGAAATATAAAAAGCAATACATTACAACGTGTTAAATTGTATATTCGTCTAAAATATTGTTAAGATGAGTATTTTGATAGACAAAATAACGTGGTTGGGGCTGAACAATTTACATGTTCTGCAACTTCTTTTCTAAGCCCTAAGGTTGGGGCTAAAGCCTAGGAAGTGAATTGGAAAAAAAAACAATTGGGGGCTATGAAAAATGGACATGTTCCATTCAACGACAATTTCTCCTTAAAACAAAACCCAGAAAATTGAAAAAAAAAACAACTTGGGACTAATGAGGTCTGAGAATATTGGACAAAAAACGTAGTCAGGGTTAAACAACTAACTCCCTAAAAACTAACCTTATTCCAGAGAGCTTTTGGGGCATAGGTCTAAGGATTTTCAAAGTCCGAAGTTGGAACTAAAGCTTGAAGATATAATTTTAAAAAAACGTGGTCGGGGCTTAACATTTACATGTCAAAAGCAACAACTGTTTACTTACACTAAATACTTAGCTAATTTAACGAAAGAAACGCAATTGAGGCTAATTGAGAACACCGAGGTGTAAAGATTAGTGTAAATGTTTAATACAACAGGAATTGTTTCTTACGGCCTTGGCTGGGCTTAGATCATTTTGAGGCTTAGTTTTTAAAATTTCAAAGGTCCAATGCAATACATACAAAACATTTTTGGACTAAGCAATTCAATACAAATTCTCTAGTCGAGGAGCCAAATTCCAAAAGCGTGAGAAACTCTGTGAACTCAGAAAAATCTTGCGTGCACGCATACCTTTGCGTGCACGCATACCTTTGCGTGCACGAATACCTTTGCGTGCACGCATACGTTTGCGTGCACGCATACGTTTGCGTGCACGCATACGTTTGCGTGCACGCATACCTTTGCGTGCACGCATACCTTTGCGTGCACGCATACGTTTGCGTGCACGCATACGTTTGCGTGCACGCATACCTTTGCGTGCACGCATACCTTTGCGTGCACGCAAACGTGTGCGTGCACGCAAACGTATGCGTGCACGCAAAGGTATTCGTGCACGCAAAGGTATGCGTGCACGCAAAGGTATGCGTGCACGCAAACGTATGCGTGCACGCAAACGTATGCGTGCACGCAAACGTATGCGTGCACGCAAAGGTATGCGTGCACGCAAAGGTATGCGTGCACGCATACGTTTGCGTGCACGCATACGTTTGCGTGCACGCATACCTTTGCATGCACGCATACGTTTGCGTGCACGCATACCTTTGCGTGCACGCATACGTTTGCGTGCACGCATACCTTTGCGTGCACGCATACCTTTGCGTGCACGCATACGTTTGCGTGCACGCATACGTTTGCGTGCACGCATACGTTTGCGTGCACGCATACCTTTGCGTGCACGCATACGTTTGCGTGCACGCAAACCTTTGCGTGCACGCATACCTTTGCGTGCACGCATACGTTTGCGTGCACGCATACGTTTGCGTGCACGCATACGTTTGCGTGCACGCATACGTTTGCGTGCACGCATACGTTTGCGTGCACGCATACGTTTGCGTGCACGCATACGTTGCATACGTTGCATACGTTGCGTGCACGTTGCGTGTACGTTGCGTGCACGCAAAGGTATGCGTGTACGCATACCTTTGCGTGCACGCATACGTTTGCGTGCACACATACCTTTGCGTGCACGCATACCTTTGCGTGCACGCATACCTTTGCGTGCACGCATACCTTTGCGTGTACGCATACCTTTGCGTGCACGCATACCTTTGCGTGCACGCATACCTTTGCGTGCACGCATACCTTTGCGTGCACGCATACGTTTGCGTGCACGCATACGTTTGCGAGCACGCATACCTTTGCGTGCACGCATACGTTTGCGTGCACACATACCTTTGCGTGCACGCATACCTTTGCGGGCACGCATACCTTTGCGTGCACGCATACCTTTGCGTGCACGCATACGTTTGCGTGCACGCATACCTTTGCGTGCACGCATACCTTTGCGTGCACGCATACGTTTGCGTGCACGCAAACCTTTGCGTGCACGCATACCTTTGCGTGCACGCATACGTTTGCGTGCACGCATACCTTTGCGTGCACGCATACGTTTGCGTGCACGCATACGTTTGCGTGCACGCATACCTTTGTGTGCACGCATACGTTTGCGTGCACGCATACGTTTGCGTGCACGCATACCTTTGCGTGCACGCATACGTTTGCGTGCACGCATACGTTTGCGTGCACGCATACCTTTGCGTGCACGCATACCTTTGCGTGCACGCATACGTTTGCGTGCTAGCATACCTTTGCGTGCACGCACACGTTTGCATGCACGCATACGTTTGCGTGCACGCATACGTTTGCGTGCTCGCATACGTTTGCGTGCACGCATAAGTTTGCGTGCACGCATACGTTTGCGTGCACGCATACGTTTACGTGCACGCATACGTTTGCGTGCACGCATACGTTTGCGTGCACGCATACGTTTGCGTGCACGCATACCTTTGCGTGCACGCATACCTTTGCGTGCACGCATACCTTTGCGTTCACGCATACGTTTGCGTGCACGCATACCTTTGCGTGCACGCATACCTTTGCGTGCACGCATACCTTTGCGTGCACGCATACGTTTGCGTGCACGCATACCTTTGCGTTCACGCATACGTTTGCGTGCACGCATACCTTTGCGTGCACGCATACCTTTGCGTGCACGCATACCTTTGCGTGCACGCATACCTTTGCGTGCACGCATACGTTTGCGTGCACGCATACCTTTGCGTGCACGCATACCTTTGCGTGCACGCATACCTTTGCGTGCACGCATACCTTTGCGTGCACGCATACCTTTGCGTGCACGCATACCTTTGCGTGTACGCATACCTTTGCGTGCACGCATACCTTTGCGTGCACGCATACCTTTGCGTGCACGCATACCTTTGCGTGCACGCATACGTTTGCGTGCACGCATACGTTTGCGAGCACGCATACCTTTGCGTGCACGCATACGTTTGCGTGCACACATACCTTTGCGTGCACGCATACCTTTGCGTGCACGCATACCTTTGCGTGCACGCATACGTTTGCGTGCACGCATACGTTTGCGTGCACGCATACGTTTGCGTGCACGCATACGTTTGCGTGCACGCATACGTTTGCGTGCTCGCATACGTTAGCGTGCACGCATAAGTTTGCGTGCACGCATACGTTTGCGTGCACGCATACGTTTGCGTGCACGCATACCTTTGCGTGCACGCATACGTTTGCGTGCACGCATACGTTTGCGTGCACGCATACGTTTGCGTGCACATATACGTTTGCGTGCACGCATACGTTTGCGTGCACGCATACGTTTGCGTGCACGCATACCTTTGCGTGCACGCATACCTTTGCGTGCACGCATACGTTTGCGTGCACGCATACCTTTGCGTGCACGCATACCTTTGCGTGCACGCATACGTTTCCGTGCACGCATACGTTTCCGTGCACGCATACCTTTGCGTGCACGCATACCTTTGCGTGCACGCATACGTTTGCGTGCACGCATACGTTTGCGTGCACGCATACCTTTGCGTGCACGCATACCTTTGCGTGCACGCATACGTTTGCGTGCACGCATACGTTTGCGTGCACGCATACGTTTTGCGTGCACGCGAACGTATGCGTCCACGCAAAGGTATGCGTGCACGCAAACGTATGCGTGCACGCAAACGTATGCGTGCACGCAAAGGTATGCGTGCACTCAAAGGTATGCGTGCACGCAAAGGTATGCGTGCACGCAAAGGTATGCGTGCACGCAAAGGTTTGCGTGCACGCAAACGTATGCGTAACGCATGCGTAACGCATGAGGAACGCACGCGGAACGCATGCGTAACGCTTCTGGAACGCACGCGTAACGCATGCGGAACGCATGCGTAACGCATCCGGATGCGTCTGCATGCGTTACGCGTGCGTTCGGGAAAATCAAGTAAGAAACCGGTAATTTTCACAAAAAAACCAAACATTTATTTCAATTCTTCGATTTTTTTTTAGCAAAAACGTATGCAGTGTTATCAAAACAGTTCTCGGGATTACATTTACGAAGTTTTATTAAAACCATTACAGCTGTTTTTTAGGAAATTTGAAAATACCTCAATTCTTTTATTCCCGTTCTCTCCAGCTTAGCTTTAAAAAAATTGAATCACACTCCTAGGGAATAAAATAGAATGTTTCACACCGAATTTAAAGCAAATCCACCGATTCGCTTAGGCTCTAGTTCGATATAAATCGGGACGCACAGGCAAACAAACGGACATCTTGTGTCGAAAATCAGACTTCTACATTATCGTAACGTTAGTTTTGATTGAAACCTCGAATTTTGTTTTTGACACAAAACCAATAATAACCCTATATAGAAAGTAAACGTGGAAACTCGGGACAATATCAGGATATATTGTATATCGGGACAGATATCGGGACAGGGTTCAAATATCGGGACTGTCCCGCCAAAATCGGGACGTCTGGCAGCCCTACTTAGGGTTTTAAAGATATATGCGAAAAACCGTTTTTTTTTTACAGTTGACACTATTGAAGTCACAATATCTTGCGACTTATGACTCGTATGGAAAAAAGTTTCATATTTTTTTGAAGAGAATATTATGGTATATAAACTGGGTGTAATTTTTTTTTCGACAACTTATGCTTTTAAGAGTAAAAATTAAAAAAAAGAACTGAAATTTGAACTTATTCTCAAACTTTAAAAAAAATTATATCCTTAATACTTTGTTTTCAGATGTTGGCAAAAATTTGAAACGTTTAGGAGTTATAGGTGAAAAACGACCATTTTTGACATTTTACGTTTTTTGAAATGTCGCTATCTTCTTATCGGTGGGTCGTAAGAAAAAAATTGTTGTAACTTTTTTTTTTGGCGGATGACATAATCTACAAGTTTTGCATGAAATACTTTTCAATAGCCTTTTTGCTTAGTCAAGTATTATTTGAAAACACAGATGTTAATAAAAAAAATTCAGAAGAATGAAAATATTTTTTTTTAATTTCTTAAATTCGTGAATAATTTTATGTTATGCACAACAAATAAAATAAAATTCGTAAGAGCGGTTTCTTTTTCAAGTTATTTTTGAAATTTGGAATCATTTTCAGAAAAAAAAAAAAAATAATTGAAAAGTTTTTTTTGATTTTGGTATGCAATATTATTTAAAGTTTTTAAAAGCTCTGCATACAAAAATTATTTTGAATCGGGTTCATTCAGTTGAAAATGTTTCTATGGGAAATATTGTTATGTTTTGTTATAAAAATCGTTGAAGCTCGTTTCCAACATTTGTATCGTAGGCGGTAGGTAGGTACCGTTAGTTTTAGTTCTACAACAAACATTTATTTTTTAAGTACCCATTAAAAAGGGTGTTATAACAAATCAGATATCTTTAACAATTTCAGCACATAAAGAAAATCTTATTTTTCTAGAAAAAAAAACTGATTTAAAAATAAAAATAATGTAAATATACTTAATGCAAATGTATAAAATATTTCGAATATTATTTTTTTGTTTTAAATAATATTATATAGCTACTGAAATAAATCAGCCAAATATAAGGTTGGGAACATGACGTTATCTAGAATGACAAAAATCTCGAATGGCAAAAATCTCGAAAAAAACAACAAAATATCTCGAATGCAAAAATCCCGAATGTACAAAAATCTAGAACGTACAAAAATCACGAAAGACTATATCTAGAAAAAAATCACGAAAAAAAAAATTTATTCGAGATTTTTTTTTTATCTTTTTCAATAGTTTAAACGAAAATAAAACGCATAAAATGTTCAATTTATCGAAAACTTTATTTTTCTGGTCAAAAAAAGAACAACAATCGAAAATGTTTTAAAAAAAATCAAATATTTTATAAGATATGTATATATACGTATATGTATACTCGTACCACAACATAACAAATATTAAAAAAGTACAATAATTATTCAATATAAACGAAAATAAATTGTCAAAATATAACAAAATTAAACAAATAACTCTAACTATAATAACTAAATAACTTATATAAACTGGAGTTATATGCAAGACTCTTAAGGTAGCTAACATAACTTTTTTCTTCTTTTTCGTCCGGTATTTTTAAGATTTGCTTTTCTTTTTTTTAAATACTCCCTTTTTACCTTAGTTTCTTGACCAATCTGAATTTTTTGAGCCACACAACTAACCTGAACTATGTTTATCATTAATCATTATCATTATGCTTTACTGTTGTTACCCTGGCACTACAAAAATGAGATTTATTCAGTTCAGACAGCCAGTAAAACTTATTTTTTACAGATTTATTTAAATAATAAATAAACCCATCAATTTCAATATTGATGGAACCTTTGTTTGTAACGATTTCATTTACTTTCATTGCACTTTTTTTTAATAAGAAAACTTACGTTGCTATAAGAGACCGTCCCTTTCCCTAGCAACACTAAATTTAGTCCCCTTTTTTTATAGTTGGATGGGTGCATGTGCTGTGCAGTGTACTGATTCTCTTAAAGAGACTTTCCTAATCTAGAATTAATATTAATTGTTGAGACAATGAATGGTTACAATTCATTGTCTCAATAATTAATATGTTTTCTAGATTTTTGCATTTTTTTTCTAGATTTTTACAGTTCGAGATTATGCTTTCTTGATTTTTGTTTTCGAGATTTTTTCAATTCTAGATTTTTTTTTTCTAGATTTTTACTTTCGGGATTTTTGCTTTCTGGATTATTGGTTTCTAGATATCGTGGTAAACCCTATAAGGTTATTGTTAATAATGGTAGTGGAAGATGCCTTTTAGTAGAACAATTTTTTTTTTTTTCAATTTTGATTTTTTCGAAAACGAATTGGAAGATATTTTTCATTTTTTATATAAACGATCTTCTAAAAGGTTACAATAGTGTTGAATATCAAAAATATATTTTTTTTTTAACTTAAAATCAAAAAATCTGGACACTTGCGAGCACAAGTTTGAAAAACTTCTTTTCAGTTTCAATGAACAAATTTTGCACCAAAAGAAGTAGCATGTAGTACAGTGGCGGATCCAGGGGGGTGGATTTAGGTGCTAAAGCCCCCCCACAGCCGATTCCTAAAATAATTTGAGATATTAGAAAGCAATACATTACAAAGTGTAGAGTTTTATATTCGTCTAAAATATTGTTAAGATGTGAAATATGTTGGACAAAAAACCTGGTTGGGGCTGAACAATTTACATGCAATGTAACTTTTTTCCTATGCCCTAAGGTTGGAACTAAACCCTGTAACGAATTGGACAAAACACCGAGTGGGGGAATAATGGACATGTTTTATGCAATTACAATTTTCTGTAAAAACAATCCAGAAAATTGGAAAAAAAAAACAGATTGGGACTAATAATGTCTGAGAAATTTGACAAAAACGTAATCAGGGTTAAACAACTAATTCCTTAAAAACTAACCTTATTCCAGAGAGCTTTTGGGGCTTTAGTCTAAGGACTGTCAAAGTCCAAATTTGGGGATAATGCTTGAAGATATAATTAATCGGGGCTTAACATTAACATGTCAAAAGCAACAATTGATTAGACTAAAAAATTAGCTAATTTAAGGAAATAAAAGCAATTGGGGCTAAAACAATTGGAAAACAACGGGGTGTTAAGCTTAGTGTAAATGTTTAATACAACAAGAATTTGGCAAGGCAATTGTACATACAAAAAATTTTTGGGCTAAGCAATGAAATACAAATTCTCTAGTCAAGGAGCCAAGTTCCTTAAGCGTGAAAAACTCTGTGAACTCAGAAAAATCTTGCAGCTTTGAATATTTACAATCCCTATGAGACATATTTTGAACAGGAATAGAAAGTGGAATTCATTCACACTTGCAGAAATGGGCCGTCGTGGTTATTTTTTAGAGCAGCTGTTTCTTTCTAATTCAAGAAAATGAGAACTCAGAGGACTGATACTCTCAAAGCACAAATGAGCTTTTGCCAGCAAGACCACTTAAATATCATTTTTCTGAGCTAGACAACTAAAAACAGTTTTTAATTTTTTTTCAAAAAGGCGAAGTTGAAAGCATATTTTTCACCTAATTTAAACAAATAGTTATGTACATAATGTAGGTAGGTACCTGGTACCTAATCAATTATTAAGGAATATAAATAAACTAATTTGCTCGTGTGGTTTGAGGCTGTAACATGGCTCAAAATGTAAGTGATAAAATTAGTTATACTACCATGTTTTGCTGAGCAATTAAATTGGCTTCTAGCTCTGCTTTAAAATAATTCCCGTGTTTAAAACAATATTAATTCCAAATTCTTTTTATTGAACTTTATTTAAAACATTTTAAAGCGCGATAGGAGCGGATATAAGGCAAACAAAACACGGCTATTATTAAAGGAAAAGTGATAATGTCAAAATTCGTTTTCTGTTTCATATGTTTTCATATGAACCAATTGGATCTCCAAACTCCAAGGCCCCCCCCACAGCCAAATCCTAGATCCGCTACTGCAGCAGTATGGGATCAGAAAGGAAAGAAAGGTTTGAGACGTCAACAGGAGTTCCCCAAGGGTGCATTCTTAGCCCAATTTTGTTTTCTCTTTATATTGATGTTGTTTGTGATATTCTTCCTGGAGGTGTTGTATTTGCTGATTCCGTAGTCAAGGTCCTGTTATATGCAGATGATTTGGTACTGTTGTCGGATAACCCATTTTCTCTGAAACTGCAAATCAATAGACTTCAAAAGTATCGCGAAACGTGGGGTCTACGCATTAATACCCGAAAAAAAAAACAAAAGTTTTAATTTTTGAACCTAGACAGCGGTTCGCATTGAAGTAGTCAGCGAGTTTAAATACCTTGGAGTGTGGCTAACTTTTTACCTAAATTGGAAAAAGCACGCGAAGGAGAAAATTAGTGAGGCGAAGCTCGCTTTAAACTTGATGTGGACTTAGTTTTTCAATAATCACCACATTGACCTTTCATCAAAGTACCGAGTCTTCAATTCAACAGTAAACACCTGTTTGTGCTATGGTGTTCAGGCCTTCGGTTACACTCAACTTGAAGAATTTGAAGCTGTACAGCGATACTTTTTTAAAAGACTATTCCGACTGCCTAACGCAACACCTACGTATGCCATTCAAGTTGAGTCAGGGATAGCACCGATTTTTATTCAAACCCTTAAATTCCATGCCGACTATTTAATTAAAGTTATGAGGAGAGAAAACGGACTCCACAAGTCAATTCTGTTAATGCAACTTCGAGCAAAAGTCTCTGCCTTCAAAGATTGGAACCAGCTTGCTGATGCACATGATACAAGATTCTCATTTAGTGAAAATAATATCGATGAATGGAGAAATATGTTCGATGATGTGATCGCAAGAACTGATGAAAAAATATATTTGCAAAACCTTGAAAGAGCATCATCATCACCGAGTAGAAACATATATAAGAACCTAAACCATCAACTACCATCACATTTGAGCAAAGAACTGTCTGCGGAAGCTATTGGTACCATTTTTAGAGCTAGAATCTCCCACAAATGTGTACTCTCTGCAACAGAAGAGACTTGGAAGATATTTAGCATTTCGGAGCAGTTTGTCCAATATTGCAAGAAATACGAAGTTTACATTTTCAAGCGAGTTTTTTGTCTAGGGATCAGCTTCTTGATACCCTTAATGGTTCAAGTGGGTGGGTTAATCTTTTTAAATATTGTAAGCATGCACTAACTTACCGCAATAGCTTCTGATCTATCGTTCAGTCCAGTTACGGCTATAAGATCTTCATATTTTGTTTTTCAAATCACGTTAAAATTGAATTTTTTATGTTTCAAATCATTAAGATTGTTAACTCTTAATTTTATGCTACTAAGAAAATTAAAATTGTGTATAATATGTAGTTACGGTTCTTAATTGGTTGAATTGTTAACTAATAATCATATTGTAAAATGAGAACAACAAAAAGATGTTATTTTTTTTTTAATTTTTTTTTAAGAAAATCATATTGAAGTAAATACTTTCATATTAAATAATCTAGTAATATAAAATGTCATTCAAACAGACGACAATAAATCCATGTCCTTATATTCTTAGCTTTATAAAAATGTAAATTTGGTATACCGAAATAAAGAGTTTTACCTATCTAGTCGCTTTGGCATTCATCGAGAAATCACAAGAATATAACTTTAATTACTTTCTAAAGCACAGTGCACCGGCGGAAACCTTCGATGAGGGAGATTTTGTGGTTATGAAAAATGTAGATATTACAGTCGGCTCAAATAAAAAAATTATTGCTAAGCATAAAGGCACTTATGTTATAAAAAAGAAGTTACCTAATGACAGATATGTCCTTAAGGGCATTGAAAGTTTTCAAGTTAGCCAAATACCATATGACGGGGTCGTTGAATCAAATCGTTTACGCAGGTGGCTAACTCCAGTGACAAGTTCGGGCCCCTCAGACTATCAAGGCGACACTGAAAGATCCATTGGATTTATGCTACGTTTCCACCAGAAACTAAACCGAGATTTAGCAAGATTATCACAAATCTCCTTGAAATCTACAAGATTTACCATACAAATTTTAATCTCCTCAAATGAAGATTTCAAATAAAACTCATTCAAATCTACTTGGAAACATTAGTTTGTCAAATCAAACAAACTTTTTTTTTGAAGAATAATTGTGGAACCGACCTATTTTCGTTTATTGACAGATGGAAATGTAAACAAAAACTATCTATCTCACTTCCACTTCATATCAAAAAAATGAACCATCATTTGAATGTTTTGCCATAATCCTGTTTTTGTGCAGTGGAAACACCAAACAAATCTCATTACCTAAATCTCGGTTTAGTGGTTGGTGGAAACGTAGTATTAATTAAAATTTTCGATCGGGGCGATCGAATGGTCAGGAAGGCCGAGTTATAAGAAGCTAAGTATTAATTATGTATATACCTTAATTCTCATATGTTTCCCCGGTCAACGATTGAGGAGATTTGTATCACATTCCTTCTCACACTGTCCGTAATGTGCGTTCAGCCAATAGACTTTATATGGAAAAAACAGCCCTGCAAACCAAAACTCAGTAGTTTGCCTTTAAAAACAACCACAAACAAAACGTATTCTATAAATGTATGTGTTTCCTTATTTACCAAAAACTCTCCCCTCAAAAAAAGTACTCTTGTTTCTCCTAACAGAAACTAAAACTAAAACTAAAAAGAAAGAGTTCGATGTACACGATGCACAAATTTTGTCTCATTTCGTATGTGCAGAACATGACAAACATTTTTTTTATCGGCGAGCGCGAGTTATAAATGGTTGTTTTTTGGTTGTTGTTTATACAAGAAACAAATTATTATTAATTATTGTAATTAAATTTAAATAAAATATACAAATGTTTTTATTAGTGTTTTATACTTTATTGTTATTCCTGCATTTCAGATTCATCAGGGTCAATGAAACCATTGTCGACGATCGTCGTGTGTTTTGGGATTGTTATACAGCAAATTGTTCAATCATTGGAACGGCTCTAAAGTCTGAACAATTTTTTTATTTATTTTGATAAAACTAGCAATAAACTGGTGACGAAAACCATTCGTATAATTCAATTTATCATATAAATTTATTTCATTTATAATTTCAAAAGGCTCATGTTTCAGAAGAAACAAACTAAGTACTTCTTTTACGTACAAGTTTCACCAGTTATATCCGTACTTCTAGATTCGAGAACTCAATAATTGTAGTAGTACGGATATAACCGGTGAAATGTATACGCATAAGAAGTACTTTTAAAGGACAAGCTTTAGTGCTTCCGTTATGATTATGAAACTACTGGCAAATAAACATTAGAAGTACTTCCAGTAGTGCTTCGCTGATATTCATTTGAAGTACCTTTGTCAGTACTTTAATGGAGGGGAAATTCACTACATTGCGCATGCTAGAAAGAGATAGCTGCTTCATGCATTCTCATGTATAGGAGGTATATAACTGAGTTTTTTTCCGAGCCCCTATCTTATTTCAGTGGAAAAGAAGTACTTCTATTACGTACATATTTCACCGGTTATTTATGTAGTTCTACGTTTGCTGGGAGAAATCTCCGGCAATTCAGTTTCCTTGTGTGAATGCTACAAGGCATTTAAAGGAAAACGTCAAAAAAATCTCCAGCAACTGGTTTCCCTGTGTGAACAAACTACTCCCTGTGTGAAACAAACTACTCTTTTTTATAATAAGTATATTGAACCGCATCTAACTTAACTGAGCGGATATAGAGATAATAGATTGTTTTTATATTAAGAAACTGAACACGTTTTTCTGTAAAATAAAAATCTTTCAAATTCGCATTATTATACAATAAAGCTTTTAACGGCCTTTGGTCCATACAAATTGGCGTTTTGTCCCGGTGTTCTCACTTGGACTCTTCAGTTGACAGTGACGGCCTTGTCAAAACGCAATGTTTATTAAGTTCAGTCCAGCTTACATCAATTTTACAGCGAAAATCAATTGTGAACTATATCCAACCCAATTAGAATTTCTAATCAAGAATTGTTGGAAATTTTGTTACTTTTATAATTGTTGTTAATCTATCGCAATATTACAAAGAAAAAACAACAAATTGTTCCTAATAAAAAATAAAAAAACTGAACTAAAACGAAATATAATTTTCTTAATTTTTTTTTCTTTCATGGGATAATTGAGAGATATTAGGCGTGTTTTTTAGTGCCCTCTATGTTAGCTTAAAACAATTTCCATGTAAAATACAATAGGCGTGTTTTTTAGTGTCCTCTATGTTAGCTTAAAAAAATTTCCATGTAAAATACAACAACAAATATGCTTAGTTCGCGGTGATAAACATCGCTGCTTAAGAATTAAGCTAAAATAAGAACAGTGCTTCCATACACTATTTTCTACGCTTTTCCGGTGAATTCTCAACAAATGGCAAAAATTCATCCACAAATTCATTAATTTGGCAGATGGATCTTGAAGCACGGTTTGACTGATCGTAAAAATTTTGACAGAAAAAAAGGTGAAAACTAACATTTCAGCTTCGGTTCGGCTTAATAGAAGCTCTATTAGCTTCTATTAAGCCGAACCGAAGCTGAAATGTTTGTGAGGAAACCAGATAGATTACGTGAAAGTATTTTTTGGCGAAATTCTTCACTGTAATACAGTAATTTGCATTTTATTATATTATATTATTTCAATTATTTTTCTGAAAAAATCAAAAACACAACTCGACAACGGCAAACAAATCTCAATTTTGCAGTCAGTGCTTTTTGACATTTCGCTTGGTATACAAACGTATACCAAATTTTTTCGGATAGCATGGATAGCTATCACACGAAATTACAACAACACGAACCTATCCGGATAGCTCTACATAGGTTTTTGATCGCGGCCAATGTCATTGTTATATCGGTGGTGCCAAATTCTTTTCTGAAGCAACGATGAGCGTTTTTTTGTGCCATTATTTCTTAAGCTAACATAGAGGGCACAAAAAAACACGCCTAATAACAAATATTCTTAGTTCGCGGTGATAAACATCTCTGCTTAAGAATTAAGCTAAAATAAAAACAGTGCTTCCATACACTATTTTCTACGTTTTTCCGATGAATTCTCAACAAATGACAAAAATTCATCCAAAAATTCATTAATTTGGCAGATGGATCTTGAAGCACGGGTTGACTGATGAAAATATGACAGAGTAAAAGGTAAAAACCAAACATTTTTTATTTGTTCAAATATAATTATTAATTTAAAATAAATAATCTAATAAATAAAAGAAAGACCTGGCGCCGAATTACCGCATCAGTGAGTGAGCAATACGTTACTGAATTATCTGCATTTGGGAATCCTTCCTAAGATATCGAGTAAAGTATCGAGTATCGAATTCGATTTTTCGTATTTCCTCGTCAGTGAACGAGTGCTTTTTCATACGATAGATGCTAGGTAGACGAGTGAGCAGAAAAATGGCAGAAAAAATAAAATTATACTCTTTTCTGCAAATATATTCCTACAAAAAAAGGCGTGTTTTTTAGTGCCCTCTATGTTAGCTTAAAAATAAGAATTAAGCTAAAATAAAAACAATGCTTCCATAGACTATTTTCTACATTTATTCGATGAATTCTCAACAAATGCCAAAATTCATCCAATAATTCATTAATTTGGCAGATGGATCTTGAAGCACGGGTCGACTGACTGTAAGAAAGATGACAGAACAAAAAGTTAAAAGCCAAAATTGTTTTTTATTTGTTAAAATATAATTTATTAATTTGGTGTTTCAGGGTGAATTAAAATAAATTAAACATCACCCAGAAAATTATTCTTGCTTGATTTTAAGGCACAATAATTCGATTTAGCCAAAAAATATTTTTGGCTAAATTAAATTCCAAAGGCAAATGTAAACAAAACATGAGCCCAACACAAGCAGCTGTGGATATCGACCATTGAAAAGTTAGGACTATTGACGTTTAGGAAAATGTACTAGAATTATCCTAGTACAATACGAACTCAATTCGATACGTTATACTTCGTATAACATCATACCAATTTGATTACTCGATAGTTCGATAACGTGTAAAAGTTCCTCCCTCGTTCACTGAAGACGTAATTCGGTCCCTGTTCCAGGGAGGAGACGTTTCTTTTAATTTATCAAAATTTTGACGATATTTTGTTTAATTTTTTTTTTTGTTGACAATCAGTTGACAGCCAAAATGTCAGAAAATGGCCGCGATCAAGAATCGATAAGATAGCCTATCTAAGATAGTTTCGTATCCATATAGGTTTCTGAACAACCAAAAGCAGATAGGTTACCTGAAAGTATTTTTTTGGCAAAATTCTTCGCTGTAATACAGTAATTTGCATTGTATTATATTATATTATATTATTTTAATTATTTTTCTGAAAAAATCAAAACACAGCTTGACGACGGCAAACAAATCTCAATTTTGCACTCAGCGGTTTTTGACATTTCGCTTGGTATAGGTACAAACGTATACCTACCAACATTTTTCAGCTAGCATATGGATAGCTATCACACGGGATTACAACAACACGAACCTATCGGACATAGGTTTTTGATCGTGGCTAATGTCATTGTTATATCAGTGCTGCCAAATTCTTTTCTTAAGCAACGATGAGCGTTTTTTGTGCCATTATTTCTCAAGCTAACATATAGAGGGCACACAAAATCACGCCTGATAATAGCGTCGTGTGATAAAAGGGATTTTTTTGGTGCCGCTGTGGGAGAACGTGCTTCGAAAATCTGGCATCACTGGCTTGGACATGGATTTTCGCGACTCCATTGGATTTTTTTTAGACATGTTCCACAGTCCGGCCATCAGATTGTGGCTTAGATTGTAGATTGGATTATGAACATCGTTCATGGCCTGTCGAGTCGGGGTGTAACAGAATTACAATTATTATAACTGCTACACAAAGGGTAAACAGTTATGGTGTTTTTTTTTGTGCCATTTTTTATATTAATTTTTCTCATTTATGATTCGCCTCACGATAGCCTTTACCGTACACTTCTCTTTTTTTAAAACTGATGTGATACCGTAAACTGTACTCAATCTTTTCAATATAAACGCAGTCTTACACCCCAACTCCACAGGCCATGAACGATGTCCATAATCCAATCTACAATCCAATCTACAATCTGATTTGTTTGGATATGTCACTGCTTCGACATGGATTTTTGCGACTCCATGGGATTTTATTTAGACATGTTCCATAGTCTGGCCATCGTTCATGGCCTGTGGAGGCGGCATGTAAGGCATTCTGTACATAACCTAATCGCACCGAAGCTAGTTACAGTTGATCGATCAAATGTATGTACTAAAAGAATTCAGTGCCAAACATTTAAACACCACCAAGGGCGAAGCCATTTTTTTCATATCATCCAAGGCTTGTAAAAACCACACATAAAAGTACCATCGGGCATAGTTGAATCCAAGACGGGAGGACGCCATTAAACAAAATTTCATTAAAAATACAAGAAAAAAATAGAAAAGAAACAAACGACCAAACACATTTGTGATGAGTGCTTGTAATTATTATTTGATATTTTGTAAACTCAAATAGTATCCGGTTTGTTGTGCCTTCCAGCGTAATTTTCAATAGTGGTATGTTAATAATAAGTTTTTTCTTTATATTTAAAATATTTTTTTTTGTTGAAAAGCGCTCCACAAAAGGTAATTAGAATTGCCACAGTTTTTGCTATTCGCTGTCCCCATTGTCGAACTTCTCAGTTCTTTCCGATGCGATTTCTCCTGGGTTTTTGGTTGGGGGGCTAAATATGAAGCAAAAATGTATAGAAAAAGTGTTTAGGTTTTTGCGTACGGGCGAGATGGATATAACGAGTGACGAGTAACGCTATCAATTTTAAATAGACGTTGATTTTCCGCAAAATCAAATTATATGTAAATTATATTATTTGTGAAATTATAATGTACTTTTCCTGCTCTATCTGTTGTGAATGAAGAAGTAGTGGTTTGTTTCTTTTTCCTTTGGATGTAGCGTCTTTTTCCCAATTAAAAAGTTTAAAAGGCTTGTTTTGCTTTTTTGTATTGTTATTGGTCTCAAAATACGAGACAGCACGATATAAAAGATTAGGAATAAGTAACATGCAAGGCAACGATAATCAAATTCAGAAGAAAGAATGATAAAGGTTGAACAAACAAATCCTGTACTTATTTAGTTTAAAGAAATAAATAAGTTATAATTTTTCATAAAGTTGAGCCATATTTTTTTTGTTTTGTGGTGCTGATTTGGTGAATACAAATCAAAATAAGAATTTATGTAAATATAGTTCTCTTTTTCTTGTTTATATTTCAGGAAGAGAAATATGCTACTCGCTTTGTTATCCACTCTATTTCCTCCATCTAGGCAGTTTAAAATCTTGCTATCTTGCTTTAAAAAGAACAGAAAAGAAACAAAAGTATAATGGTACAGGAGGATCCATTCGCTCGCCCACGCATGTGATATGAATAGGAAATTTTTCAGGCAATACAAAACATTTAATTGGATAATAATAATACCTAATTACCTACCTATGACGAGGGAAGGATTTAACATATATCCTTTCTTGATCGAGTAGGTAGGTACTTATTATAGAAACATTAATTGTTTTTTTTTGATTAACTGACAGTACGGTTTATGTTTATGATTATGTACTTAATCTTAAATAGCTGGTTTTGATTGCACCAGTACGAAACATAGCTATTCAATTTTGTTTTAAAAAATTAACATTGTAGGTACAAACACAGATAGCAAATTAAAGCCTTAAGAAAATGAGCGGATTAGGAACTTGACGGCAAAAACTTTTAGTAATTGAGTTTTTCTTAAGCACAGCAATGACGGTTAAACGATACTCGGTCACTAGAAAAATCCTGATACAAATCAAGTTTGACGCCTCCACTTTCCTCAGCATTAGGGAATAAGAAACGAATCGTTTTCAATTCGATATCTCTTTCGACTCGCCTCAATTTGCTCTATCATTCAATCCGAAGCGAGTCGAAAATTATACTTCCAATGATAATGATTAACTTGGTCGTAATTATGCATTTTGAGAAAGCAACTTGTTTTGTTGACTTTAAAATAAAATGCCTACTATATACATTAAAAATCCAATAGGTACAGAATACATAGTGTGTATTAATTGTTTGTTAAAAACGCCTAACGCAATGGAATAGTAGAATCTTCGTATCTTTGAGTTTCAAGAAAATTATGAAAAAGGTCTTCTTCGCCGCTTGATCTTCCGTGCAAGTAGAAGAATCCTAGCGTCTTCGAAACTCAAGAAAATATTGCAAAGCTCTACTTCACCGCTTGATTTTCCGTTTTTTTGATCCTATTTCCTGTCGTCTTCCTTTTAATATCAAATTGTTGAAAAAAAAAATCGACAGTATTTTTTTTTTTACAGACATGTAGGTATTTCGAATTGATTAATTTTACTGGACTTTGTACTTACATTATGTATAGATAGGTACTTTGCCATTGAGCCAAATAAATTTATAAATCAAAAATCTTGTTTGGAAAATATTTGACCTTTTTCCATTTGACATGTTTTATTTGTGATCTACAGACGTTCAAAACCAATGTGCATCGGTATCTCCTTTTAAATCCCCTCCAATCTACCTAATCGCTCGTGCTGTGTATATCATCTTAAGGGTAGTCACAACCCCTTTTGCACGCGCTTAATATAAAAAAAAAAAAAAAAAAAAAATTCAAGAAAGATCCATTCTGTAGATCAGACCTCTATCATATAAAAAAAATTTTGTTTAAGACTACATTGTTGGTATGCAACTATCACGAATATATGCCGACATGTTTAATTCCGACAAATTCAGGAGCATATCTCTTACTTTTCAGTTTTCAATAAGAAACGATGCTGTGACACTACATTAATCTGCCATAGCTACCTACTGTTTGTTGTTTTTTTTTTTATGGAATTAAAGATCGAATTTCGAATGAATATTTTTAAAATAATGAGAACCTGTCTTTTGTTCAGCAAAACCTTTTCAACAAAACAACAATACAGAACAAATTGGTTTAAGCTCATTTTGTTGAGACGTTTCAACAAAACACGGCTATAGTCATCATGCAATAATTTCCACCTTATGGGCATTAGACGTACGAATAGGAACCGGGGTAAACATATTTTCCGGTTTTTTTCCCAATCCATATCTTTACTCAGTTATCTAAAACCCGGATATCTATCACCAAAAAATGTGTACCCGTTACTCTTACGAGTACTACCTGTCAAGAGCTTTATTAGATGACTTTTTTGCAACTCAACTTTTAACTTACCACGAATTTATTCAAAAAACATACATTTTATAGATTACTCAATTTTGTTATGTATTGTTAAAGAATATTCTTATTATATTGAATATTATTATTTGATGAGTGCATTTTTCAAAAGTGGATTTTGTCCCTTTTTTTCTTTATTTAATGTTTCTCTTTTCTCTCTCCCTGACTTTTCTCTTTGTTCTGACTTTCTCTGCTCGTCAAGGCAGCTTATTATAACATTGTATACATTAAGAACTAAATATTTAAATTAATAAGGAATTTACACTAAAACTTAACACGTTTAATCGTCGTAAAACGCAATATATACAAATTATACATATATATCAAAAATAAATAAATAAATCGGGTAGCACAACGGCTCATGAAGAACCAAGGCCTAGTGACTAACAACTCGCAACCATTCCTGTGAGCGCCTGTCGACAGGAATGGAAGGGACCTACAATTTAATGCCTAATCCGAACGGCTAGACGAGAAGCACTTATTCGTGACAAGTGATACTCTTGGAGGATTTGTCAATTCCTCGCAAGAGGCAGTAGCCCTGAAAAAAAACTTTTTAGTTTTTAGGTGGACTAGGCTGGGAAGCGAACCCAGACCTCCAGCGTGACAGTCGAACGCACTAACCATTACGCTACGGACTACTACCATACATACATACATATCACGACTTCAAAAAAACGTCTTGAAATCAAAAAAAAATAAGTTTAATCACAGCACAGCATCAGGGTTGTCAGGTTTTGAAAAGTGAAATCGCCAAAAGTAAAATTTATGTTGCCAAAAAATCGCCAAATTTCAAAATTATCCACCCTAAAAATCACAAAATTTAAAAATAAAATAAAATTTAGCAATTTGTAGTTTTAATATCAAAACAAATCAAATTTAAAACAAAATAAACAAAATTACAAAGGTAACTTTAAGATAACAATAAAAACAAAACCTAAAAATAAAAAAAAATCCTTTGTACTTAGTCCTCTTTAATATATTCGATTTATGTATATATTTGCAATATTTTATCATTATCAATGGGATCCTTTTCATAGCCTTTGCAGTATGGATATACATCTAACAGGATGCCGTTTTAGTCAGCTTTGAGCGAACTTTCGCAAATTTCGCGATGTGCTTGCTAATCCATCTTTCTTCGATTTGGTTAATCAACAAAGTTGTTACGTCATTTATTTAAGGGATAAGATTGAAATAGAATTTCAGTTTTGGGATGCGTAAAGAAGATGGTTGCATGCGCAAATAGCGATTAAAAAGATATAAGGTTAAAGTGAACATTTGTGAAAAGAATATTTGAATTTCGATTCAAAAAATTTGAATCGCCAAAAACTAAAAATATCGCCTTTTTTGGGGTACATCGCCAAACCGATTTTTGTGTCGCCAATACATAAATACATCTACAATAATTTAATATATTATTTTATTATAAAACGATTTTTTTTTAAATAAATTCTAATTTTTTATTTGCAGAATAAATATTGAAGAAATAAGAAAGAGAATTATAATACAAACTTCTATAGAAGTGCTTGCTTGTCAGTATGGCAGACATAGACCACGCAGTTGACTATAATTTGGTAAATTTTTGTGAATCTACCGATGATCGTAATGATAATATGATGGATGAACTTGAAAACTATCAACAAAATGAACAACAAACAGAAGACAACGATGAAATGGTGCGGATAAATGCATCTTCGTTTCGTTGGAAGCGTGTAATTAATCCTACAGGACCTCAACCGAGACCTCGTCATGGTCATAGAGCTATAAATATTAAGGAACTGATGGTAGTATTTGGTGGTGGCAATGAGGGTATCGTTGATGAATTACACGTTTATAATACGGGTAAGAATATTAACCTTTTTTTAAAATCTTTAAACTGATCTTAGTGGGTGTGTGTTCTATGCAGTTAGCAATCAATGGTTTGTGCCAGTTATGAAGGGTGAGGTTCCACCTGGTTGTGCAGCATATGGTTTTGTTGTCGAAGGTACACGAATGTTTGTATTTGGAGGAATGATTGAGTATGGAAAATACTCCAATGAGCTTTATGAACTCCAAGCCACAAAATGGGAATGGAGAAAAATGGCACCCGAAATGCCAGATAATGGCCTTCCCCCATGTCCGCGATTGGGTCATAGTTTTACAATGGTTGGCGATCGAATATATCTATTCGGTGGTTTAGCTAATGAAAGTGATGATCCCAAAAACAACATTCCCAAGTATGTAACTTTTTCTTTTCTATATATAAATTTCATCTATTTTTTATTTTTGTTTTCTTATCCGAACAGATACCTGAATGATTTATATATTTTGGAAACAAGAGGAAACTATTCCACTAATGGTAAATGGTTGATACCTAAAACTTATGGCCAGAGTCCTCCACCTAGAGAATCTCATACAGGTGTAGCGTATACGTGCAAAAATACTGGACAATTGAACCTTTTAGTTTATGGTGGAATGAGTGGATGTCGACTTGGTGACTTATGGAATCTCGACATAGGTACGATTAGCTTTTAAAGATAGCATGTTTTATTTTTTTACACACACTTCTTTCAGACTCAATGACTTGGACCAAACCTATGACAAAAGGAAGAGCACCTTTACCAAGGTCGCTTCATAGTGCCACAATGGTGGGCAATAAAATGTATGTCTTCGGTGGCTGGGTACCGTTAGTAGTTAATGATTCAAAATCAGCAACCGAACGCGAATGGAAATGCACAAACACTTTGGCAGTGCTTGACTTAGGTTTGCCGATGAACAATTGAAAGGATTCTGAAGTGTAACAAACATTTTTATTTTCATTTTTTGTCATCATAAATATTTAGATTCTATGAACTGGGAAGATATAACGTTAGATACAGTTGAGGAACATGTTCCCCGTGCAAGAGCAGGGCACTGTGCTGTGGGTATTCAAAGTCGTCTTTATGTTTGGTCGGGTAGAGACGGGTATCGTAAAGCTTGGAACAACCAGGTCAGGGTGAGCTCGAGTTTATACTTCTGTTTGTCTAGTAAAGCTAATCATTGTTGTGCCATACAAATGTCGAGGCGAGTACGCAGATATACGAGTAGTATTGTTGTTGTTTAAGTACTCGTAACTGAATAATGATTCGTAATTTATACCTTTAAATTTTTGATATAACGTCGACAAACATTCGTGTATGTACTTATGTAGATAAACATGTACATGTAGTAGATAATCTAACCTACTTATAGAGATGTTTTGTTGTAGCTATTTTTTTTTAACATACTCGACACGGTGATTTCTTTACTTTACGACCAACGGATTTGTACACTTGTCACTAAACAAACAACAAGTGAAATTTTAACATAAGTTACAGACAATTATCTTAAGAATTAAGTACCAAGGCCCCGTATTTTTCTGCTTTTTTTTGTGGTTTATTTTTGTTAACAAAACAAATATAATTATACGAAATTGATTTTTCAGGTTTGTTGTAAGGATCTGTGGTATTTGGAAGTGTGTAAGCCATTCTATGCTGTAAAAGTTGCCCTTGTTCGTGCCTCTACACATTCACTAGAACTATGCTGGACACAAACGACATTTGCCAGTGCCTATGAATTACAAACTCAAAAAATCGAACCTATAGCACCACCTAGTAAGCCGACAGCTCCAGCAGTGACAATAATGACACAAACAGTCCAGCAGTCAAGTAGTTGCAGCACGACATCAAATGGAAATGGTATGAGATAAGCAACAACAATAAAAAAAAATATATTTTAATTTGTTTATTTAATTTTCAACAGGTATAAAGCAGGTGCATCTTATACGCCAAGGAAGTAGTCAACATTTCCAACAACAAATAAATCCGATATTAGCCTCTCCGCAGCAACAACAACCGCAGCAGCCACAAATTCAAAGCCAAGCACAAACTCAACAAATGCCATTGCCACAAACTCAAACAGTAAGCTTACGACAGCAAGTTACAAACGTAACACAGTCCCAGCCACAAATAATATCACAAGCTCAGCCAAGTCAACAGCAGCAGCAACAACAGCATCAACAACAGCAACAGCAATCTTCAATAAGTCCAGTTGTGACTATTTCTCCTCAATCTTCAGTGTCTGCTGGTGTATCAATGACAACGTCGATAGTTGTAGCCTCGCCAGCAGTCTCATCGACGGCAAAAATTATAACACCACCAAATACGCCAACAAATTCCATTCAAACTATCGTTTCAGCACCAATCACAGGTACCGTACAGGGTGGCACTGTTTTGCAAAAATTTCGACCCGCTACAGTTCTTTCAAGGGCTGCAAATACCAATACAACTAGTGGAACTGGCTTGCGTGTAGTGTCTGGTAATCCACCAGTTCGCATTCTATCAGGTGGTCAAGCAGTTCGCATTGCAACAACTCAGGGCTCATCGGCCACAATTTTGAAAACTTCTACAGGTCAAACTGTGGGGGCGCCAACATCCATTGCTACAGCGACCACAATAGGCGGTAAGCAATACTTTATACAAAAACCACTATCACTGGGCCAAAATGTACAATTTCAATTGATTAAAACAAGTACGGGCGTAGCAGTGCAGACTCTGCCCAAAGTTAATGTATTGAAAAACATCCCTGGCGGCACAGTTGGCCAAAATCAAGTCCAAACTGTTCAAACATCGCAGACAACGACAATAGCGAAACCTACAGTTGTAACAGGGAATCTAGTAAAGCTTGTATCGCCGGGCGGAAAAATTGTTATGAAAAATCCAATCGTTCCAATTGGTAAAGTGGGCGGGAATGTAACTGGAAAGCCAGCATTTGTAATAACAAATAAGCAAGGCCAACAACTTAGACCAAACCAACAGATTATAATTGTTACGACTGGGTCGGCTCTTCGTACAGTTAACACAGGAGTTGTTACATCAGCAGGTGGTAATATAGTTTCTATTGTTGGTTCGCAGTCAAATTCCATAACATCAAGTGGGACAGGGGTTGTAACAGGCGCAGGAGGTACAAACTCTGGCACTGTAACTCAGACTGCTGGCATGAAAATGCTGCGCGGAGTAACGAGCGCAACTGGTCGACCAATTACACTCACGCTTCCAACAAATATGAATCAAGGGAAACAAACACAAGGCGGACAAATTTTACAACAGTTTCCTCAAAAGACAATAACGCTGGGCGGCAAAGCAGTGACGGTTCAAATGGCAAATAGCTCCGCTGGTGTACCTAAGACAGTTACAATTGTGTCATCCGCAAATGCCGTCTCTGGTGGTGGCACTGTAACTCTTACAACAGGAGCTCAAGGCAAGCTTGTTATGATGCCCAACAAAAAGAATTTTGTTTTCGGAACGAATGCAAATAATGCAGGCGGAGCTGTTGGAATCCACAAGTCGACAATTCAGAACATTCAGCAGCAAACAATTGTATCGCAGCAAAAAGTAGTTACGCATGAGACTAATGAAACAACAAACATACCTAATGCGGTCTATTCAAATGATAATTCTTTTATTGAAAGCGATCCCATCGATGATATAATCGAACAACTAGATGGAGCCATCGATAATATAACTGGTGACCTAAATGAAGATATAACCTCTGATTCGGAATCAGCTGAAAGCAATGCACGTGAACGTAAGATACTGCACAAAGTCAGACATTCAATAAGTTTCAAAGCAAAGAACACTAGCAGTAGCAGCATTAAACCCAAGTATGTTAAACTTGGATTATTTGGCGGAATAGGCGGTAAAGGTGTTGTGATGCCAGTTAGTCAAAACGATGCAGAAGCAGAAAGCACAAGCAACGAGCAGCAACTTGAAATACAACTTGACCGTCAAATATGCCCTGACGATAATCATCAACCTGTTTGTAGTTCTTCAATTTCCGATTCAGGAGAAAATATTACCGATACTATGGACTTTCAGCAGCCAACAAGCACAACAGATGCAGATGCGGACATTGCAAATCAAGAAAATGTCATACAGTCCTCAGCTGTTGGTGGTGGTGGTATGGGTGAGTTTTTTTTATTCGAATTTAGCATTATTTTATATTTATGTATATGCATAAATGTTATCATTTTTGTTAGATGAACCTACTCCAGATACCACCGAGCGTCCAAATACTTCGGAAATGCAAAGTCCTGCCAAGGAGATAATCAATCAAAACAACGAAGCTATAGCTGCTGATATATTTAACGCTATTGATGAAAATTGTCTGAAAACTACCTCCTCCTCCATGCCCAACAAGAAAGTCGATAATGTGAGTAAAGTATGTGACTTATTTATTCAAAGTAGTAGCCCGTAGCGTAATGGTTAGTGCGTTGGACTGTCACGTGGGAGGTCTGGGTTCACTTCCCAGCCTCGTCCACCTTAAAACTAAAAAGTTTTTTCAGGGCTACTGTCTCTTGCGAGGAATTGACAAATCCTCCAAGAGTATCACTTGTCATGAAAAGTGCTTCTCGTCTAGCCGTAAAATTGTAGGTCTCTTCCATTTCGAGATGCGAGTTGTTAGTCACTTGACCCTGGTTCTTCACGAGCCGTTGCGCCACCCAATTTTTTTTTTTTTGTTTATTCAAAAATGTATCTATAAATATTGTTTTTTTTTACGCGTTTAAGATATCAGAATTCGTTTAATTTTCAGCATAGATCGATATTTATGAATATGAAATTATAAATTAAAATTTTTTATTTCCTCCATATGTTTTTCATTCAGGAATTATATTCGATTAAGCTTAAGCTAAAGAGAGACTATTGATTTCCTCTGGGAGAAACGGAGAGAGACGCGATAAAATCGCAACTCGAATATTTAGACGACAAAGTTTTTTTTAAGTCATGCTTGTAAACTATTCGCTATTTTTCTATCTCATCGGTACATGGATGAAACTTTGGTCACAGAAAGGTTGAGGGCCGTCAAGCGCAAACATTTTACTTTAACACTCCGGGTCAGAGGCTTAGGTCTTATATTTTTGAAACATTAAAAATAAGGGCCTAATTGATCGAACCGGAGTGGCAGACTGTTGTTTTTGTATTAAGTGGTTATTAATCTCTCAGTACTCAAATTTTTATAATTGTGGCGCAACTACATCCGTTGCTGGTTCTTGGTGTATTCAGAAAACTAGCTACCGATTAACTTACATAACTCACTTCGTAAAAGGTTGAAATTTTGGTCACAGAAAGATTCGTGGCCATTAAATGCAAAAACAACATTCTGCCACTCCGGTTCGATCGAGTAGGTCCTTATTTTTAATGTTTTAAAAATATAAGACCTAAGCCTCTGACCCGGAGTGTAAGAGTGACATTTTTGTGTTTGACTGCCCTAAATCTTTCTATGACCAAAGTTTTATCCATGTACCGATGAGGTCGAAAAATATGTTGCCAGCTCTCCGGCTATAAGTTAGATTATTTTTAATTTTAAGCTTATTTATTAAGTTTATTTAACTCTTGACATAAAATTACTGGGCACTAAATATATGTAAACATCTTTCCCTCTTGTCCACAATCACCACAGTTAACAGATTAAACAAGTTTGCATTATTTTTATAATATGAATTTACCATTAAAATTATGTTCGTTAGTTCTAAAAACGTGATTTTGCGAAACTTTAAACAAAAACTTGGAAAAACCTATAACCAAAACCATCATTGTTTATTTTTCTTTGTATCTAAAATAGAGCTCAATGTTTGGTGCAACACCAACAGCTTCTGAAACTGAAGCTGCAAATATTTTGACGACAATAAAAAGCGGTGAAATGTTGCAAAAAAGCCCGGCTAATCAATGTCCCGACGAATCGATGTGAGTGGATTGTTTTGTTTTATTTTATTTTTAATTTCAAATTTATTTCTTAAAATAGGCAAGTTGACCAAATTTCAGATGCAGTTCCCTCAGATGTCGATTCACCACAAGCCTCACTAAATGGTATGGATATATTCAAATAAATAAAAACTAAAATCATATATTAACACGTGAACATAAATTCTGTTCGTCCCTTCTTAATTGGCTAAACGACAACATATTTTTAATCACATTTTAACACTAATTGGCAACGCTAGAGAGTTTCTTACAAAGGCTATTGTTTTATTCTGAATGATCAATTACCTCCACTTGCCTCCAAATAAATATAAAAAATTCCAGTTAACTGCTAACTCATTGTATTAACTTTAGATGTGTTAGTAGGCCAAGACAATGCTTTTTTTTTTAAAGAATTTTCGCTATATATTTTATTATATAACTTAAGCTAAATAAACTAAAAATTTGCCATACTCATTTTTATTTGTTTTGAAATTCTGTAGGCAGTTGTTATTTTCTTGCTTCAACAAAAAATTAAATTTTATTGTGAATACACCCTTTTTACAATTGACATTTATGCCAAGTTTTGAAGACATACATTTGTTTCCCATATAAAACTTCCGCACTTTTTTGTATTAATGAAATTTGGGTTAGCAATTCGATCAAAATAAAACAATGACCTAAATAAAGATAACCCTTATATTTTGTTTGTTTGAAAAGTAAAAACTTTTCCCTCTGCTACAATTTGTAATTAGTATGATTATATGTTGTCGCTCAAGCATGTGAAAACAGGTATCAAGAATCAAGTGTGTTTCCCATCCGAAAATTTCACCGAACGAATGATATAGAGAGCAAGAGAAACCAACGTGTTCATGTTGTTTTTTATTTCTCGTGCTTCTCTAGAGTGTTTATGTGTCATTTTTCGTTCATGTCAGCTGTTTTAGTGTGTATCGTGTTCTGTGTATGATATAAGCATATTCAAAAATCAGAATTTGCTAGCGAATGGAATAAGAAAAAAATTAGAGAGTGAGTGTGAATGTGTCAATTTGTGTTGGTAGAATTTCGGCCACTGGGCGATCTATTAACATAACAATAATAACTAATTGATTTCGTTTCTCAGGACGCCTTGATGCGCTGGCTTCTGCGGCTGTCTTACAAGCTGTTATGCAAGCGAATACCCTTCGACAAAGGGATTCTTCTTTCCAGGTATTTGGAAGCTCTACTGCGACTGGAGGAGCAACTCAACAAGAAACTGGAGTAATGGATATTATTAATTTTGCATGCCAAGCACAGGTGGAATCACAGCAAAGCATTCAGCAAGAGCAGCAACAACAACAACAACGACAACAGCAACAGCAACAACAACAGCAACAACAACAACAACAACAACAGCAACAGCAGCAACAACAACAACAACAGCAACCCCAACAGTCCTTTATTGGCATTTCTTCAAATTCAAATAAAAAAGTGACTGAATTGACTTCGACGACTTCAAATATGACACAAAACGCAATGAGCAATAGTGATATGTCTACAGTAGCTGAAAAGCAAATTATTACAGCACCAATAACTGGAAACTCCAACAGTAGTAATGCAGTACAGTCTAATATTCGTTTAGGAGGTACATCATCATCGGCAGCAGTATCAACAATCAATCAGGGAAATCGACGAACTCAAAAAACTAAAACCCAAAGTTCCGCACAAATCAAAGTGGCTAGCGAAAACATTGAGGTGCATTTGTTTTTTTTTTTTTAATAATCAAATATTCCAAAAACTAAATAAATATATTTAAAAAATAGCCTACTGGAAGCGATCCAAACTCTAAATGGCACACAGTTGGTATCTTTAAAAGTCTATCTCACACTGTAACGAGTTATATTGATAACAGTCATTGGAATGATTCTATGTTTGATAATTATGATTCGGACAATCTACCTGACTTGTCTGAATATCCTCGAATAAATCTGGAACCCGGTACTGGATATCGTTTTCGCTTAGCAGCTATAAACACATGTGGTCGAGGAGAATGGGGAGAGGTAAGAGATTATTTACCCGCTGTAATACATAAAATACTTATACTAAATGAATGATTTTTCTTCATCTTCCTGTAGATTTCCAGCTTTAAAACATGTTTGCCCGGTTTTCCAGGTGCCCCTTCTGCCATTAAAATTTCAAAATCGCCAGAAGGAGCTCATCTGACATGGGAACCGCCACCGTCACAAAATACTGGTGAAATAATCGAGTACTCTGTATATTTAGCAGTCAAATCTACACCAAAAGATAAAATGCCTCCTCCGCAATTAGTGTTTGTGCGTGTGTATGTTGGCGCAACAAATCAGTGTACAGTTGCCAATAATTCATTGGCTACAGCTCATGTGGATTGCTCCAATAAGCCAGCTATTATCTTTCGTATTGCTGCCCGAAATGAAAAGGGTTATGGTCCAGCAACGCAAGTTAGGTGGCTTCAAGGTGAGCTATGAAAATGTCTCTATTTGTAAGTAATATTTTTAAATATATTCAGCAAAACAAAAATGACTGGTTCAAGTTGTTGCACAAACATTGCTAAAAATCAGTGAATATTTGTATACCAAATTAGGGTTTATGGTAAAACAATGACAGTGACATAAAAACCTAAACTCGAGTTAGCTCGCCAAATTCAAGGGGTAAACTCGAGTTTCAAACTTGGATGATGGATCACACTGAAAAACTCACACTGAAAAACTGGGCCTTCGTCAATTTAGGAACATAAACCACCCTTTTGAAGAAGCCATCTATAAGTTGGTGTATTTTGAAATCGAACATCGTATGACTGCAGCTGGGCTGGGTACCCATTAGTGGAAATGGTTGCCACTCAAGAAAAAAAATTTAAGTGCAGTCGATATCAACGAGACGATAGTAAATGACGGCGTTAGGTAATAACGCCTAAGGCAAAAGCGCCCAAATCGATTTCGAATTATCGCCCAAATAAAAATGTTATCGCCCAACAATAACTTAAAAAATAGAAATATTGCCCAAACAAATTCTTTCAAAACAAATTAGTTGCCCCAATCATAAAATGGAAATATCGCCAAAAATTTGTTTTTGTAAAATTTGGGGTTTCTTTTCTCAATTTTGGCCCATTTTTCCAAACAAAATTTCAACGGATTTTATTGTCAATAGTTCGCGGGTTCAAGGATTTTAACTCCCTTTTTGGGCCCTCTGTCCCGCTCACGCGACTCCATTGCTCCGCTTAAAGTATGGTCAGTCGCCAGGCAGGCGCTTATGTTGTCAGTTGGTGCGTGCTTTAAGTTTGTTTTTAATAAACAGTACCTTGGGTGGCCCGCTTCGCGGGTTCAAGGATTTTAACTCCCTTTTTGTGTCCTCTGTACCGCTTAGGGTATGCTCAGTCGCCAGGCAGGCGCCTATGTTGTCACAGACCCACTGACAACATAGGCGCCTGCCTGGCGACTGAGCGGTTTTTTGGGCGATATTTCCTTGCTTTTTTGGGCGTAACTTCGTTGTTTTGTAATTGTTTTTGGCAATATTTTGGCCTTATTTCCAGTTTGTCTATTTCAACTTCAAATTTTGGGCATTGTTTCATCTAGATAAATATAGCAAAAAACGGAAAAAACGCCCAAAACTGAAAACAAAAACACAACAATAATTTCTTCAGATTTTTTTTTGGGCGATAATTTCAAATAGATTTGGGCGCTTTTACCTTGGGCGTTATTGTCTAACGGCGTCATCTTTTTTTGATTGCGTGTAGCAAAAATCAAATTAACGGTAGACGCAGGCCCGTAGCTAGAGCTTGTAAGGCCCGATGCAAAACCCAATATGGGGCCCTCTCAATGACTGTCTTAATATTGGTTAAATAAATTTCAACACAAAATTCTAAATGTGTTTTACAGAAATAAAAGGTTAGGTAGGTACTAGAATGATTTTTTCTGGATTTTACAGAAGTGAATTCATCGATTACTTTTCTCAAATTTATTCGTCGTATCCTCAAATGTTTTGTTGATCAAATTTTGTTTGAAAAATTCAAAGCATGAGTTGCTAATCATGGATTTCACTAATCAGCCAATTTTGGTTGATTAGCGTTAGTTAATTAAAGCCTATGAAAGTCACATACTAAATTTAACCCACTGTGAACAAACTGGCCCTTAGATTTTTAACCAATATCAATGTAAAATTTCTAAGCCTTTGTTGTTCCATAGTGCTTCGCAAGTATTTTTTTATATTAATTCCAGCTTTGAAAAAGATCCTTTTACTTTTGCTGTGGTAACAGCAACAGTTAAAAACATTTTAAGTGCTGTGCATACAACTGGATAGCTCGAAGACAGGGAAGAATTGGTTATTATCAACAAAGTTGATAACATTATTCCTGGAACTTATGTCATTCAAAAATGTTGACCTGATAGTAAGCAACTGAGCAGAAAAATCAGATGACAAACAAAAGAACTATCACGCATATAAAAAGCGAAAAAACAATTTGTAGAAAATTTAATTAACTTGCTACAAGTATGCCATATAACTTTTTTGTCTTGGATGAAAACTATGTGAGTTACGTGTAAAAAATAATTAACCATTAAAAACAAGCTGGTGGTATGAGGACACTAGGTACAATTGTGCAATGGCTCGTGTACTGATACTCTTTATCCTCGATATCCGTTGGGGGCCCCCCTAGCCGGCGTCCCCGGTTGCCCCAATGGACGCTACAACTT
The DNA here is from genome assembly GCA_949320155.1 of Melangyna quadrimaculata. NCBI lineage: Eukaryota > Metazoa > Arthropoda > Insecta > Diptera > Syrphidae > Melangyna > Melangyna quadrimaculata. The sequence continues at coordinate 10,985,360 of OX439486.1, forward strand.
GGGTAGACGTTTTTATGGCTTCAAGTGTAACTGATAATATATATACAGGAACTGCATTTTTGTTCGAGGTTATGCAATGACTCAATGTTAGAAAGCGTTGTTTGAAAGTTCTTTATTTTTATGTGTAAGGTCAAAAACAACAGTGCTATAAGGCTGCACTGTATACGAGTAGTACCACGAGCCAACCCGATCATTCCCAACAGTATTATCGATTTTTAATTGAAAAGCCAGCCATTCTGTAAGTTGTCTGCTTTTTGGCTCATTGGGTATCCTGTCAGCTAAAACCGATTTCTATTAATTAATTATAATTGTCATAATTGTTAATCGCGATATAATGTATCATTTTATTATTCTCAGCTTTAACTACGTCTACGGTGTTAAGTTTAGAAAATTATATGGGGTAAAATTTTAACTGAAATTTTTTTAATGATATGAACATATAAATCAAAAACGTACAAAATTGATTTAATTAAAAGAATTAACATGCAGTCCCTTAAAAGATAGTTGTGCCCTAATATTACCATTTATAAACAAATCCGTTGCTGCTGTGGTCGGGCGAAAACAAGCGAATACAACGAAACCACATGATGCGTCTATAACTGCGAATTGCTGCTCTTCTTTAAGCCTAGTACGCTGTTGATGCGAAACGAAATCTTCCTGTGTTCTCCAAAAAGAAATCAATATGCTTAAGAAAACAGTGGAAAAATATTCATGGAGAAATAATTATAAATAAGAAAAAAATAATACAAAATTTAATGAAACATCAAATAAGTCATGGTGTAATTAAAAAACAACAATTAATAACACGAAAAACCATAATATCATTTATTGGTCCGGGTAATTCTATGCGAAAAGAGTGTGAAGACTTGTCAAAACAATCTGGTAATCATCAATTTCCATGTTCGAACAAAGTACCACAGAACGAAAAGCTTAACGAAATTTTTCATGAATTTGGTCATGTATATTTTGTATGGGATTTTTCCTTTCACATCAGCATCGTACTAAGCGTTAAGGTGTGAAATTATTTAATGTGTTCTACTTAAAATACATTTTTCGATTATTGAATTTTCAGTTACTCTGTATGGAGTCGCTTGGGTGCGTCTTCCAGCAAGGTTCTTTGATGCAATAGGAATATATGTACCTATATGAAGTTAAAGTTATGTCTTATTTTATTACACAAAAATGTCAAGAAAATAAGAATAGTTATGCAGTAAAAATATAAGTGGTTAACAAAACTAATACCAAGAACATTAAAACTTGAATGTTTTGTATTCCGAACTTTTTTCAACATTTTTTTTTGGACAGTGCCTTGGGTGGCCCACTTCACGGGTTACAAGGATTTTAATTCGCTTTTGGGGTCTTCTGTCCCGCTCACGCAACTCTGTTGCTCCACGTAGGGTATATTCAGTCGCCAATCGTGGTTACCAAAAGCATGCTGGTAAAAGTCCAGGATGACAAAACATTTCCGAACTTTATTAATGTCGCTGAAATATTTTACGTTTTTTCAAAAAATTCTAGAATTTTCGAATTCCAAGGTTTAACAGTGACATATGAAGCGCTCAGCGCCAAAACGGTCTAACCCTCATTTTCAAAAAAATCAAACTGACTTCGCAGACCAGAACGGACTACAATGAAATGTATAATAAAAAAAACTCGATAAACTTTATGATATTCAATGTTGTACAACGACTTGCGTGGAATGAGGGAATAGCTTCACATGGCCTATAGGGAATAGGGTCTTGCATTATGTGAAAGTCAATGTTTAATTGCAAGAATTTAATAAGTGTATAGTGACCAATTGATTAAGAATGATGAATTAAAAAATAAACTCAAAATGTTTGAACAACCTTATAAATTTTAATTTACTATGCCAATCAATTTAATTAAGACAAACTTTAATTATTACACTCACAATAATATACATAATATATAACTCTATAATAACCGTCTGGTTTGGTGGTTGCTACAAGAAGAAATTTTTAATAATCTTAATAATCATTCCAACCCATATGTTCTTCTTGCCGAACCAATAATTTGCACACGTTACCAATGTAATGCAATGCATTGATGATTGCGGTGTATTGTTTTTTCTTAAATTGAAACGGTTTCAACAGGAAAAGAATATGCCCATGCTCATGCATCGAAGACGAACAAAAAAAAAAAAAAAAAATATTACTAAATAGCTGATTCTAATACAAGAGAAAATCGATATAGGAAATATACATAGGGTAATGAACAAATGTTTGGCAATTTTATAAAATTATTAAATTAGAAAAAGGTGAAAATTAAATTGAAAGTTAATTAATGAACTTTAAATGAAAAATTATTTAACATGAAAAACATAAAATCTCAAAAAATAAATAAACATCATTCCTCAACATGCCGCCCCCGCTGAAGGAATTTCAGAACATGGCAAAAGTGCAAGTTTCGTTATGGGGCGCATGAAAGTGCCTCGTTTGTAGCGCTATGTGACCACTCGTACGTGTCCATCTTCCCCTGGGTGGACTGCGGTTATTCTTCCTAGGGACCATTGCGACGGTGGTAGGTTGGGTTCTTTGAGAATGACCATATCCCCAACTACAAAATCTCTGGTAGCTTCTTTCCATTTCAGACGCTGCTCCAATAGTGAGATAGTCGGTTTGCCATCTTCGCCAGAAACCTTGCATCATATTCTGGATTAACTCCCATCTTCCCAAGCGATTGAAAGGTGTTTCCAAATAGCTTGGCTCAGGAATTGACGTATAAGGTCTACCTATAAGAAAATGAGAAGGCGTTAATGGGTCAAGATCTGAATCGGAAGAGGGACAAAGGGGCCTAGAATTTAATAATGCTTCGATTTGGGCTAACAACGTAGACATTTCTTCAAAAGTAAGAACACTATCACCAACTACGCGTCGAAGATGTTGTTTTATCAATTTAACCCCCGCTTCCCAAAGCCCACCAAAGTGAGGGCTGTGCGGAGGGATAAATTGTCAATCAATGCTTTCTCCAGCCAACATTTCTGCAACCTTCTTGTAGTGATTTTGGGACTGCACCAGTTTATACATTTCTGATAGAACACGAGCTGCTCCTTGAAAGTTCGTACCATTATCAGAGTACACTACGCTGCATTTGCCGCGCCTTGCGATGAATCTTTTCAGGGCAGCCAAAAACGCATCCGTAGTCAGATCCGAGACCAATGCGAGGTGCATCGCCTTGGTTGTCATGCAGACAAAAAACGAAATATACCCCTTCGTCAACGTTGGTTTTCTTCCTCTAGACGAACGAAGAGTAATGGGGCCAGCGTAATCACATCCTGTATGGGCGAAAGCAAATGATGGATTCACACGAGACGATGGCAAATTTCCCATAAGCTGCGTAGAAGTAATTTTTCGTTGGCGAAAATACGTAATGCAGTCATGAACTAATTTTCGAATAAGATTTCTGCTCCCGAGAATCCAATACTCCTGACGAATCAAAGTGAAAAGTCCAGAAACACCAATATGCAAAAAGCTCCTGTGAGCGTCTAAGAGAATCAGCTGAGTTATAGGATGATTTTTGGGCAGAATAACAGGGTGTTTTATCGCGAAGGGAACATCTCTGGCGTTCGAAATTCTACCACCGACACGCAACAACCCGACGACATCAATGAAAGGCGAAAACGAACACAATTTTGACGTCTTGTCAACACAACGATCAGCCTTGAGAGTTTTGATTTCGCCGAGGAACTCAATCTGAGACCACTTGAGACAGGTCTTTTTAGCTAGGCGAAGTTCTGAAAGCGAAAGATGTCCATATTTTCTATCACCTATAGGCAAACGAAAAAAATAGATGAAGTGACGAATATATCCAACTATTCTCACAAGTTTTCTCCAACTAAAAATTTTAAGCGAAAGGTTTTAAAAGAAAATGCTCAACCGTAACCGAAACGTGAACTGTAACGGCCTTCTTTCTCTCCTCAGGAATCTCTTCTAAGGCAATTTCACGATGATTTGGCCACTCATCAATGTCTTGAGCCAACCATTATGGACCACTCCACCACAATTTGTGATCCATCAAATCTTTAGGTGAAAGACCGCGCGAAGCACAATCAGCAGGGTTATCAGATGAACAGACATGATTCCAAGACGAACGAGGCAATGAAGATAGGATTTCGGAAGAACGATTCGCCACAAACGTATTCTATTTTCGCGGAGGAGCTGAAAGCCATGACAGGACAATTTGAGAGTCACAGAACGCAGACACTCGAACTGGTTTTACTTCCAACGATGACCGAATGAGCTCTATCAACCGACACAAGAGAAGAGCCCCACAAAGTTCCAGACGTGGAATCGACAACTGCTTAACTGGAGCAACACGAGTCTTGGCTGCGACCAACTGAATTTCAATACCATCTCCTGAAGAACTGCGACAATAAACCACTGCAGAATAAGCCTTTTCCGAAGCATCTGAAAAACCTATTAACTCCAAGCTTTTAGAATTTTGGGTTATCCTTGAAAACCTAAAGTTTTCAAAATAGGTCAAATTTTCGCTATACAGCTTCCATTTTTCAGCGATTTCAAAGGGCAAAGGATCATCCCAATTTATTTTCGTCTTTGCGATCCACAGCACCTGAAACAGTATTTTCAACAAAATAGTGGAAAGAGCCAAAAATCCCAAAGGATCAAAAATCTTTGCAACCTCAGAAAGTAGTTTTCGTTTCGTAGGCAAACTAATTTTATAGGTGAATGTGTCGCGATACGGGTTCCAAACCAAACCGAGGTGCACTCCGAGGAACTATCTAAATCAAGTGATATAGCTTCTTTACAGTTGATCTCGCGCAATATCTCCCAACAATTGGAGCTCCACTTGCTGAGCTTAAGACCTCCACATGACAGCATTTCGACGATCTGCTTCATCAACTCCAATGTCTCCGACAACGAATCAGCACGGTCATGAGGTCATCAACATACATATCATTCAAAACGGCATGTGACGCAAGCGGGAACTGGTTTTTGTAATCAAACGCTATTTGACGGAGAACTTTCATGGACAAATATGGAGCTGGAGAAGTACCGTATGTGACTGTAGACAAACGAAAATGAGAAATTGGGCTATCACGGGATTCTCTCCAAACAATCCTCGGGAAATCACGGTGCTTTGGATGCACCCAAATTTGCCGAAACATTTTAACAATGTCGGCACAAAACACGAAACGATGAAAACGAAAACGAATACAAACGTTAACCAAATTACGTTCAAGAGGAGTTCCTACGTGAAGCATTTCATTGAGGCAACAATTTTTGGTATCCTTATGAGACCCATCGAAGACAACTCGAATTTTGTTTGTAATAACTGCGTGGTGAGGCAAATAGAAAACACTTCCCGACGTAGGTTCTATTTCATTGTCTGGAATACGCTCCATATGTCCTAATTCCAAGTAAGTTTTCATGAACTTGCAATATTCCACTTTGAGGTTATTATCACGCAAAAATCGACGTTCCATGGCAAATAGTCTAGACAAAGCTCCAGATATGGTGTTAGCGAACTTAACATTGTCTTGTCGAAAAGGAAGTTCTACCATGTACTTATCATCCGGTGTACGCGTAAGATTTTTCGAAAAGTTTTCATCCACCTCATCTTCACCTACTGTCAACGAAGAACTATGAGGAACCTCTTCAATTTCCCAAAAGGATTTCAAAATCACATCAAGGTCAACACCTGCGTGCAACGAAACTAACTAAATTTCCTGGCAAACAACCCGTAAGAACCCATCCAAACAATGTCTTATGTGCAACAACCTTTCCCTCTGGATCGGAACGGTGATCACTTAGCAGAATACTACAGGCCTTTTCAGCTCCTAACAAAACGTCAATGGGACCTGGGTTTTTGAATCCTACGTCAGCTAACAGAAGATCGTCAAGGAATGTGAAATTGCTAGCTTCAAACGAAAGCGATGTAGTTTGGGAAGTTATTTGGTTGAGAATGTATGCCTCAACTTGCATAGTATACGAAGTAATTCGGGATTTTAACTTTAACTCAACAGCACCTTGAGTCATACCCGCTTCAACCGACGAGATCCCCGATATGGGTAAACGAGCGTGAGAACGACGAAGACCAAGCCTTTTAACCAAACTATCGGTCACAAACGAAACCTGAGAACCGCTATCCAATAAAACGCGCACGAGATGAGTCTTTCCCGAAGCGTCAAACACTTTTACAACAGCTGTGGGTAGTATCACCGAGGAACGCGAATCGTTTTTCATATGATTGCTCACGAATCGAGCAAATCGACCCCCCCAAAAAAAAGCATATACATATACAGCACAGAGGAGCACCAGGCAAAATTCAGATTTCTGCTTTAGCTTTCTACTTATCTGCGTGGCTATCCAAAGTCTAGCAAACCACCAACCAGAGAAACAAACACGAAAAGCCGATTAAAAAATATCCAAGGCGTAGAAGGACCAACTTTGATTAAGAATGATGAATTAAAAAATAAACTCAAAATGTTTGAACAACCTTATAAATTTTAATTTACTATGCCAATCAATTTAATCAAGACAAACTTTAATTATTACACTCACAATAATATACATAATATATAACTCTATAATAACCGTTTGGTTTGGTGGTTGCTACAAGAAGCAATTTTCAATAATCTTAATAATCATTCCAACCCATATGTTCTTCTTGCCGAACCAATAATTTGCACACGTTACCAATGTAATGCAATGCATTGATGATTGCGGTGCATTGTTTTTTCTTAAATTGCAACGGTTTGAACAAGAAAAGAATATGCTCTTGCTCATGCATCGAAGACGAACAAAAAAAAAAAAAAAAAAAATATTACTAAATAGCTGATTCTAATACAAGAGAAAATCGATATAGGAAATATACATAGGGTAATGAACAAATGTTTGGCAATTTTATAAAATTATTAAATTAGAAAAAGGTGAAAATTAAATTGAAAGTTAATTAATGAACTTTAAATGAAAAATTATTTAACATGAAAAATATAAAATCTCAAAAAATAAATAAACATCATCACTCCTCAACACCAATGTAGTGGCCAAAAGAAATATTATAAAGCCATTTTTACCCCTGAGGATTGGGATCGTGTAATCACCTCGGATAAGAATTCGAAAGTGAATGGATTAGAATCCGATGGAAATGTGATGTCGTTTATAATTATATGTAAATGCAAATACAATGAAGACGTAGTATTTCAAGAAGTTGACATTTCAAAGAGGAACTCAGCAAATTCGTGGATGTGGAATTGGAGTCACTTTATCCTGGAAGAAAATTCGTTAAAGCAGCCAAGTTTAAGGACTTACAGGAACTATGAATTCATACCTCCTATACACCATATCTTTAACAACAATTTAAAATTGAATTCCAGAGCTGAATACATTCAGGAAGAAGACGAATAAAGAATGGAGCGAAATGGCCTAACCCTCAGTTCCTATCGATACATTTTTGAAGTGAAACTTCTTTGGGCGCGTTGAGAGTGAAATTTCAAGGTTGAATTTTTGTGAAACGAAAAAGTGTAACGCCACATGTGCAACGCTGATATCGTTGATTAGCTAAGTGGTGGGAGGTAGGGTAAAAGTAAAAATTTGTATTGATAGGCTATTATATTTATTAGTGCAATAAGTTTGGAGTTTTTGATAATCTATATTATTGTAGCAGATAAAAAGTTAAAAACATTATAAGTGCTGTGCATACAACTGGAAAGCTCGAAGACAGAGAAGAATTGGCTTTTATAAACAAAGTTCATAACATTTTTCCTGGAACTTATGTCATTAAAAAATGTTGACCTGATAGAAAGCAACTGAGCAGAAAAATCAGATGACACAAACAAATGATCACTCATATAAAAAATCAATGAGCGAAAAAACAAAAAACAAGAAAATTTAATTAACTAGCTACAAGTATGCCATATAACTTTTTTGTCTTGGATGAAAACTACGTGAGTTACGTGTAAAAAAGAATTAACCATTAAAAACAAGCTGGCGGCATGAGGACACTATAGGTACAATTGTGCAACGGCTCGTGTACTGATACTCTTTATCCTCGATATCCGTTGGGGGCCCCCCTAGCCGGCGTCCCCGGTTGCCCCAATGGACGCTTCTGCCTGGGTAGACGTTTTTATGGCTTCAAGTGTAATATTTATACAGAAACTGCATTTATGTTCGAGGTTATGCAATGACTCAATGTAAGAGAGCGTTGTTTGAAAGTTCTTATTTTTATACGAGTAGTACCACGAAGTTAGGCTGGAGTTTTAGGTACTTCCCGAGTGCCAACCCGATCAGTCCCAACAGTATTATCGATTTTTAATTGAAAAGGGAGCCTTTCTGTAAGTTTTCTGTTTTTGGCTCATTCGGTGTCCTGTCAGCTAAAACCGATTTCTATTAATTAATTATAATTTTCATCATTAATCGCGGTATAATGTATCATTTTATTTTTCCAGCTTTAACTACGTCTACGGTGTTAAGTTTAGAAATGTAGAGTACGAAGTGTCTTCTGATTGTATACATTTATTAAAAAGTAAATTAATTTAAATTAAATTATTTTTTCAGATCCAGTTTCCTCCAAACAGACATCATCTTCACCAATGTCTCCTGCTCTGAAACGCAATCAAGAAAAGGTATCAGGATCTCCAGTGGCGAACAAACGTCCACGGGGGTCAGCTGCAAACGTCAAAGTCATGCCAAATTCACCAAGCGCCGATTAGTTCATAAGTATTTTCAATTGCTCGCAGTTCAGTAATACTTAACTTAATTTATAGTGTTAGCTGTTACGAAACGAGCTGATTTTATTATTTTTTTTCACATTCAACTTCACAAAAGAGTTTTGTGGACCTTAAGACTTATTTAAAATGAAAGGAAATGTGTGATTTATTTTTTTTTATTTTTATTTTTTTAAATATTCAAGTAGGGTTGTTGTTATTTATAAGTATAATTGTTATTTTAGGCGGAATTTGTAGGCATTTTCAAATGAAGTTTCCTTTTTTGTATTTTCTTCTATCCAATATATTTCCAGTTTACCAGCAAATATATTGGGGGCAGAATCAATGCATAACGCTGGCAGTCAAAAATTAGACTTTTCAAAAAAAAAAAGACTTACTGTTCGGGGGAAAAATAGAATTTATATTGGTAAATATAATATAAGTATTTCAGAGATCACTTTACTCCTGTAAAATAAGTCTTAAATTCAACGAAACTTTTCTGTGGAGTATGGACAACAAAATTCTCACGGGAGCTTTGGTCTTTAAAAAAACGTTGTCTTCGCGTAAACATCTCAAAAAGTGTTAAGTTTTCAATAATTTATAAGTTTTGTATTCTGAATCTTAAAATTATACAAAAAAATACGAATCGGTACACATATTTTCTTACATTAAATAAAATAATTATTGAACCTTAGGTATTTATTAAACCTAAATAGTTAAGCAAAAATGAGATAGAAAACAAAAAATGAAATAATGTAACAAATATCACTTTATAAAAAGATATACAAATAATCCTAGTTTTATTTAGATGGATAACGATGTATTCCATATAAAAATGTATATGAAAAAGTAGTAAATAAAATCCAACAGCAAATAAGCTTAAAAGATTCATCTTTAGCTCCAAACAATTGTGAATGTTTTTTACAGGGTGCTCGCTGGAAATGTTAACCATAACCACTCCCACTGATGACTTGATGGAGCGATTAGAGGAACAGCGGTTAAATATTTCTAAAGGTCATATTAAAAAAAAAAGTTGTCAGTCATTTTTATCATAGCCCTATTTTATCGTCGCTAATGATCCATATAACATACGGATCAGTTATATATACCCACTTTTTTCCCTTAAAGGCCTTTAACTTTATCCCATTGAGTATTAACACAATAGGCGTGTACCATCAACTGAGCGCTCCGAGCGCTCAAGGATTTTTTAAGTGAGACAAAAAATCTCAACTGAGCACTGAGATTTTTTGCGGAGATTTCTGATCCAAAAATTTCTTGGATTCATTACTCAATTTTTTTTTTCTCAGACAAAACAGCTGTTTCTTTGACAAGCAAGTTATAATTTTTTGAGGTTGTGCAAATAAGAAAGTAGTAAATAAATACAAAATAAAGACGTAATGTTGATGAAAACTCAAACTAATTGAATTAGCTATAATCATTTTCTAATTGTGATTGGAAGTGATTAAAAATAATCTTTCTGTCGGCTTTTTTTGGTCACTGTAGTTTTTGCAATGAAACAATTAAGTTACATTAGCTTTCCCGATGTTTCGGCAGGGGTTGCTGCCTTCTTCAGGGGAACTTCATTTGGACAACAAGAAAAAATATATTGTTTACATTATTATAACAATACTTAAAACAATACAAAATACACTCACTTTAATAAAACTGTGTTTAAATTTAAACTGACATTTAAAATTATTGTATCTAATAATTGTAATATTATTTACAAAAGTAAAGAAAAAACCACTTCAAACGAAGTTAAGTCTATGGAATTTAAACAAGGAGTAAAGAAACTGAAAGAATATTGTGTTACGATGAGACAAGAGAACAATAGATGGCAGAGATGTTTTGGGTGTCTTGTTTTCTGTTCATGTTGTTGTTGTTGATGATGTGTAATGTTTCTAGGGTGTATCGTTTCGAAACATGTTTCTCTATCTGTAGGACTTTAACACCTTCAAAATCTGGAGAGTGGCCGTTTTCGATACTGTGGCTCGCCAGGGCTGTCTTTCCAGGATTGTTTGATTTGATATCCGATTTATGATTAGAAACTCGCTGTTTAAGAAATTGTTTTGTAGTTCCGATGTAACACTGGTTGCATGGTTCATTAGGTTTACCCTTACAATTTATTTTGTAAATGACATCAGTAACTTTATCCTTATCCGCTTTCGTTTTGAGTTTTGTGAAAAGGTGACTCAGAGTTTTATTTGATTTGAAGGCCAGGCGAACATCTGTTAGTTTTTGGTTTATCACTTCTTTAAAATTTTTAGTATAATCGTTTTCATCAATTTCAATCATTTTTTTGCTTTAACAATTAAATTTTTAAAGAAATGTTGAAGTTTTATTTCTAAACTTGTATGAGAAAAATAACATATGTTTTTTTTTTGAAAGAGAGCGGAGAATGTCCCACCAAATACTTCTGCCTCCGTTAATCTGACACTGAGCGCTCAGTTTGTGGTACACGCCTAATGTCGAATTGAAAAAGCGAAAGAATTCCTTGTAAATTTAATGAGGAATCAAAGCGTTTATAAAGAATAGTGATTTGGATTTATTAAAACTTTAAATCAATAATATTAACTTCAATTATTTAGTATTTTATAATTAGTTCGATAGTTAAAAATTATGTAATTAAAAATCTTTGTGCCTTGGAATATAAAATAAAGGAACTGAGCTTTTCCGAAAAAAGCGTTTTTTAATAATACTAGGCGTGTACCACCAACTGAGCGCTCAAGGATTTTTTTTAAGTGAGACAAAAAATCTCAACTGAGCACTGAGATTTTTTGTGGAGATTTCTGATCCAAACATTTCTTGGATTCACTGCTTAATTTTTTTTCTCAATCGAAACAGCTGTTTGTTTGACAACCAAGTTATAATTTTTTGAGGGTGTGCAAATAAGAAAGTGGTAAATAAATACAAAATAAAGACGGAATGTTGGTGAAAACTCAAACTTATTGAATAAGCTATAATCGTACACGCCTACTGTGAACTATTACTAACACAAATGCATTTTAACATGGACGGAGTGCTTTTTGATGATAACTTACTGGGGCGCTAAAATAATCAGCCCTATTCTAAATAAAAATTCCCGGAAAAAAGCTTCCCTTTTCCCTACTCTCTTATTCTTAACTATAAATTCCTGGGAATTTTGTTCCCTTTTCCTTATTCTAAGCAAAATTCGAATATGAGAAATAATACTACGAGAAAAAAGCTGGCATTCTAAATGTCCACAAAATGGAAGATGTAAATATATTTGATGTGATGAGCATTTTAATTTTGGGGGAACAAATCTCCCGGGGAGTTATTTTCCCGGGTGAATATTAAGTATTGGGCTGAATGATTTGGAATTTATTTCAATTGGAGATATTTTTAGGAAGTCACTGGAGCACCAAGAAAAAATTATATTTGTGTTATTTACGAAATGTTGAAGCAATGAGACTACATCATTCGACAACTAGATGGCTTTACCGAAACCAACCCCGTACTTGTGTTGGTTGGTTTCATCATTCAGATACTCACAGACTCTCTCTACAAAACATGCCTCAAGTCAGCTGCTGGTATTTTATTTGTCTACAAGAATTTGCTTCCTCTTTTTATCGAATAATAAAGAAAGTTTACTTATATTTTAAATAATTGTTTAAAAGTATTTATATGTACGTTCCTCACGAACAACATTCGGCGACAAGTTCTAAGAACGTAACAATTGGCGACGAGGATGGGATGATCCTGCATATGGAATAACATTCGAAGGTTGGATTTTTCGACACGAAGATATATTTTGCGTAGATGGAAAAGAACTCGATGATGCATCAAAAGTGCGGTTGTTGATGCGGAAGCTTAATCCGATTGCACACGAGAAGTACGCATCATATATTCTTCCAAAGAATACACGAGATATCAAATTTAAAAAAAACCATAGACATCCTCCGAAGTATGTTCGGTGCCCCAGAGTCTCTTTTCAGTATGCGTTATCGTTGTCTACAGACCGTTAAAATTGGACAAGAATATTTTACAAGCTATGCAGCACGAGTAAACAAATTGTGCGAGGATCTCAAGCTGAGTGTGCTTACACCAAACCAGTTAAAGTGCTTAGTGTGTTGTTACGGGCTTACAGTCATCGTCCGAGACAGACATTCGCATTTCGCGCGAAACTACTTTCATCATTGGAAGATGATGCGAATTTGGATTTGCCAAAGCTGTTGTCGGGTGTCCAAAACTATATAAACCTTACAAAAGATACAGCCTTAATCCAAAATACATCAACTCCAAGCACCTCGGCTTGAAAAGAAAAGTTCATCCCATCAGGAACGAAGTCAGAGCATCAACAGAGTAGCAGTAGCAGTCTACAAAGCAGTCGTCAGTCATGCAGTCAACCCAGATCTCCCTGCTGGAGTTGCGGAGAGATGCATTTTTCTCGCGATTGTCCATTTCGGGAGCATAAATGCCAACAATGCAACAAAATAGGACATAGAGAGGGTTACTGCAACTGCTTTTCCAAAACTCGCAGTCAAAAAGATGATAAGGTGGAAGGAAACAAACAATGTCACAGCCGTTAAAAGTTTTCACCAAGAAACAAGTCAATTCGTTTGAATGTCAAATGTGTCAGCCATGCAAAACGACGAAAATATATGTCAGTCAATATTCGTCTCAGTAACAACATGGTACAGCAAACGCATGTTCGTCATTTCAACCTGGAAAAAGTTGGGTCAGCCTGGAACAAAACTTGAAGGACGTCAAGCAAAGAGTGCATCGCTGGACGATATCAAGTTGATAGCTGAATTTGTATGCGATATTGAGCTCAACGGAGAAGTGAAATCAAGCAAACTTTTCGTTTCAAACATTGATTCTTTAAACATTTTAGGTACTGATCTATGCGAAATTTTTAATTTATGGGATCAGCCGATTAGTGCACTTTGTAGTCGAATCATTCAACCGACAGACAATGACCGACACTCCGCAGTTGACAATATTGAGAAGCGATATGCGGAGTGGTTTAAAGAAGATTCATAAGTATGCACCAAAACAGAAGTACAACTGCATCTCAAACAAAATTCAACACCAATCTTTAGGGCAAAGCGACCAGTGGCGTACTCAGTCCTACCGCTTATTGAAGATGAACTCCAGCGACTTCAAGACCGTAATGTCATCTCACCAGTTGATTATTCAGACTGAGCAGCACCTATTGTGGTTGTTAAAAAAGCATGTGGAGGGGTTCGAATTTGCGGAGACTACTCATCGAGTCTTAATCAATCATTGGAGTCACATCAGTACCCACTTCCGCTTCCCGAAGATATATTTGCGAAAATAGCTAACAGCCCATACTACACACATATCGACTTAGCGGATGCCTATCTTCAGGTTTCCGTAACACCTGAATCAAGGAAGCTTCTCACCATCAACACCCACAAGGGGTTATTCACTTTCAATAGGCTTGTGCCTGGAGTCAAATCCGCACCAGGAGCCTTTCAACAGTTGATGGACGCAATGCTTTCTGGTATCGATGGAGTCGCAGCACATCTTGACGACATTATTGTTAGTGGAAAAGATTGGCCTGCACCAACAAATATCACCGAGCTCAGATCATTCGTTGGAGCCGTGAATTACTATGGTAAATTTGTAAAACATATGCGGGAAATTCGTGCACCATTGGATAATTTACTTTGAGAAAATGTTGCATTCAAATGGTCTGAGGATTGCCAACAGTCATTTTCTAAATTTAAGTCAATTCTCGCATCCGATCTCATGCTCACTCAATAAAATCCAGCATTGCCTATAAAAGTCGCAGCAGATGCATCAAATGTTGGAATGGGGGCATGCATTTTACACATTTTTCCAAACGGTGATGAGAAAGTCATCTCACATGCAGCTAGGTCCTTGACATCAGCTGAGACTAAGTCCCGGTCTATATTGAACGATTTTTCCAGTGCCGATCTTTTGTTCGTAGGTGAAGGGAGTGAAAAGTGAGGGGTAGGGATCAAATCGTTTGTACCACAAAACTCAGACGATTTTTCCAGTCTGTTTATGTTCTCTTTCGCCCTCTTTCCAGTTTTTTGTGTGTGTTCGGTGTCAGTGTACCATTGGGTTGATGGTGTGAGTGAATATCAATGCAAAATGAAGAGCACAGAAATAAAAAATGAAGAAGACAAGGAAAAAATCTCATGGAAAAAATCGTTCTGTGTGTACATTTCACACGATTTCTGGAAAAATCTTCGTGGAAATATCGGGCAATGTAGATCGGGACTAACTATAGTCAAATAGAGAAAGAAGCCGCCGCACTAATCTTTGCCGTAAAAAAATTTCACCGCATGATTTACGGGCGTAAGTTCTTGCTTCTCACCGACCATAAGCCCCTCCTAGCTTTATTTGGTAGTAAGAAAGGCATACCAATTTACACCGCCAATAGGCTACAGAGGTGGGCTTTAACGTTGATGTATGATTTCGATATCAAGTACATTTCGACAAAAGAATTTGAATTCGTCGACGTACTCTCACGTTTGATAAACACCAAGTCGAATTTGGACGAGGATTACGTTTTAGCTTCGACCAGATTTGAAGAAGATTTTACAGTAAATCTCCTTGACACAATAAACATGCTACCAGTTAATTTTAAAATGATACAGCAAGCAACATCAAACTGTAAAACATTACAAGCAGTCATCAGGAACACGACCTCCTGGAAGTCACCTATACCACCACAAATCACCCCATATTACGCCAGGAGAGAAAGCTTAGCTGTCGTTGATGGATGTATCATGTTTAAAGACCGCATAATCATACCAGCGTGTTTTCAAAAGAGAATATTGAGACAACTCCATCGAGGCCATCCGGGTATTGACAAAATGAAAACCGTAGCCAGATGTTATGTATATTGGCCGGGGATCGACGAAGACATAACATCATTCGTCCGTCGATGTCATGCCTGTGCCAGCGCAGCGAAGTCTCCTGTTAAAACAACTCTTGAATCATGGCCAATTACAACAGCACCAATGGATCGAATTCACATCGACATTGCAGGTCCCTGTGACGGAACTTACTATTTGTTCATCGTGGATTCATATTCAAAGTGGTTGGAAGTTTTTCAAGTCACTAATATTACATCCACCATGATGATAAGCAAATTGGCAGAGACATTTGCTCGATATGGTGATTGCAAACAACTAGTTTCGGACAATGGAACTCAGTTCACTAGTTCCGAATTCAAAAGTTTCATGAATTCACGTGGAATTCAACATTTACCAACTGCTCCTTTTCACCCGCAATCCAACGGTCAAGTAGAACGTTTCGTAGATACTTTAAAGCGATCGTTAAAAAAGTTAAAGCAGGAATGAACAAGTCAGCAGAATCTTGAAACATTCCTACAGACTTATCGTTCTACACCGAATCGAAACGTGATTGGTTTCAAATCAGCAGCAGAAGCATTTCTTGGTCGTAGACAAGGGCCGGACCAACCGGTGCAAATTCACAGGGCGCAAAATTCCTGGGGCGCATTACCAGGAGCAAGAAAATGTGATCTGATCTTGTGCAAACAAATATGTTCTGCCATTTGCATTTTAACCACTAACATTCTTCAAATAATCCCAAAATAACATCCATCACAACCGTGCTAAGTTATTTCTTGCACACTAACTATCATCACTTTCATTGTTGCATTCAAGGAAAATTTAACTCAAGATATCGTAGAATTAAAAATCCCACTAGACCCATGCAAGTTCAATCCTACCTACCTAATTTCCAAATATTTCACCCTGTTCGTACAAAACAAAAAAAAAAACAAAACATCTCAACACAAAAAAGTTCCATGCCATCTCATATGTGCAATATTTATTTCATGAACACTGAGTCCCAAAATTGACATAGAGAATATGACAACGAAAAATACTTATTCATACTGAATCATCATAGAGCTAGTATTTTCTCTATGGTTATAACAAAGAATATAAAGTTAATGAGAAGTATTATCTGCATATGAAAATAAAATCAAGATTTTTTAAAGAAGAATAAAACAACGAAACAAAAATATTTGAGAGAAAAGCTCTTACTCATACAATCTTGCCAAACAACACATACAATGTTTATAAGGAGATGGGTAGGTATAATAAGGACAAAAACGCAGGCTGTGTCAATGTGTGTGGTATATCATTTTAAAAGCGCTGAGAGAATTATTGAATAGCCCATAAAAAAGCAAAAGCTCTGAGAGCGGTTCGCAATATTGGAACGAGTAAAATTTTTATGAGATGCGTCTTCTTGGTAACTTTATATTCTTTGGTTATAGTTTCTCACGCCATAACATCTGACGTACGACTGTGATGTCTAAATGGATAAAGTTTTTCTCTTCTATAAAATATTAAAATTAAAAATAACAATTTAAAATCAGAAAAGACAATATAATTTCATTGGTAATTCGAAACGACATTATCAATAGGAAAATTCATTCGCAATCTCATATGACCTTGACTTTGGAATGGATCCTTAACATTTTTAAATGGTGGTGATAGGTATTTTTGCATATCATTTTTTGTGTCTTTAAACTGGCTTAAAGTCAATTTTGGCGTCATTTAAGGGACTGAGAATGTTATTTGAGGCAAACCACAGTTTTAACCTCATTATTTCATCCCTAACTTATTTCTTCCGCTTTGTAAGTTTTTACTGTTTTTTACAGCATTTGTTGGTATCCGCAAGATAATTGTTAAAAAACTGTGTAACTTATTTTCAGTTTGGTTGATTTTTCTCGGCATAAGAGCTAAAGTTTTTTCAACGCATTTATGTATTTTTACTTTTTCTGCTTCCGTAAACGTTTTCCTCAACTTCATTTTTATTTAAAGAATGCAAAATATAGTTTTTTGCCCTTTCTTAAATATTTAAAATTTTTGTTTAGAAAAAATTCATTCCGTTAAATTTTCAAACGCGAAATTCACGGTGGCCTCAGTCAAGTGACATAACTTTTTATACTTTTTGTTCAGTTCATTTACAAAATCCGTGATATTTCTTTAAATATTCCAAGATACTCTTTAGCTTTAGTTTTGAATCTTTATTTTTGTAAAATATGTATGTACCCACAACTAGTAAATTTATTTTGAAACACAATTTGTTTAGTAGATATCTATTGTATGCAATATAAATAGCAAATAAGTATTAGAATAAAGAGTGTATTATAATTATTATAGTTTATGTTTTCTCTGTCGTAAAAGCTGACGTTATTAAGACTACAAAAATATCTGATCATACAAGGGGCCCCATTGAGCATTGCCGCCCGGGCCCCCACAAGCCTAGTCCGCCACTGCTATACATAACGAGATTCTTAGATCGCTAAAGAAGTTTCACTTGTGCCACGAGTACTGAGTTACACGCGGGCTTTTTTTCTTATTTATTATTTAAAATTTAAAATATTATTTCTGTTATTTGATAAAGGCCTTATATCAACCTGAAACAAATAAATAATATTTATATACGATTAATAGAATAAAAATATAAATATTTTTAAAATATGTTTTCTTCTTTGTAAATTTTACTTTATAAGCTTCTTTTGTAAATAAATGATTTTTGACAGCGTATTAGAATATTGATTACCTAACCTTTTCAAAAAGGTATATCATTAGTCATGATATATGCATGTTGTAGATCACACCCTCAAATAGTATAAATCAGATTTTTAGTACTAAAAATTTTTAAGCGGAGGATTGCCATCTGAAAAGATTAACATATAAAAGGTGAGGGGGAGTTAAAACTCCGACCCATTATTTTCTTCGTTTGTTCTGGCTTTTACCCTGGTAGCACATATTTTTATGAAATTGTATGCTTGTTAGATTTTCATGAGGAAAGATTTTGGAACTGTGGTGACCTGGTGTAAATACTCAAACGTATCACTGCGTGAATGATGCGCAATCAGTTTCGTCAAAACATTCATAAAATGCATCAAACCGATATCAATTTTTCTATCGAAGTGAAAAGTCACAATCTTATAAGAGCCATGAACACTTGTACAAAAATGATGCCGGTTTGATTCATTTTATGAATGTTTTGTTGAAAGTGATTGCACATCATTTGGGCTATGATGCGTTTGTGAATTTACACCTTTTGATTGAAATCTTTATACTAGACAAAAATAACGATCCTTTACTTAGTCGTAAAGGATCTATCAACTATACAAGAGTAACAAGTCAGGTAAATTTGTCGTCCATAATAATGCACGTTTTTATGTATTCTAAAAAAAGAAGTTTATAATGCTTTCTTTCGGTTTATTTATTTCAAACTATAAATCCATTCTGAATTTAAATTTTTTTGATTTTAAATAATAATTTACAAATTCATATTTTGATATTTCGTTTTGCTAATATTATGAATTTTAATTTTTATATTATAACTTCCAAACTTATTATAATGATTCTTTATTTTTTTGTATTTTAAACATTCTTTTATCACTCTTGATTTTAGGTAAATTATAAATTATGTTGATGTTTTTTCTTTGTATTATTGTTTTTTTTTTACCAATCTTTAATAACTAATTTATACCATTTTATATGCAATACAAGCTAAATACTGAAATGTATGCCTTGTGAGTGAAATGAAAAATGAGTTTCAGTGATTAATCAAAATGTTGGATTGGTTAAAAATAAATGGATGGACAATATAAAACCTAATATACTTATTTAGGAAGAAAATTAAACAAGAATAACTGCACATTCATTCGCTCCAAATCTCGCATCACAACATTCCCACACCATGCTCTCACTCTGTGATTTGTAAAACTTAACAATTTTTAGTTTAATTCCTAGTTCTTGTATTTTTTTTAAATTTTAAATCTATGCAAAAAACGATAGCTTAATAAATTTAGTGCTACGAAATATTATTTAGAAATCCAGTAGCACTAGAACAACTGCTACTTAAAGGCAGTTCTTTGG
Source organism: Melangyna quadrimaculata (assembly GCA_949320155.1). Taxonomy (NCBI): domain Eukaryota; kingdom Metazoa; phylum Arthropoda; class Insecta; order Diptera; family Syrphidae; genus Melangyna; species Melangyna quadrimaculata. The sequence goes on from OX439486.1 coordinate 11,004,938, forward strand.
CAATACCTCCCCATTCCAGTTTATATATACGTGTTCTCCATCGTATCGCCGGATTCCACAATGCTTGTACAAATAGATAGGGCCCACTGAGCTCCCGAAATAACCATCCTATCACAAATTCGAATTTGTGAAAGGGCAATGAACCATTCTATAAAATGAAAGAAATAAATGGATGCAGACAAAAAAATAGCCAGCTTACTTACCTGAACAATGGACAGTAATATATAGTCGGAAAGGAACCACGTCAATATATGTACAAGATAAAAAACTAAGGAATCATAGTTGAAAAGCACATTTACAGACCAGGAAGCAAAAGCTCCAACAACCATACACTCCGATAGTGGCTCTAGTAGTATTGTTGTTGGAACCATTGCAACTCGTAGTTTTGCCCAACGTGTAAGACGTGCTTGGAAGTTGCTTATATCACAAATACCGCTATTTTGCCATGCTGGCTGATTACTAATGCGCATCTTCCATCCGTGGTCGGTGAAACATTTCGCAATAAAAAAATCTTCGGCTAAGTAACATCCGAATTTTTGTAAACCACCAACTTGATCCATGACATTTTTACGAAAAAGACATGACATTCCTGTGTGACAGTTTATACCCAGCAGGTCGGCGCTCAGGTAAATGCGCGCTTGTACCGTTCCAAAATATATCTAAAACGAGAGAATTTATTTGAAAGGTTCATAAAGTTTATTTAAATAACAACATAAAACTGTGAGCAAAAAACTGAACGCTCCCACTTTTTTACCTAACACTTTTCGTTTCGAAGGAATTTTATGACCTTATTGACTTCTTCATAGAACATTAAACATAGAACAGTAATAGGTGAAGGTCCCCGCAGTGGACATTGCTCTAACCACTTTGATTAAACTTCGTGGATTCATGCTTAATGTAATTTAAAATCGCATTTCAAATTATATGCAAAATATCCGTTAGGAAAATTTTCTTATTTTGGGGTTTATCGTAAATGGCTAGACCAATGTCGTTATAATTTTGCACACAGGCATTTTAGGTAGTACTTATAATATTTAATTTCTTTATTCCAAAAATAAATAGAAAAATCAGAGAAAAAAAAATGTTAGCACAAGGTATGAAGGCTTATAGACCGAGAGCCAACGAAATAAAAAGTCAAGTCATTTGCGTAATGTTGAAACCCATACCAATACATAGCTTTGGAAGGGTAAAACCAGGATGACCTTGTCTGCCAGCCAATACCCTTGACGAAGGGGTGGGGGGTTGAAAATGGAGATTTTCTTAATTTTTTATCCGGGGTATTATCACTTCAATTAATTTTTTAAAAATATATCATGATGCTCTGTCATTTTCCTTACTTCTAAACACCTTGATTTTGATAATCCCACTAGTAGAACTCAAGTTATAAGCTTTTTAAACGAACCAACGTCTAATTTTGTTGGAGACTATGTTTTGTTGATTTTTTGCGTTTTAAAAATCTCCAAGAAAACAAATATAAGGTTCGCTTAAAAAGCTTATATCTTGAGTTCTACTAGTCGGATCATCAATATCAATGTGTTTAGAAGTAAGGAAAATAACAGAGCATCATGATATATTTTTAAAAAAATCATTGAAGTGATAATACCCCTGTTAAAATTTTTGGAAAATCTATATTTTTAACCCCCCACCACTTCGTCAAGGGTATGGACAGGCAGACAATGTAATCCTGGTTTAACCCTTTCAAGAGCTATGTATTGGTAAGAGTTTCATAAAATAAAATAAATAAATAAATCGGGTGGCACAACGGCTCATGAAGAACCAGGGCCTAGTGACTAACAACTCGCAACCATTCGTGTGTGCGCCCTTCAACAGGAATGGAAGGGATCTACAATTTTATGCCGAATCCGAACGGCTAGACGAGAAGCACTTATTCGTGACAAGTGATACTCTTGGAGGACTTGTCAATTTCTCGCAAGAGGCAGTAGCCCTGAAAAAAAACTTTTTAGTTTTTAGGTGGACGAGGCTGGGAAGCGATCCCAGACCTCCAGCGTGACAGTCGAACGCACTTACCATTACGCTACGGGCTACTACGAGTTTCAACACTACGCAAATGACTTGACTTTTTAGGTCGTTGGCTCTTAGACTATTAGCAGTGTATACACAAAACACATTGCAAAATTGCTGCAAGAGCAACGAGAGGAGACGTGTATTGCCAGGAGACGGGAACCTTTCAGCTAAAGCCATTCAATCATGTATGACTACTCTCATCGCGGAAATAAAAAATTCTTATGAAAATCAACAGTTGAATACCATAAGAACAAAAACTAGGGTATGACAGGGTTTTTCTTGTCAAAGAATTTTAAAATTTTGTATGGAACTTGAAAAAAATTAATGATTCACCGTCAATCGGAAATAGATTTTATTCATATCATTTTAAAAGAAATGATATATTATCTTTTAGAAAAACCTGGTATGACTACCCGACCATGCCGGTACCTGTCATACCTATTTAATGGATAAGTAATGATATGTGAAATTCATTGTAACTTTGTATGTTTGCTACGAGTATGTATTCCAAAAACTCTGACCCGATTGAGCTTTAATTTTCGTTTTTTTCGTTGTAAACATTGGAAACTACACAAATTAACTCTACGCTCGTGCGAAAATCAAAAGGCAACATACATTTTCATATTTAAAATAATTACTTTTTCAAAAGTAGCTGCAAACCCATCACGATCACAAGTAAATGGCATTTGATGAACAAGTCCCGTTTTTTCCGTCATGTTTTGAACCATATCTAAGAGGGTATCATTTTTCACTGAAAAAAAAAAATCATTAAAAATATAATTATAAATATTTTAAGTCAGAACTGACTCTTTATTCCGCTATCAGATATCATGACAAACGCATGTTTAGCTGCTGCATAACCTGGAAACATGTTATTTATCTTCGGATTAACACCAACTTGAGAGCCACCAATAAATAGATTAGCGTCAACTAATGGGTATTTAACCATTAAACCTTCAACAATAGGCACAACCGGATCAGTTTTTTCTTCAACACAGAAAAGAAGCTCATACTAAGTAAAAAAAAAAATAGATATCATTATCATAATGCTATTAATCGAGTCAGTATACAAAAACATTTATTTTTAAAAGAATTTATTAACTTATCATTAAGTGACAATGTTTCAATTTTATATACCCAAAAAGAATTATTACTAGAATCGCCCAGTGGCCGAAACTCGACCACCAACCACACCACCAACCGCTTGTATCTGGAAGAGGAAATGAACGAATACTTCGTGACCGATCTGGCATAACAAAAGAGTTCGCTCAACAGTGTCAGTGTCTAACAATTACGCTTCGTTGAGCAAGAAGTCTGTGGTCACCTTTATCTTCTATGCAGCGGATAATGTGCATCAACCGGCTAAAGATAATCACTTCCCAATTTGAATTCAATGTACATCGTTTTGAAAAGGACGATATTCCACCTCATCGTACATAACCCTCTTCACCGGACAAAACCCTGTTCATCAAAGCAAACGTCGCCAAGCCGATACAACACCTTGCGAACAGATAAGGTTTCAGAAAGGTGAGGAACAGCGCTCTTCGTTAAGAATACTAAAGCCTCTCAAGTTGTGATCCCCAGTCTAAAAACATTCGCAGCAACCGTCGTCATAGAAGTCAAAGAGGACGCAAGACTATTATATCAGCATTTACCACAAATGCAGTGCACACCTATAGACTGATTGGAGGCGATTTAAACGCCCGAAACCCACGATATATGACACAACCTCATCCCGCGCTGGAAGCTACCTGGTGAATTGGTTTGATTAACATTTTTAGAATCATTCATTGTAAGTGGTTTCTCAACTGAAGCCAAGAATACCACTGTGTCTGGACATGTTCCTGGTATCATCAAACTTCATCCACATTGTTTCAGAGTTGCAGAAATACTCGTGCAGGGTTACTGGTACGAATGATTTGAAATAGACCCATAAATGAGCCGGGAATACACCATCTAAATATCAAAAGATTCCATAGAAAAATCGAGGAGAAAATAGTGCTGCGTGATTCCAACCGAAACCTCCCCAACATAGAAATAGAGGAAACCGAAGACAGGTACCAGCATATTCCAGGATGGATCATTCGATTGTATAATCATCGCCAACGATTGCGGCAACGACTGCAAAGCATCCAACATAGGTAATAGAAATTTGCCAACAGAAACTATTAAATGATGAAAAGCGATCTACAATGTTCCCAATTATGTTCAGGAGAGCTCTCCAAAATGTCAACAATAACCAGTTTCAAAAAAAGCTGAAAACCATCAAAACCAAGACCCGATGGCGTATTGCCAAACTGTATATCACCACAGATCTCCATAGTCTGTGCTCAGCCATTTTCTGCTCACCGAATTTGAAAGTATTGTAGAGCAAACTGTATGCTACCACAGAGAGCTCTGTGGTCACATACAGTTTACGGAGCAATCGTTCACGTTGGTACAGTTATTGTGTGTGGGGAGTTCTGTGTTGGTATACAGTTTGCTTAAGGAAACTAAGAGCAAAGTACCTGTGAGTACAGAGCCTGTGATTACAGAGCCATCGTTCACGTTGTTATAGTTATTGTATGTGGTGAGTTCTGGGTTGGTATACATTTTGCTTAGAAAACTAAGAGCAAAGTACCTGTGATTACAGAGCTATCGTTGACGTTGGTATAGTTAGGTCAAAATTTCTTTTTTTTTTAAATTCTGCTTTTCAAAATTCTTTTTTTTTTTCAAAATTCTGCGAATAATAAAAAAAAGTTTAAAAAATGTAAAAAAAGCGCGCTTTTCAACGATAGCTCTGTAATCACAGCTACTTTGCTCTTAGTTTCCTAAGCAAAATGTATGCCAACCCAGAACTCACCACATACAATAACTGTAACAACGTGAACGATGGCTCTATAATCACAGGTACTTTGCTCTTAGTTTCTTTGAGCAAACTGTATACCAACACAGAACTCACCACACACAATAACTATACCAACGTGAACGATTGCTCTGTAATCACAGGTACTTTGCTCTTTGTTTCTTTGAGCAAACTGTATACCAACACAGAAAAATATGCTTTTGATCTGACACAGTACACAGTTTGCTCTTAATTTGTATGAGCATTCTGTAGTCTATTGTAGAGCGCCGGAACTCTGTACTGATGTACAGTTTGGCAATACGCGACCCGATGCATTCAAGTAATTCAAAAAGATTATCGGTAAAAGATAACATATGGCAAAAATAATCATCAGGAAAGGGTAAGTCGACTACTCAGGATATGGCAGAAGCATTTGACGAATATTTCGAAGAACATTTGGTGTCAAACCCGCCCAACTACATTCTTCATACATTCTTAGAGAAAGTCGAACCAATGATTCAGCTGCTGCAGCAAACAGACATTGATCAACGAAGATAATCGTGCCAGTGATCACGAGCTGCCTGAAAGCTTCACCAACCTCGGAGAAATCATCTGGTGTAAATTTTGGTTTAGTGGTTGGTGGATACGTAGTATGAAGAAGTTTCTCCACGTCCTAATGTCATTTATTGAGGTCCTGTTCTACCTGCGATGGAAGAAAGCGAATATAGTACCAAAAGAAAGTCAACGGGAGAACCGTTCCTGGATATCGTCCCATATACCTTCTTAACATTATCAGCACAATCCTGGAAGGACATATTGTTCGGAGGTTGAAGGCGTTCTGCACCACTTATAATATCACCAAAGATATGCAGTTTGATTTTTGGGAGAAACATTCCACTGTTAACCTACTCTTAAGGTTCTAGAGCACCCTCAGGTCGGTTTTGAGTGGTTCCTGGATATAGAGAAAGCATTCGACAGCATCTGAACACGGGGGCTAATACAAAAGTTTACCATTTTTAATTTTTCAGGTAAACTAATAAATATAATCGTCAGTTTTCTCAATTCCAGATCGTTCTTTGTCCAGATTAAAAACAGCCAGTCAACAATCAAACCCATCAGAGCAAGGATCAAACCTAGCACCGTATCTCTACAATACCTTCACATGGGATAAACCTCAACCCAGCAATTCTATTCTATTTGCTCATTGGGATGATTCGCCAACAGAAGCCAAATTCAAGTATCCAGTTAGAAGAATAGAGGGACACGTGAGACGCTTGTGGGAATTCTACACAAGATGACTCATCAAAGACAACTCAAACTTGCTTCAGACATCGCAACACACCCTAAGCTTCATGTTGCCACAGCATTATACTCAATCTGGGTATCAACTTCGAGGGGAGGTTACAGCTACTCTGGAAAAAAATAAATTTCGCTTTCCACCGAAGCCACCACCACAACACGAGGTAAAATTTTCAACGATTCTCAAATGTACTAATTTTTTGAGAATCTTTCCAATACTGGTCTGGCTTCTGCTACAGAACCTTTTTTGACCATCTTATTTTGGGGGCAAACCTTTCACTGCGCCTCACTTGAGGAGAAACAAACTTTTTTCCAAAGTTAAAAGGGTTTGCAGCTAAGGTAAATTAATGCAACAGATTTTTTGTTTAATTTTTTCAAATATGAATCAATACCAAAACTTAATTCATACCATACCAATAATACAGGAAATTTATGATATCATTGTAGAATGCCTTTTTGTATTCGTATCGTCACACGAAAAAAAACTATTTCTTTTTGCGGAACTTGAATATAAAAACAAGTAGGTCGTTTATTTAAACCAAAAATGGTTTGATTAAATGCATTAACCACTGAATTAAAGGTGAATTCCCAAAATGAACCACATTTTTTTCTGGTCAAACAAAATTTAATTTTTATTAGTACTGATGGGTTTTACTAATTTTTTCGACATTTAAAAATTAGAACCGTGATTTTTGGAGCGTTAGCATAGCCCGTACAGCAGGTGTATTGATCTGGGGTTAATTTCATTATTTGATAAAAATTGTCCGACTAATATATGTACTATGAGAAACATGAATCGAAATCAGCACTTTAGGAACCTTGGCGGACTTTGCGGAATGATGAATTGTTACAATGGGGCAAAGTAAAAAGTTATGATAAATACAGATATAAATATTAATCTAAAAAATCTCGAACAAATCATTTAATGAAAACAAAATCTACCTTAAACTCAAAGCCAAAGCTTCCTATAATCTTATCGAATACCTATAGCTACAATAGCAATTAGACCGCTTTATTTTTAAGCCTTAGGACAATATTGTTCACACAATGAGCTCATAACGCTGTCACCATTTTTAAAAACTTTTTAATTTTTTTTTTCAATTTTAAATATATTGTTGACGGTATCAACAGAAGCGTTAACAACAACAGCAGCATGAGTGAACCCGATACCAAACTTCCCACGGCAACATCAACAGCAGCAGGTAACATAGCACCAAACTTCACACGGCAGCAGCAACAGTCGCAACGCATGCTGACTCAGACGGCTGAACTTCTGTATACTGTGTGGCATTAACGTGCAGTGTCACTAGTATTCATATTATTTATTTATGTTGTAATTGGTATATGTTATTGATAATTTTTAATAGGATATTAAAAATAAAATTGCAAGCAATTTAAAATATAGTATAATAAGCAAATAAAATTGTATAAATAGAGTTAAAATAAAGACAATAAATCAGAATGAGTTTAAAAATCCAAAACGGCGTTTTCTTTCTTCAAATCGATCCCCCACCCGCGGTAAAATCGGTTTGAAGCCAACATTATTGGGGACTCAACTAAAACACCAAAGCGTTCTTAGGGCTTACACTAAGAAGTAAAAAATAATAACAATAATAAAAAAGGAACACTGTGGTATACTTACAACTGGATAATCCATAGTGAAAAATGTTTCTAAATTGTGCTCTAAATTTGGATCACTGCCCATTAATGGTTTAAGAATTGAAACACCTGGCAATGGTGTTTCCTGTGGATAGTTGCAGGATTTTCTTTGGAATTTGAATTTTCTGAAAGGTACACAAAAAGTCGAAATTTAAATTTTGATGGTTTATAACACAAACATCTATATAAAGGGTGTTATTTTTGATTTCTTTATTTATCAATAATTTTATGGTTGAACAATTTGGGCCATATTTACACAGACAAAAACAACATAAATCTTAAATTTAATGAGTAATTAAATAAATATATATACTGAGCGCTCACAGCTGTATCGAACTAAGTCATTTTTATAATTTTCAAATTTCTCAAAAACCATGAATTCAAAATATTTTTTTTTGTTAAAAAGAAATTATACACCAAGCATTTAGGTTTGATTGAGACAAGAAACAAATCATACGTGAAGGGGGCGGGAGTCTATTTCCAATTTTCTAAAACAAATTGTAAACAGAAAACAAATTTCTAATAAACAAGTGTAACACTAACAATGCCATGTTATACCTTTTTGTAAATCCAAAAAAAAAAACATTAGGTTAGCTTGGTTAGGTTGAAGTGGCTGCCAGCAAAGAACTGACACACTTAGACCATAAGTTGGTCCGCTGTGATACCACGTGAATCTAGAGATTTTCGCCCCACTCGTTAAAACCAGTTGGAGCTTCTTATGAAGCGCGCGAGACTGCTAATGTCTATAATAAATTGTTAGATCACTAGGATCATTGAAGTAGAAGTCTACAAGATGGAGCGTGCGTTTGGGGCAGGTCATACGCAGAGAAGATGAGGAACAGATTCTTCCTCTTCTACGTCCATACAGCTTCTGCCAAAAATCGTTTTCGAATACTCCAAGCCGCGTTGTGTGCTTGCATATAAGACAATACCCGGTTATTACACCAATACGGGAGCTGATCTGCAATCTGTTTAAATATATCAAACACTTAAAGCGCTTCACATCCAGCGTAGGCCAGATCTGTTGGGTCACCAGGCAAGTAGTGAACCTAACCTAACCCTACATGGTAAAAAAGGTGGTCTTGTTGCACCTTTGGCGATTTCGTCAGCTTTACAATTTCCCGAAATGTCTCTATGACCCTGCACACAACAAAGGTGAATTTTGAACTGCTGTGCCATCGCTATAAGAGATGATCGACAGTTTAGGCCTTTTATAGAATTTGTAGAAACATAGTCCAGATTTTAAAGCAGCTTGGCTATCTGAGAAGATGCGTATATCAGAAATCGACTTCTAGTTTTCCTTCAGCCAAGATAAAACTTTCTTTATCGCCAAAATATCCGCCTGAAACACGCTATAATGGTCAGGAAGACGAAATAAGAGACTTAAATGTAGTCCATCTGAGTAGACCAACCCCATCATCGGTTTTTGAACCGTGCGTATAAAAATGAATCAATTCGTCTTCCAAGAATGTCACGCCTGAAAGTTTTTGTCGAAACGGAATTGTGGGATGGTGTAGTGATCCGTATGAGTTCAGAATAGCTGAGTGGCCTATTTCAATATTGATCCACTGTGAAGAGGCTTTAAGACGGATTGCCGTACTTGCTGCCGTTTGTTTACCAAATGTTATTATTATTATTATTATTATTTATTAACATAAAATTACAAATTATATGCTAATATGTGATAGAGCACTAGCTACAAAAGCTTTCCACTCAGAGTAAAGAATAATTCTATAAACTTAAATTATTTATTTTAAGATATTTCTCAATTTTTTGAATATTTTCAATTTTAATTGTATTCAAGAATACATAAATGTTTTGGTTACTTTTCAAAATCGTATAAACTTTTTTGGAGATAACGCATGATGATAGGCCAAGCACATGTGCCATGTTTATGATGCAGTTACAGACTGTGCAAAGAGGTGGGTCTTCCTTCCTTAAGAGGTGTTGGTGTGTAAGGGCGCTGTGTCCTAATCGAAGTCGGATAAAGTTAGATGTTGCTGATCTGGAGATTGATGCTGGGTAGACAGGAGTATGCCGGTCAGTGTTTATCTTGGCATAGTGATTTTCGTAACTTTTCCAACTAAGATTTTTGTCTTTTTTAAGAATTTGATCGACGTATCTTTGTATGTCTTTTTTTGAAAATATGTCAAAAGTAAAGACAGGTGATTCACTGCAAAGTTTTGCTGCTTTATCGGCGTATTCGTTACCAGAGATACCTATGTGACTGGGTACCCACATTAGCTTCAAATTTGTTGAATTTTTTATCAGCAGATCTCTTATGGTATTGATTAGTCTGGTGTTGTGGTTTGGGTTGGCTACGGCTTTCAGTACAGATAGACTGTCGGAGCATATTACCAATTTAAAATTAAATTGGTGTACCGTTTTAACAGCTTCTAATATAGCTAATGCTTCGGTAGTGAAGGTTGATGAAAATTCCCATAAGATTCCGGTCCTTAACAGGGTTCCATTTTCATGAGTTACGGCAAATGAGGTGTTGTTAATTGATTTAGACCCATCTGTAAATATAGGCATCCAACCGTCAAGTTTTAGATTTTTTATAATTTCCAGGAAAGTAGAGTGATACATTTTATTATTTGTGTTGACTTTATTGTACTTTGATAAAGTTAGCTCGAAAGATTTGGGGCTTATGTTCCAAGGCGGAAGGATTGAATTGTTTCCCTAGGTACGTTTAAAGGGTAAACCCATTTTTTTAGCGATTGATAAGGATGTCGCTATAGTAGATGGAAAACGCATGTTTTTTTTCAAGTTGCCCGTTGAGTCAATATCTTTATCGATGATGGAGTTATAGGAAAATAATAACTTTCCAAGAATTTTTATTGCGCACTCGGATTGGCGCTCTTCCAACGTAGGAAGACCAGCCTCTGCCATGATGTTTTCAATTCTGGTTGTGCGGTAGGCGTTGATACTTTTCCTTGCTGCTTGATGATATGTTGATTTGAGTAGGTTTAGAGTTGTTTTTGGACATTTCCCATAAATGTAAAAACCATAATCTATTTTACCAAGAACTAAAGATTTGGTAATGTTACAAAGCGTATTAACGTGAATATTAAGTTTTTTGTTAGACAAATAATTTATAATGTTACTTCGTGTAGCTAGGCTCTTTTTAAGGTTTATACAATGTGGTTTCCAATTATACTTAGTGTTAAATCTTAAACCTAAAATATCTAAGTTTTCTACGCTTATAATATTTACATTATTTATTACTAGTTCAAGTTTCGGACATAATAATTTGCGACATATATGTATGACTTTACATTTATTGAGAGAGAGTTTTGCACCTGAATTGGAACCCCAATCAAGGATATCTTTTACAACCTTTGTGAGTGTATATTTTGTTTTTTCTAGATCATTGAGTTTACACATGATGTAAATATCATCAGCGTACATACAGTGATCCAGAAGATTATATTTTTGAACCATGACACTTATATCATTAAAAGCTATTAAAAATAGCACCACTGATAGGGGTGAACCTTGTGGAATTCCATTGTTCAGAGGGTGAGTTGATGAAAATGAATTATTGACTCTAACAGAAATTTTCCTGTTGGACAAAAATGATTTAATAAATTTATACATTTTAGGACCAATGCCCCAGTTTATTAATTTAGTTAATATTAAATGTATACCTATACGGTCAAAAGCTTTTTCAAAGTCCAATGACAATAGTGAGACGTGGTTACGTGAAGATAGTGCTTTTGATATGTAATGGTCGATGTGAAGCAAGGCGTCGGAACAGCCTCTATTGGGTTTGAAGGCTACTTGGTTAATACTGATTAGTTTTTTCGATTCTATAAACCAAAAAAGGCGTTTCGCAACTATTTTTTCCAAAACCTTAGACATGCATGGAATAAGGGATATTGGCCGGTAACCTTCAATACAATCCATTGGTTTGTTAGGTTTTGGCAGAGGAATAATGTTGGCTGTTTTCCAGATTTGAGGAATTACACCGGTGTTTAGTATTTCGTTGTAAAGTGTTAGGAGCCTTGATTTAACGATTAGTGGTAATTTTTTAATAATGGGATAAGAGATCCGGTCTCTATTTGGGGTTTTACCTTTTAAAGCACTTAAACAACTTTCAAATTCAATAAAAGTTATTTCGCATTCTATTTGTTTCGCTGCTAAGTTGCTACTGGATTGAGGTGGAGTATGTGAAAGGCTTATGTTTTTCAAGTTCTTAAAAGATGTTGAAAAGTTACTGTCATTAGACTGGTTTGACCAGGATTTTGCAAAGAAGTTACCTATATCTATAGCCGAAGCTATTGGCCCATCGGATGTATTTATACATCTGATTGAACGGGGAACAAAATTACCGGTTAAGCAGCGGATGTTATGCCAGACTTTTGCAGTGGATGAGTTTGGGTTGATTGTTGACGTGAAGTTCGTTAAAGATTTAGCTTTGCTTATTTTCATTTCTCTACGAAATAATGCGTTAGCTTTCTTGTAAGCTATAAGATTGGATTCCAAAGGGTGCTTTTTAAACAATCTCCAAGCTTTCATTTTTTGGTCTCTCAGATTCTTGAAAACAGAGTTCCACCATGGAACTGTTCTGGTAGTAGGGATAGGTGCACTTTGGGGTATCGAGTTGTTGGCTGCAAAACGAATTGCTTTTTGTAGTATAGCAGCTTCTCTATTTATATTTGAAGATGGGGTAGTATTATATAGATACTTGTTAATAATTGTTTGAAAAGAGTCCCAATTAGCTAAGTCTGTTTTAAATTTTGGGTTATGTAGAACAGGAGTCCTATCGGGTGTAGTTTGTATTTGTATTATTATAGGAAAGTGGTCACTATTATGGAGATCGTATAAAATGTTCCACGATGTTAGTGGGAAAAGGATTGGTGAGCAGCAGGTTATATCGATATGTGTAAAGGTGTTGTGGGTTGAAAAGTGTGTGGGCGAGCCGTCATTTAAAATCATAAGGTCAGAACTAAATACAAAATCTTCGATTATACTTCCTCGGTGGTTGGTGGCGGGGGAACCCCAAAGAACATTCCAAGAGTTAACATCTCCACAAAACAATACCGGGGTATTTATCTGATTTATTATGTTTTCTAGGTCAGATTTAGAGAATGTCTGTTTTGGTAGAATGTATATAGAAACAATAGTGAATTTAATTGATAATTTAATTTCAATAGCAAGAGTTAAGATGTTCGAAGTGATGTTTATCTGTGTGTGGGGTATATTTGATTTTATAAGTAAGGCTATTCCCTGTTTACCAGTCAAATTTTGTGGATCGTTGTGAAAATATCCTGAATATGATTTTGGGGTTATGGGGTTAGATTGAAACGCACAATGTGTCTCCTGAAGAGATATAACACATGGCGATCTTTCTTTTATTAAGATGTTGAGCTCGTCAAAGTTGTTAATATAACCTTGTATATTCCACTGGAGAGCTTTGAAATATTTTTGTGTGTGAACAAAATTTTGGTTATTTTTTTTAGGGTGGTAGGTTCTAGGGCTCCGTTGTCCTGAGGTCGAAGCATTGAGGTTCCCTAAGGAACCTAAATGATTCGAACTCAAAACAGCAGAGCCAGAGGTTTGCAAAGAATTGTTATTCTTATATATCATCGTCGCTTTCTGAATTTTGGATACAATAGTCATTGGTTTGTAGGAGATGTTGAGTTGTACTCGAGAGAGGTGAGTTGGGGATTGTATAGGGGATTTTGGGATGTTCGGGAGTTGGTGGTGTGTTTGTTTTTGTGTTTAAAAAGATATTGTTAGCTAAAGTATTGTTTGTTTTAATATTTGGAAGAGTTGAGTTATATTCAGTATTGGTTATTTGGGGGGTTAATTGTGTGTTTTTTGTATTATTTGCTGTGGTGGGTGGAATAATAGGTTTTGGTGACGTTGATGGTTTTGGTGACGTTGATGGTTCTATTTCCGATTCTGGTTTATTGTCCGAGTTGTTATTGGGTTTAGGGATGGATATGACATTATTTGTAGGGCTAGGGGTTGTAATATTATTTTGAGTAGATTGAGAGTTTATTAGTGATTTTGTTGAGTTAGAGTTAGCAACGTCAGCGAATGAGCTATTATTGAGGTTAGGTTGTATTGGATTATATTCTCTGTATAATCTTTTGGCATCGGCCATACTACACTTCTTTTTTGTTTTGATTTTTAATATTTCCTTCATTTGGACAAATTAAGGACAGTCTTTGGAATCAGATGAATGGGGGGCGAGACAATTAGCACACATTGTCCTTGTGCATGCGGTCTCCGCGTGTGGTGCTAAATTGCATACTTGGCACATCGGATTATTAAAGCATTTTTTTTTGTGTGTGTCCGAGAATTTGACAATTCCTGCACCGCATTGGATTAGGATAGTATTCAGACACTTTGGCCTTGTACCAACCTATTTCAACGGTTTCAGGAGGTTGGAATGTGTCAAAAGTAAATAGCATTAATCCAGTTGGTTTGACAGTATTACCTATTTTTTTGTTAAATTTATAGATTTCAGTGACGTTTTGAGATTTCATTTTAGAGATGATTTCAGATTCGGGCACGTTTATGAGACACGGGGCATAAACAATGCCTTTTGAGGCGTTAAGTTGATCATGCAGTGAGATAGAAACAGGGCATAATCCTGAAAGATTTTTTATTGAAATAAATTTGTCTGCAATTTTCTGATTTTTGGTCAAAATTAGAATTTTTCCATCTCTTAACTGAGTAATTTGTTCATATTGTGTACTGATTGAGTCTATTGCTTTACGGAGGGCGAAAATACTGACTGAAGTTAGAGGTTGTGTTTCATATTCTGAGGAAATGAGGATAAATCTTGGATTTTTTGAAATGGTTTTTTTTGGTAGATCAGGGAAATCTTCAGGGGGAATAATTGTTTTTCTGTTTCTTTTGGCACTAGGTTCCGACAGCGAGACTTTGGAATGTCCGCCAAACCGGCACCCAGGTTTCATTTTAGGCCCTGGGGCCATGTGGTTTGTAAAGAGAATCACTACACACGCGATAGGTTAAGACTTGAATGTGCAAAAGCGAGAAAGAAAGAAAGTAATAAGTAAATGTTACTTTGAAAAGAAAGCGGGGGTTTTATGTGAGAGATTAACACAATGAAAGCAGTCGAGATGACAGAGATGCGTATTGCACGAAAGCTAGTCGGTGACGTTACCAAATATATCGAGGGGTGTCAGATGAAGAAGATTGTCCACTGCCGCGGAGACGCTCCACTTATACACATGCAAGCTGATCTTTAGACTTTACTATTTTTTTTTAAAGTTAACCGCTTTAAAACAAATCTTTCCTCATTTTCTTTTTAACTATTTTTTTTTTTCGAAATTGTTCGTATTTAAATACTATTTTCAAATACTATTAAATACAATTTTAAAATTCAATGTTCTTATAATTCTTAGGCAAACACTGAAAACTGGATGGTTCTAGGACTTTTACTTTCCAAGATATTAAAAAAATAAATGAACCAACTTTCTCATAAAAGTAAGAAGAATCTGGCTAAATTATCATTTTAGCAACCAGTTGATCCAATATTTGATTAAAAAGTGATAAGAGCATTGAATTTTAAAAACAAAAATAGCATTTAATGACGTACAATTTAAAAAAAAAAAAAATCCAATAGTCTTCGCAGCTAGGCTCGTTAAATTAAGTATTACCTTTTAATTTTATTAACCTGTTAATAAATCATAATAATAATAAAAATAATTGTAAAAACAGAAAAACACCTTTCCTCCTTAATTTGAATTGCTTGTTCTCAAAAGTTCTAAAAAAGTGTAAGTTATCAAAGAACCTAAACAAAAACGGTAGCGATTTGCATAAATGTGGCAATGGTAACTCTGATTTTTCGTGTGAGCATGAGGTGAGGTAAGCACAAAAGAACTTTCAATTCAGTCTGCACTAAACTGTGTGGAAGGTAGGTCATGTGTGTGAGTTCGAGCAAGATTAGAAAAACAATTTATAGGTATCTCAGTCGTTTTGATTTTTATTTCAGTATCAGTGCGATCAGTGCTTTGAACTATCACACATGCTTTTACTTCTGTTCCAGTACCCGGCCACCATAAAATATGAATATTAACCTAATTCTTTAAAATTTTCTTTCGTTTTATTATTATTTATAGTATTGCTTTCAATAAAAACGTATAACAACAAATCAATTTAGTCTCAATAACGCTTAAAATAATGCTTAAACTTCACTCTTCCACCTACAATCCAAGGCTCTAAATTAAACTTTTCCTGGCTTACCAAAATTTAATTGAAGGATCCAGGGGAAAAACGGCTTAAGTCCACTCAAACTGATTCCGAGAAAAACGATAATATAATTTTACTTTCTAAACAAATGCTTAATTCTAAGTAAAATTAAATAAAGGATGAAAATATTTTTTTCCAATCAAATGTACATACTTATTTATACAACACAAATTGATTTTAATTTTATGCATTGTATATTCTAATAAAATTATATGCGTTAAGGGAGACTTCCATCTGCGGCCTACATGGTAGCCGAAAACTTGAAGATATTTTTTGAAAATTTCTGGCAAAGGAAGTAAACATGATAGTTAGAAACGGTTTTTTGCTTTTTGTTCATACATCCTTCGATTTTTAAAATCTATATTTGAATACAAAAAAATATTAAGAAACGCGGTGTTAGACCGTTTTATGTATTTCAATTTATTTTGGCATCACTACGAAATAAGTATCTAAAATATCGAGTAAGTTTTTGTTTTGAACTGTTACTACGTAAACAAGGACTGGAAACAAAATTTTTCAAAAAATTGTTTATTCCATCAAATAGTACTTACAGAATGGTCAAATTTCGAACATTTTTGAATAAATAAAAATGATGTTTAAAATGACTTTATAAATATTATATGATTAAAAATACATACATACACCTTTATGTTTGTATGTATGTATTTTTAATCTTATTATATTTATAACGTCATTTTAAACAATATCATTTTTTAATTTTTTTTTAAATTCTAAAATGTTCGAAATTTGACAATTTCCGAAGTCGCAATATCTTGCAACTGATGTGTTATACGTAAAAAAGTGTGATAATATTTTCTCTAGGGAATATCAAAATCTGCAAAATAAATATAAAGTATTTTCCGAACAATTCGTCATTTAAGAGTAAAGAGCCAAAAACCAGTATTTTCTACTTTTGGTGTTTTTTTAAGTAATATAAAAATTATGGCTTCTAGAAAAAAAAAACTGTTAACGCATGCTTATATAAAGGTTCATAATGTATACATTTTAATTTTTCGATTAAGCTTACAGTTTACGAAGGAAAACCAAATTCTAACTTCGAAAATAACTTTTTAGTAGAAAAATAAACATGCAAAATTAATGGGGAACATATATAAAACCAAAGTTAAGAGACACATACTTCTATTGTGTTTTTAATACATAGAAATTTATTAAAATGAAGGGAAAATGGCTTAAACTGATTTTTCGTCGAAGAAGCCCCCTTTACATTCGATTACTTTTTTTTACAAATCTTGGCATTCTATCAATAAGTTTTTGAATTGTTGCTGGAACAACATATCACATTTTGTTCCAGCAATCTAGGAGTGTATTCCATAACGCAGATTCCGATGATGGGTATTGATCCCGGACCCTTCTATCCAGCTCCTCCCACAACAGCTCTATAGGGTTAATATCTGGTGATTGTGGCGGCCATGTCATAATTTTTAATATTTCTTCATCCTCGTTTTGTTTGAGGTATTCCTGACAAAGTTTTTACGTGTGTTTGCGGTCGTTGTCTTGCTGAAATACAAATCCTTCGCCAATTAATCTAAGACCAGAGGTCTCAGCGCACAGTGTGAAATTTTCACAATCCAGCGGGACTTAAGTCAAGAAAAAAAGTTGAGCTGTCGAGTACAAAGCCGATTTTTATCAGTTCTTAACATAACGGTTGATTCATTTCAAGTAGTAAAAGCTTCATGTTTCCATTATATTTTGTACAGTTAGCTGTCAAAGCCACACACCGTGTAAAAAAAAATTAAAGGCATTGTACAGCGGATGAGCTGAGCTCTGCTGTTTTTACATGTGTTTTGTGAACGCTAAAATGTTTCGATATTGTATATCTCTGAAGTTAATAGTACATGCTAAAGTGAGTTTTATTAATTTAATTTATTTATTTATATTTTTTTAATTAATTTTCGCTAGGGTATTAAAAAAACATCTTTTTTAACTTTGAGACAAAGTTTTTTAAGTTTACACTGCGTGTACCCGCTCTAATTTTTTCATATTCTGATTCTGTGTAGTTTATATAATTAGAATCAAAAATAAGTTCTTGCAACCTTTTGCAGCTCCCATTCAAATATTTTTATTTTACAGAAAAATTAATAGGTTGAGTGTTTTTGAAGTTTGGCACCAAACTCCAAGTAACGAAAAGTTTCTAAAGTCATCAGATCGACTGCTTTCGTTAAGATCGAGGTTTTCAAGAACTAAATGGCATGATCTTCCTGAAGATACAGTTTCAAACTGACTGAATTTCAAATTATTTTCAAAAACGTATTTAATTTTTTTTAATAACTATGCTTTAGCTTTTTTATTTTTAGTTAAAATAAAATTAAAATGAATTAATAAATTTTAAATTAATCTGATATATTTTAATCATTTCCACGAAAAAAAAAACAAGTTAAAAAAAATATTATTTAAATTTAGACTTAAGTTTCGCTAGAATCTGAAAATTTCACACTGTGCAGCGCTTTCCTCTAATATCGTTTAATACGCCTTGTTGTTAGTTTTTCCAGTCACCCGAGTCAGATATCACTCCACTCGAAGAGAAACATCCCCAGACCATTATAGAACCGCCTCCAGAGTAGGAACCAGACAGTCCGGCGGCATCTTCTGTTCAGCACTGCATCGAACGAGAACTCTTCGTTTGGTTCCAGATACCTCGAACTTGGATTCGTCACTCCATAAAACTCTGTTAAAAAGTTTTTCGGTCCATTCTCTATGCCAATCTAACCGTGTCAGCTTATTTTGGGATCGAAGAAGGGGTTTTCGAACAGCAACTCGCCAAATAGCATCCAGCATCTCTTAGCCTCCGTTTGACCGTTGTTAATGACAGCGGCTTACTCCGTGTCTGACTTACTTCGGCACGTATTTCGGTTGTTGTTATTCGCCTACTTCGTTTCCTAGTTGTCCTTATTAGAAAAATCCTTATGTTTTGTTGTAGATCTAAGCCGTCCTGACCGTAGTTTATCCTCAAGACTTCCAGTTTGAGCGTGACGTTCAATGGAACGTTGAACATAGCCCTCTGATTTGCCTTCTTTAAGAAGGTTGATGATTAAAGATCGTTTTTCAATAGCGGTTTCCTCGACTTTTCCCATTTTAGACTAGTTGTTTACACAAAACGTAAAGATTCACAAATAAATTCCTTTGACAGCAAAGTTTGCCTTTTATATAAAAATCTTGCAATATAGGTCTAAAAAAATAGGGATTTGACATTTTCTATGTAAGGATTCATAAACAAATGCTTAATTAACAACCGAAAGTCATACAAATTAATAATTATGAAAAAACCCAAACCGTTCCCAATAATCAATAAACGCACCTTAGAAGGCCTTCTCACAGAGAATACCTCTGGAAGGAACCCTAAGAAAACAAACTGGGACCTATACAAAAACGTTCTTAAGTCAAATCTATATAATTAATGAGTTTAGTGGGCTTTTGAACTCAGTTGACCTATTAAACCTATTAAAAAAACAGAAAGACGCCCAATGGTGGAACTCAAATCTGTCAAAATTAATATCCAAGGTTAGGAAGCTTTTCAATAAAGCAAAAAGAACCGGGGAATGGGATAATAACACCACAGAATTGACAAATTACAATAAAGAAATACGAAAAGCCAAAAGAAATAGTTTTACGTCTTTCTGTGAGGGTATTTCATCAACCCCTGCTGCGGCAAAAATAAATAAATCGGGTGGCACAACGGCTCATGAAGAACCAGGGCCTAGTGACTAACAACTCGCAACCATTCCTGTGTGCGCCTTTCGACAGGAATGGAAGGGACCTACAATTTTATGCCGAATCCGAACGGCTAGACGAGAAGCACTTATTCGTGACAAGTGATACTCTTGGAGGTGTTTTTAGGTGGACGAGGCTGGGAAGCGATCCCAGACCTCCAGCGTGACAGTAGAACGCACTTACCATTACGCTACGGGCTCCTACTGCTGCGGCAAAGGAGAAGACAATAACATGATTAGCACTTTGCTATAATGATGGGAGCTTCACCGAAAATGAAGAGCGAAGGGCCACTCTGCTACTTAATACGCACTTTCCAGGCAGCCTACCACTGGTAGAAAACTCATTAGAGAGAATACCTCTCAAACCTAATAGAGAAGAATGGAAAATTGCTGCAAATATTTGCTCAGGCAAAATGATTGAGTGGGCGATTAGTATCTTTCAACCTTCTTAGTCACCTGGGGCAGATGGTATCTTCCCAGCCCTTTTGCAAAAGGGTAAGGATGATCTTATGCCCTACCCTATTAGTATTCTTCGAAGTAGTATTGCTCTTGGGTATATACCAAGACTATGGAGGAGAGCTAAGGTAATCTTTATTCCTAAAATTGGGACAAAAAGACACAACCCATCCGAAGTCTTTCAGGCCAATAAGCTTAACATCCTTTGTACTGAAAACTTTAGAGAAAATAATAGACAACATCATAAGAATAAAAGTTTTAATAAACAGGCCTCTCAATCTGCGACAACATGCCTATAGAGCTGGTAGATCTACAGAAACCGCTCTATTCGAACTCACTTATACCTTACAATAAGCTTTAGATGCAAAGGAAACGGCATTAGCTGCCTTCCTGGATATAGAAGGATCATTCGATAGCACCTCCCACGATTCTGTAAATAAAGCCCTTGTCAGGAAGTGTGTTCCCATCACCATAACCAGATATTCAACCAGTTCCAGCTCCATTTTCAACTATTCTTCTTACTAATAAAAGTTGTAAAGAAGGAGGTAATAATCAAAATTTTATATTATTTATACCAGGAAAGGCTATATCAGGAGCTCCTAATATTGCATAATGTAAATGAATTTGGTCTATATATCGTTGAATTTATGAGGGGGGTGGTAGCTAGGTTGATGTTATTTATGGATTCGAAAATTGAAGGGTTGATGAATTCTGAAAGTTTCAATGTTTCTTCATTTCGCTCTTTAGAGAGGATCTTGAGCATTCAGTTAGTATATGCTGCACTGTAAGGTTGTTTTCACAGTCCGCCCATATTTCTTGTATTTCGCCGTCGAAGTAGTGTCTGCTGTTGAAGAGGGCTTTACCGACTCGGATGCGGAAAAGTTTTATGCATTCATCTCTCGTGTTAAGTGGTGACTTCGCAGGAAGCAGGAACTTCCTTGCCATTGATTATAGCGGATCGTGTTTTCTCTAGCCAGTTGAGTTCTCTGTGCAAGCTGATATTAATTTGGAGTTTCTACTATAGAAGGAAATCTTGAGGCTTGTTTTGGTAGTAGCCCGTAGCGTAATGGTTAGTGCGTTCGACTGTCACGCTGGAGGTGTGGGTTTGCTCCCCAGCCTCGTCCACCTAAAAACTAAAAAGTTTTTTTTCAGGGCTTCTACCTCTTGCGAGGAATTGAAAAATCTTCCAAGAGTATCACTTGTCACGAATAAGTGCTTCTCGTCTAGCCGTTCGGATTCGGCATAAAATTGTAGGTCCCTTCCATTCCTGTCGACAGGCGCACACAGGAATGGTTGCGAGTTGTTAATTATTTTTGTATTTAGAGGCTTGTTTTGTGGCTTAAATTGCCTTCAGAGTAAGAGCCATCTGTATACAAAAATTGTTGAGGACTGATTTGTTAAATAAGGTCTTTATGGAGGCTCTGAAACACTGAATTTGTGTCTGCCGTATTTTGATAAATTAGTGTCTATTTGGAGGGTATTCCTTTTTCCATGGTGGTATGTGTTTTAAATTGTTGATCTGGCAGATTTGTCAATGATTTCAAGTACTGATTTAAGTTTGTGTTACATAAACTTTGCATTCAGATTTGTTTCAATTAATTTGTTTTGTTTAAAAATTTGTTGATTCAAAATTTGATTCTCGATTTTGCATTCAGATATTTTCAAAAATTTGACCTATGTTTATGCACTACAAAAAGACTTTGAACGAGACAAAATGGGAAAAAGAATAAATAGAAAACAATATTAACTTTTTAACGCTCAATTACTCAGAAACGGTTATATTTATAAGTGAAGATGTATGGCCTTTTTTACTGCAAATTTTATGTTCCTTCAATTTAAACATGTGTTTTGGACGAAAAACCGTTTGAAATGGAGATATACAGTCGACGCCACCTAAACCCACGCTGCTTATAACGACCAGCCACTTTTAACGACCACTTTTCCATCATTTGGTTGGTTTTCGTACAATTTGTACTAGTGCGACGTCGGATACAGCGTCGACGCCTATAACGACTCGTCGTTGGATATAACTACGTATTTCTAACAAAAAATACTTTTCTACCACCGCTTATAACGACCAAGAAAGAATGAGAATGAGAGAAATTGAAAAAAAAAAAACGAAACATGAACCCAGGCAGATGTAAGATGTGCTTATAACTGCGAATAACTACAGTCGACGCCACCTATAACGACGTGGCTTATAACAACGAGTCGCTTTTAACGACCATTTTTCCTTAATTCGATTGGTTTTCATACAATTTGTATTAGTTTATCGTCTGTTACAACGTCGTGAAATCGTCGTCTATAACGATAAGTTGCATATAACGACGAATTCCAGACAAAAAATACTTCGGTTTCGCGCCTACAACGCTGGTCCTTGGTGGCTGCTATAAGCGGCGTCGACTGTATTGATTTTTTTGGAAAAAAACAAACAATTTTTTTTTTGACTTTTTACCGTAATTAAAAAGCTAGCACCCAACACATATCAAGGCGGAACTTTCTGGGCTTATTAAGAAAGTTTCACAGAATGTCTATACCAAAAGTCAGCTTTCTGGGATTTTTCCGGAATAAAAATCTAATTTCCTAAACTAGAATTCTTTGGATTCATAATAATTTTTATTTGGTTGACATCTAACCAATAGTAGCCCGTAGCGTAATGGTTAGTGCGTTCGACTGTCACGTGGGAGGTCGGGGTTCATTTCCCAGCCTCCTCCACCTAAAAACTAAAAAGTTTTAAATCCTCCAAGAGTATCACTTGTCATGAATAAGTGCTTCTCGTCTAGCCGTTCAGATTCGGCATAAAATTGTAGGTCCCTTAGATTCCTGTCTACAAGCGCACACAGGAATGGTTGCGAGTTGTTAGTCTCTAGGCCCTGGTTCTTCACGAGCCGTTGCGCCACCCAATTTATTTATTTCTTACCAAATTGATAAATATATGTACCTACCTCATTGCTTTTTGCGCATTATTAACGTCCAACAGGTTTGTCAAACATGATCGATAATGTGCTGCCCGCTTAACAGTAGATATTAGTTAATACAAGCGAAATTTAAGATTTGAATTAAAACAAATCATCGAATTTTCAACAAACCCATCGACCTACCTAAATAAAGGTTGAAAACCAAATTTTGGCTTACTTCTTTTTTGTTTGCCTCGTAAGAGAACTTCTGGGAACCCAAATTTGTCATCGAACCAATGGTCTAAGTTTTTAGATAATAACCATTAATATGAGCTGATAAACAAAACAAAGGTTAAAAAAGAAAAACTTACCCATAAATGATGGCTAGTAAATGAATACACCAAGTTCCGCACCAAAATACCAAAAAGAAAAATGCGAAACCGTATAAAGTGGTTATAACTGGTGACATCTTTTGTATCTTTTTCCGTTTTTTTACTTTCAATATTTATGTGAACTAGGAAGTTGATTCCATGAGCAGATTCCTTTATAACTTCTGTATTAAAACGGGAATATTTTTGATTCAAATTTCATGGTTTGCTCTAGACTTATGTGTGTAAGGAGTTCCGGAGAAAGAACCAGCAAAAGCCCAATAAGCTGAAGAATTGCGTGCGGCATTCAGAGAGTGAAAAACACTAGTGACTGATGATAACGATATAAATGATAATAACTGCGACTCTGATACTAAAAAAGAAGCGGTAACCGTAATTATAATAACCCAAAATCGAATTCTAATTCGAATGAAGTGTTGATCAGGAAGAACTATCTCTTATGGTTATAATGGCACATATTGGTTTTGATAAGAACTTCGCTCCATGCTTTCAGTTGATTATGTACATTTTGTGATAGAGTTGGGCCACTGACCATTATGCCGTCTACCATACAGAAAGCTGTATCACACAAATAAGGTCATCGATGTTAATACTGTTTTTTATTTATTTTTCTTGTAAGCACTGGGAAATACCTCTCTTCACGATGACCAATCAAAAAAAAGATGTTTGTTTTTTTTTTTGTATTTCTTTGCGATATTTGTGCGATTATACAATTTTTAATTATGTGCTAAACATCAACGAATATTATTGAAAAACAATACACGTAAGTGGGCAAAAACGAAAATAAATCTTTCAGAGTTCTATAAAAGGCAAATTTCTGTAGAGAAGAATTGCTTCGCTTAAATAATAAAAACCAATGGCCGCATTCGGAAACCTATGCGATAGCCTATCAGGGATAGATTCGTATCCATATAGGTTTTCGAACGTATTGGTTGTTTTTGACATTTCGCATGGGGATACAAATGCATGAATGAAAGAATACAAGATTACGACACTTCGGATTTTACGCTTTGTTATTGTAATTTTCAACACGCTTCGTGACTCAGTGGAGACAAAAAAGACTAAACTTTGGTATAATTTGTTTGAGATATAGGGGTGCGAAAACTTAAAGTTACTTGAACTTATTATTAAAGTGATTTCTTACCATTATTTTTTTTTAATGTTGTGGGCTATATTTTGATAATATAAAAACAACAATAAAAATAATAATTCAAGAATGGAACATATCTCATATTTGATTTTTTTCATCGCACTCTCTATTTTTGCTACATATTTTAACTATTAACCTAATTTAAAACAATTGAATAACAATTAAAAACATTTTTCGGTAATAATTTTTGTGTTTTTAGAATGAAAATCTATATCAAACATATAATAATTCGCGAACAAAAAATCATCTCCATACAAATTTTCTTGGCTATCACATCTGTTGTTACGTTTTGTCTCCGAAAACGTAGGAAGTGTCGTAATCTTGTATTCTTTCATTCATGATACAAACGTATACCAACATTTTTCGGATAGGTTGGATAGTTAGACGGCTTTCACACAAGGAAACTGAGTTGCCAGAAACTGGCTATTTTGTGGGCGATAAGGGTGTGAGGGGAAATTTTGGGGCGACTTTCCATTACGGTAGCACGCCTAGAATTTTGATTTTTTTACAGTGAGCTACGGGTCTTTATAGAATAGCTTTAAAATATTGCGGTGAGAAAACACCCCTCAATATGATTGAAAAATATTTAAATTTGTCGATTTTGGCACTTTTTTCACACTACCTACTCAAGTTTCCCTTAATGGTGGATTTACATGTATCTTCATCTGCATAATGCAGAAAAGTAGAGCAGGACCGATGTATACAAAAAATCCGAGCGAGTGAAAAAGAACCATCCAGAAAGTGAACATGTTCGTCTTCATTTCTGCATTATGGCACTTCCTATAATGCAGAAACGAAGTTCTTCTGCATTTTGATCTTTTCTCTCTATCTACCAAATATACATTTTGTATTTGGCATCCCTTATTTTGTGCAGAAACCAAATGCAGATACATGTAAATCCACCATAAGATAGCAATCATTTTCACACGCGAATACATTTTTTGGGTAGATTAAATAATTTAATTCAACAATTTTAATATGAACAAACTTTTAATAAACATTTAAAGTTAAAAATTGCATTCAATATGCATGAAATCTGCGGCCACTAAATAATAAAATTCTCCAATTATTTTGACAGTTTTACTACTACTATGATAAGTGTTGTGTGAAGTATGAATTTTATTTGGGATTTTATTTTGGGATTTCAGGCGACTCCGTCGCTCCGCTTAGGGTATGCTCAGTCGTCTGGCAGGCGCCTATGTTGTCAGTCGATCTGTTATCAGTTTTTTGTAGTAAACAGTACCTTGGGTGGCCAAGGATTTAACTGTCAAACAAAAAAAAAAAATACAATTCCTCTCATTAACTAAAACTTTAAAAATTAATTGTAAATATAAATAAAAGTTTCCTCACATTAAAATTGTGATATTTATTACTTTGAGTGATAAATCTATCGAACAAAAGTATTCGCGTGTGGAAATTCGTGCTACCGAAAGCTGTTTTGTAATCCACTGTAATTTTACACGGGGTTACAACAACACGAACGTATCTGGATAGCTCTACATAAGTTTCCGAATGCGGCCAATGACAAAAGAAATTCCATTAAAAAGATGGGCTGTCAACTTTAACAAACTGAACAATAAAAATTGATTTCTATTTTGAACTAGTATGCAAAAAGAGCACATACCATTGCAAACATAGAAGTTCACCATGGATGTTGTATTTTCTGCTATTGTGGATTTATGGTGGATTTACATGTATCTGCATTTGGTTTCTTAAAAAAAAAGGGATGCCAAATACAAAATGTATATTTGTTAGATAGAGAGAACAGATCAAAATGCAGAAGAACTTTGTTTCTGCATTATGGTGGATTTACATGTATCTGCATTTGGTTTCTGCACAAAAAAAGGGATACCAAATACAAAATGTATATTTGTTAGATGGAGAGACAAGATCAAAATGCAGAAGAACTTCGTTTCTGCATTATAGGAAAGTTCTATTTAAAGACTCGGTACGGAAGAAAAAGAAATCTAAGGCTATCCCAAAAATGTTCGGATGTCTTTGGATTAAGGCTTTCCTAAACCAACGTGGAACATTCGCAATGCAGGGCGAATCATTCACAATCATAAAAAATAAATGACAAATAAATAATGCTAAACAACAAGAAAAAACTGCTGTCGGCGAATGTTCCGCGCCGCTTTCGCGTTGGTTTGGGAGATATACTTCATACTAACAGCTGATATCTCACCTATTTATTTTCTTGGTTTTCGTTTGGTTTTGTTACATACACGGTTTTGGTCGTTCGAAAATGTATCAGATGCTAAAGTAGATACCATATGTCTGCCTACCACCCGAACGTAGCCATTCTTTTACGATTCTTTAGTAAGACCTTACAAGCCGCATCGAAGTATTCAATTAAGCTTATTGAAAATGGTTACAGAAAACTTTTAAAGGCAGCAACTTATTTAAAAATTCTATGCAGGCTTTTTAAAGTGACATCTTCAATAATCTTCTGTAATATCAATTTCAGAAGCCTATTCGAGTGACAGCTCGCAAAGTCGGTAAGTCTTCTTTTTCTTATTTCTATTCGGCTTTAAAGAAGCACTTATCCAGCTCGTTACATGTATAAGAAATTTAATTCCGCCGAAGGCCGTAACGAAGCTTTATATAAAGTGAAACCTGCGGCACATCAATATTTTTAAGCTAAAAGAAGCTGAATTGTTAGTTGGGATCTGTCCTGCTCTACTTTTCTGCATTATGGTGGATTTACATGTATCTTCGTCCAACTTTTGCAAAAAAAAGGGGATGCAAAATGAAAATGTACATTTGTTGGATAGAGAGGGCACACCAAAAAGCAGAAGATATTAGTGCATGAAGATTATAGAAAGTGCCATAATGCAGATATGAAGACGAACATGTTCATCTTCTTGATGGTTCTCTTTCACACGCTCGAAGTTTTGGCGTACATCTGTCGCGCTCTACTTATTTGATGTTGATTAATGTAAAGCCTTTTTATTTCTCTTGTTGTGTTGTTGTTGGGCTATAAGAGAAGCAAAGTAAAATAAATTTCGACAGTGATGGAGACACACTCCGAAACGCGTATCTAGATATAATATTATATTATAAATTAAATAAAGTTGTGAAAATTATTAAAAATTTAAAATAAATTTAATAAATTATAGTGCACTAATTAAAGTTTATTTTTATATTTAAAATTTAACTTATATATTAAATACACAACTTGGAGACAAGCACCCACCATAATGTAATAATTCAAGAAGGAAATATGCCCGATATTTTAGTTTTTTCATCGCACTCTTAATTTTTTGCTTGCTATTTGACTTTTAATATAATTTAAAACAATTGAATAACAATTAAAAAACATTTTTCGGTGATATTTTCAGAATGAAAAAACTGTATTTATCATATAATAATTCGCGGACAAAAAAGCATCTCCATAGAATTTTCTTTGGATGTCACATCTGTTATTACGTTTTGTCTCCAAAAACGTAAGAAGTGGTGCAATCTTTTATTCTTTCACTTATGATTTAAAACGATACTAAAAAAATAAAATAACCATTTGGTGATTTTAACTTTATAAATATGTTAGGAGATAGTACGAAGCTAAGCTCGTTTAAAATTAGAAAAATACACTATTAGACATAACGCTTGGTACCCCGAACGTAAGCAGCTTAGTTAGGGATTTGAGAGTCTCCAATGAACCATTAATGTCTGATCACAGAATAATTTTGTTTACCTTAGAAGGCATTTTCACAAAGAATACCTCTGGAAGCAACCCTAAGAAAACAAACTAATGTGGAATGACCACATATTTGACGTCGCCAAAAACGCTGCTAAGTGCTTAGTTTTTCTCCGAAGAAATCAAAATATGGCCGCAGGTTTCCAAGGTTGGGTGGGTTTAGGCCACACTGCGCTAACATCAGCAGTGCCCTTGGTGTGATGATTGTCCATCCGCTGTTTTTGAAACTAGTCCGCAAGATTTTATTTTGTAGTTTAATTCTCTAGGCCTGATTTATGTTTTTGTTGCTGGTGGGGTAAAGTTTCGGGGGCAAGATCCCCCCCGTCCGAAGTGTTCAAGCTGAGCATCGCAAGCAGGCCGCGTCCCCCGGAACTTAGCATTCAACCCCGTCTTTCCAAACACTTCCTATCCTATTTTCCTATCCTATTTTCCTATCCTATTTTCCTATCCTTTCCTTTTTCCTGCCCTACCATTTTCCAACTCTTCCCCCTCCCCATGCTCGCAACAAAAGCATTTATTCGTCCAAAGCTTGAGTATAAGTCTCATATATGGTAGGTGATCGAACAATAACGTCAACAATAGCACTCCTCAAACACCGCCGCAATGTCGCCTGTCTCTCACTGTTCTATCGCTATTTTTATAAACAGTGCTCAAGTGAAATAGTCAGTTGCATTCCTCCCCTTAAACAATTCAACCATAATACTCGTGCTTTTAGGAATGCTCATCAGTTTACCCTTGAGCCCAATTTCGGACGTACCGTTAAAAATAGGGATTCTTTCTTTAGTCGCACAACAAGAATGTGGAATGCTTTACCTGACCCCATTTCCCCCCCCCCTATTTTGATATTCAGAACCTCAAAACCAATGTGAATCGGTATCTCGTTTTAAATCCTTCCTTATTTTTCTATGGCTCGCACTGTGCTAGTCATAATTAAGGGTAGTAAGAACCCCTTTAAAGCGCGGCATGTTTAAAGAAAAAAAAAAAAAAGAAAAACTGGAATCTTTACAAAATCATTCTCAAGACTAACCTTGAGCAAATAGGTCCAGTTAGAACAAAAAACAGTAACCTTCAACTAGAACAGATAGTTAATCAGTTTAGTGGGGCAATCAATGAGGCATATGAAATCAGCTGCCCCATTAAAACCATTAAGAAACAGAAAGAGGTGGTGGAACAACAACCTATCAAAAATCAGATCCAAGGTAAGAAAACTCTTCAATGAGGCTAAAAGAACTGGAGAGTGGCTTAACTACTCTGCAGAGTTGACCAAACATAATGGGGAAATAAGAAAGGCTAAAAAAAAATAGTTTTACAGTTTTCTGTGAGGGAATTTCATCTACCCCTGTAGCGGCTAGACTACATAAGGTATTAGTGAAAGAAAAATCAATAACTTCTTAAGCACTTCGTAACTCTGATGGTAGCTTCACCGAAAATGAGGAGAAACCTTCCCTTTTGCTAAATCATCACTTTCCAGGAAGTAGAGATGGGTAGTTCCGGACCTGTATAGTTCCAGGAACCATATAATCTGTCGGAATCATTCCAGTTCATTCCGCAAACTAAATTCTAACAGGTTCATAGTTCCAACATCACACAGACAAGATTAAAAGAACTAAAAAAATACATCCACATAAATGTGTTCATGCATTTCATAGTTCCAGTTTCTTACTCACTCTTTCTTTAGTACTAATACCTACACACCATTGTATAAAAACATTTTGTGTTTCTGCATAGGCTAGGCACACTGGGTACTGGAAATGGAATAGAGAAAACGAGAGCCAAGAAGTGTGCTAATGACTATACAGTCAATTGCGAAATTATTTGCACAATTTTAATTGTTGGATCCTTCATTAAAATGTAACCAAAATTCATGTCGATAGTAAAATTATTTGCAACATGTAGGTAGCTAATTTGTGTGTCAATAATTAAAATTTACCACAAATTCTTGTTTCATATAATATAACACATGAATTTAGGGTAAATTTTAAAGATAACATTAAAAATTTAACTTCAAATATTTTTGCCATTGACTGTACCTACATCTTTTGAAAGGTAGTATACGTACAGATATTTCGTGAGCGAATTATCGTCAGTCTCGTTCTCTCGTTTCTCTTCACTCTCGCTTTAATGTTGTATTGTTGTGTCTCCATAGTCCCCTTTTCATTTCTTTCCTGTTATTAATAGTTCCAGGTTTGTTTATTTAGTAATAGTTCCATAGTTCCATTGAATATGGAACTAGGAAGAGGAACTTTATAAACAAACATTGAACGAACAACAGATACCCCGTTTACATGAGGTATTCGAGCGAGCTTCAAGCTCGCTTGGCCCTTTTGTATACCTGCGTTGACTTGAAATGAGCTTCAACCGACTCAATTCCACTTCAGGAGCGGAGTCGAATCGAAATTGTGGATAAAAAACCCTGGGTCGAAGAGTCGGTCTTGAGGATGTGTTCACCGCAGTGTTTTTGCACATGTGCGAGTAATTTTATTTATTTGTTTTGATAGCTATGTGAGGTATGTACTTAAATTCATTAAATTTGAGATGTTTTTGTGTAAAACAAATATATTGTTGCATTTCCATTAAATGTAATCTCAACACCATATCCACTCAACTTCAAATGGGGCTCTCAACTGACGTTACGAAACACCTGGGTCGAAAATCCGACCTTAATCCAACTCGAGCTCTCGATTCTGTTTGTAAACGGGGTAAGAGAAAGGAAAGGAGATATCGATATCCATATCTATCAATATAAATACCTATATAAATATTTTTTTTTTATGTACAAACATATAGCCCAGTCAGTAATTAATTACAAAAAAAAGGCTAAAATCGCAAAGCGCGATGTAGTTCTGCTTTTTTGATATGTTGTTGGGATATGTAAGTAGCTAAATTTGCAGCGTTGAAAACCTGTGCTCACTGCAGGAAAAATGCAACAGTGAAAAAAACGCTCAAATCATGATATTTTTCTTTATAACTTTTGAAATATGCCATTTAGTTAAAAAACCATTCAGTATAAAGGACAATGGGCATAGAAGTATGGAGCGATGGCCCAGCACCAATAATCGTATATAGGTACATATTTTATATCGTATATAGGTATATATTTATGCATTCATTATCCGTTAACCGTTTGTAAAAATTCGCTGTGTGACAGAAGTTATCTAGTTTTGAATAAAATGAGTTTTAGGGTCACAATTCCTTTTTTCCTTAGTTTTTCTTTAATATTTTGTGTATTTTTGTTCGATTTAAGCCCTTTTTTGGAATTCATTTCTTTGAACCTAATGGCACACTGACACTGAACACACACAAACAACCGGAAAGAAGGTGAAAGAGAACATAAACAGACTGGAAAAGTCGTTAGAGTACAAATGTGGTACAAACGATTTGATCCCTACCCCTCTTTTTTCACTCCTTTCACCTACGAACAAAATATCGGCACTGGAAAAATCGTTCAATGTCGACCGGGACATACATTTAAATTTTCTTACTAATGCATACAAACCTGAGCAACTTGCTCGTCAACTGGCTTGCCATTTTCGAAGCCAGTTGGTAACCCTGAGGCTACCCCAGCCAGTACTGGCTTACAAGTTAGTCCCAGTCTACATTGAACGATTTTTCCAGTGCCGACAAAAAATTGTTGTTGTAATCGTGTGCGATTGAGAAGTACAGCCGACAAGTTCCTTCCAGTTTCGGCCGATTTTTCCATTCAGCACTGGAAAAATCGTTCAATGTAGACCGGGACTTACAATACATTTAAATTTTCTTAGTAACACATAGTCCCGGTCTACATTGAACGATATTTTCAGTGCCGACAAAAAATTGTTGTTGTAATCGTGTGCGATTGAGAGGTACAGCCGACATGATCCTTCCAGTTTCGGCCGATTTTTCCATTCAGCACGGGAAAAATCGTTAAATGTAGACCGGGACATACAAACCTGAGCAACTTGCTCGTCAACTGGCTTGCCATTTTCGCAGGCTGTAGGGAAGCCAGTAGAGAAGACAGTGGCCTCGTTCAGACTTGTATATAAAACTACATGGATAGCTTTTCGTTGGAAATTTAATGCAATATTAAATATTCTTTCTACCACAACTTTTAAAGAGAGGAGGGACCAAGAATTTTAAACATTTCCAAAATAGGCAACTGTCAAATATGATTGATGGTGGACTTACATGTATCTTCATCTGCAAAATGCAGAAAAGTAGAGCAGGACAGATGTATACAAAAAATCCGAGCGAGTGAAAGAGAACCATCAAGAATATGAACATGTTCGTCCTCATTTCAGCATTATGGCACTTTCCTATAATGCAGAAACGAAGTTCTTCTGCATTTTGATCTCTTCTCTCTATCTAACAAATATACATTTTGTATTTGGCATCCCTTTTTTTGTGCAGAAACCAAATGCAGATACATGTAAATTCACCATGAAGGATGCCTATGATTATGATGAAATATACAAAATCTCTTAAAAATCCTAATTTTTTGAAAGTATATTTTTTGCTTCGGAAAAATGAGAGTTTTGGGGATTTTGGTGACAATTGGAACATTCTGTTGCCGATTTGTCAGACTGTCAAATTAAATTGAAAGATCGCTACTGAGATGATGCATTGAAAAACTTAAAGATATCTGAATTTTGTTAAATGCGCGGGAAAAGGCGATTTTAGCGTCTTTGGGTGACATTTTGGAACGAAATATTCCTCGTACGACGTAATTTAGTTTCTAACCTAGATGTCAGCGCATGAACTGTCAAAATCTATTAAAGGATGGCTTCGATGATGATGGATTAAAAAACCTCCAAAAAATCAATTTTTTTTTTAATTATTTAAAAAAAAATCGAAACTTTTGAATTAGATGAAAATCAATCCATGTTAATTTGACGCGACAGAAAAGTCTGTCAATCCGTCAACGCATTGGCAGTATTATCATTGCATATAAATATCTATAGTATAATCAATAAACCAAAACGACGGTGACAGTGCCACTGGCCTGGGAGGGCATTTTCTCAGTAGATAATGTTAGATTTACATGTAAATTCATCTGCAAAATAATGCAGAAAAGTAGAGCAGGACAGATGTATACAAAAATCCGAGCGAGTGAAAGAGAACCATCAAGAAGATGAACATGTTCGTCTTCATTTCTGCATTATCGCACTTTCCTATAATGCAGAAACAAAGTTCTTCTGCATTTTGATCTTTTCTCTGTATCTACCAAATATACATTTTGTATTTGACATCCCTTTTTTTGTGCAGAAACCAAATGCAGATTCATGTAAATCCACCATAATGTAGAGTTAAAAATACATTAAAATAATTAAATCTCTCTACCGATAATAACACCACCTATAGGCGTAGACTATCGTACCAAAAATCGACTCATTAATTGAACTATAGGTTTTATATACAATGGTATTATGCGTTGACCATCGCAAGACTTGATGCAGAATTCGACGTCATTTTTTGTTTATGAAAAAATCGAAGCCAAAGCAAATTCAATAAAAATGTGTATTTAGAATCCTAGATAGGCTTCCCTAGTAAAAGCTGAACGTGACCGCAAATACTTGAAAGTCCCGATCTACATTGCCCGATATTTCCACGAAGATTTTTCCAGAAATCGTGTGAAATGTACACACAGAACGATTTTTTCCATGAGATTTTTTCTTTGTCTTCTTCATTTTTTTATTTCTGTGCTCTTCATTTTGCATTGATGTTCACTCACACCATCAACCCAACGGCACACTGACACCGAACACACACAAAAAATTGGAAAGA
Organism: Melangyna quadrimaculata; assembly: GCA_949320155.1. NCBI lineage: Eukaryota > Metazoa > Arthropoda > Insecta > Diptera > Syrphidae > Melangyna > Melangyna quadrimaculata. The sequence continues at coordinate 11,039,054 of OX439486.1, forward strand.
GGGCGAAAGAGAACATAAAGAGACTGGAAAAATCGTTCGAGTTTTGTGGTACAAACGATTTGATCCCTACCCCTCACTTTTCACTCCTTTCACCTACGAACAAAAGATCGGCACTGGAAAAATCGTTCAATATAGACCGGGACAAAGCAACTTGCTTACAAGTTGCGTACCGCCAACGTCACAGCATATTCACGTATACGAACTTGACAGTCAATCTATGTAGCCAACTAGCTTGCCAGTACTGGCTCGTGTGGCCTCAGGGTTACTTCTTGCCCTTCTCGCCTACAAACTCCCAGTTGCCACCAACTCAATTTCCTTGTGTGAAAGCGGTCTAAGACTTTCTGCAATCCATGCGAGAAACCGTGAGTTTCAAAATACTTGGTAATCTAACATAAGTATATATTTGAGAAAGAAGTGATTTAAAAACATTCAGTAATAATTACTTCTGATATTTTCTCACAAAACAAGAATGCCAAAACAGGAAAGCAATGTATATGCTTAAAGACGAAAGATGAAAATAACTTAAAAACGACCCGTGTAATCTCTCTAAGTTACTTTTTCGTTTTTATTTTTTGACGTTTTGAGTTTCCCCCCACATTGCACTTGCACCATGACAAAAGAGAAAAGCGACAGTTTTACTTTTAATTCCGTTTTTCGTCTTTCGTTTCTGTGGTTTGCATAAGATATTTTCGATTTAATTTAATTATCGCTAATTTCTTTCCTTGATTGAGGTGTTCAGTAATCCTTATTTAAATTGTCACATAAATCATAATAAATTTTCTCAGGCAAATAATTTGACAGAAGCTTATAATTATCAAAAAAATCCATCATTTTGTGAATGTTGAGCATTGTATTGTCTTTATTTCTCGGTCAATTAATTCGTTTTCTTTTTCTTCCTCAAACGAATCTCGTGTTTTTGTTGTTGAATTTTTTAATTAGGCTCATTTGATTATATTTTTTACTTTTTGGTTGAATCGTACGTCGCCTTTGGTCCTTTAAATTATTCTTTTGCAGTGTTTGTTGGGTTTACTTTAAATAAACTTCTCTTTGGTCAAATTTATATGAATGCAGTGAATTAAAAACAAATGAAATAAAAGTTGAGAAAAGAAACACAGCAAGGGACGTGTGTAGGAAAAGAATTTATTATTACAAGAAAAATAAGGAGAATAAATATATAGTACATAAAACAAAAGGTGGAATGGTAAGTCAAATTATATTATTTCCTTCAATTACTAATCTCTATCACTTATCTCCGTGGAGGAATTTGTATTTATGGGAAGTTTTTCCATTTCCATCTGTTTTTTTTTATACCCGATAAGACTGATTAATTTCTTTCTTTTTAAATTGGCTGACTATGAACATGAACCTATTGTTGTCAATTGAGTATGAAGCTATACATAATTTGCGAGCAGAAGGCACCTAAATATTTTTGTATAAGAAATCATTCTTATTGATGTTTTTGTTTGTATAATATTAGTTTATTTAACAGGGGCTACTACTAAATATTTAACTTTTATTTTCCATTGCAAACAGATTGTGATCGGTCACTTTTTGTATGTTTATCGTCGTTAGGATAAAGTTTTATTTGCAAACAAAAAAATTATACAAACACCTACTGAACCCTTACATCTGAGAGCAATTCAACCAGTGGAAAAGGAAGTTTGTCGATTAGGGAGGTGAAGTTTGCGGTTCTTGAAGTCGCACTGGAACATCCATATAAAATGTATAGACCTATGGCTACATCTTTGTCGTGATTTTGCTCATTCTGCGAAAAAAAATTCACGACCAAATATCTATAGGTTTGTTCAATGACGCTGTTGCAAACAGTTTGGAACAGAAAAGTACAACTTTTTGCTGTTCAATGACAATTTTCTGTTCCAAACTGTTCTGATTTGCTGTTCAATGAGTCTCTTCCAAACAGCTTAGAACAGAATTGCTTGTTTTCTGCGTAGAACAACAGATTTTGTGTTCTAACTTTTGTTTGATGTTTTTTCCTGAAAATGTCCAGTTCTGTTTGAACATCCCTGAACAAAACTTTTATAAATTGTTTGGGTTTCAAACCTCTGACTTGTAAACAGTGGTGGCGACATAATTAAGAATAATATTTTTATGAAATATTAAAATGCATACCTTTTGTTTGAGAAATCTGTTCAGATTGTATTATGGATCCAATTTCTTGTTCTGAGGACTTCCCACTTTTTAGGTCAGAAAGTAAATTTGATGTTAGAAGCCCTTAGAACAAGAAATTACATCCAAAATACACTGCAGACGGTAGAGAGTACATAATTAAACTTAATTTAATTTGGAATGCGTTCACTTGGCATAGTATTGTCGATAAGTATGAACAAAATTATCAAATTGACCGGAAAGTTTATAAAAACATCATGGAAAATGTTATGCAGTCTTATTCATTTGAAATCATGCTCATAACATTTGTTTTTAAGCACAATAATGATCCAAAATGTCCACAGATTGTTAAGCAGTTGTTTGCGTAAACAAGAAGTCATTTTTTTTTAGATTGGACCGTACAAAGCTCGGGCCTATCGAGAACTTGTGGGGAGACATCCAGAGATGGTAAGAGACAAAAAAAAAAAAAAAAAAAAAAACAATTTTGATCAGATTGTTCAAAATATTATAGAAATCTGCTGAGTATACCACTATCAAGCGCGAAAGTATGCAAGAAATTTTGTCTGAAATTATAAAGAATGAAGGTTTCCATACAATGTATTCACATTTACCTACATAATGACATTTCAAAGATTTTCAATGTTCACAACTTTTTGTTTCTGTCGTTAATTATATCGCAAGACGAAATTAGAGTTAAATTAATGTTTATTTTTTTCCTAACAATATTCTCATGCTAATACTTTGCAAACATTGTACCTATTGTAGAAAAAGTGTACCTAAATTCATGGGCTATTAATAAAACCACTTGTCCTCCAAACCTCCAAACATTTCCCAAAAAAAGTTATGAAATTTAAATATTTTTATAAAAATATCGGTCTAAATTATGTCGCCACCACTGTATATATGACTTGCACGATATTTCGTTACTTTTATGCTATTTTCGATTGGTTTTTACCACTGCTTGAATTCGGATATGCTATCTGGGTGATTGTTACATTTTAATTGTTAATATCCATGTTTTTGTCGTGAGACATCCCAACACTGTCAGTTAAATTTGTACATAAAAATGTATAATCAAGAATGAATACGATCTTTATGGAATACATGCAATCTGTTAACTAAATAAGGTATTAATAACTTTAAGACTGCTTTCAATTAATTGCTTTTGTCTGCATTTATTTATTTATTAACCATCTATGAAGAACATAGCTCTATATTATACTTAGACTATCCTAGTTACCTATTTTTATTTACAGTTATGAATACTTAAATATACAATTTTTAAAAAGCATACATACAAGTTTGAATACCTAATCTAAACTCCTAATTCAGTGGTTTTAAAGGCATCCCTGCTAAAATACATATCAATATCTTGAGAAATAGAATTGGACCTAGAACAGGATCTTGAAATTGGGTCAGATCTACCGTGGTTTGCTAACAAACCGGTAATAGAAAATAGTGTTTGTCTTATCCTCAGTGGCATTGAAGAAGCATATACAAAGAAAAGAAACATCTGATTATCCTTCAATACCATACCATAGAGCCTCGGTTCCCAAACTGTGTTCCGCGGAATCCTGGGGTTCCGCCGAAGATTTTTCGGGGTTCCGCGACTTTCTCGAAGCACAAACATTAAAAACACAAAAATATTTTTTTAGTACCGTGAAACCGGATGACTGGCGCATTTAAAAAATTAATAACTTTTGGAGATTTCTTTACAGAGTAAAGATTTTGTTGCCCAAGTTTCGTTAATTTTAGACAAATCAGTTAGCTATAGTTTCGTTTTTGAAAATAAATAATTGGGTGGGATAAAGTCATTCTGCAGTTTCGGGTGACTTTGGCCACGTAAATGTATTCCTTATTATCTCATTGCTAATCAATCAATGATCCCTTACTAATTGATAAAAGACACATTTTCTTATACTGAGGATTCTTTGTTAATTTTTAGGGTTTCATTAATATTTTTGTTGCTGTGTAAATATATGGATTGTTAATTTCACTGGACAAAATATTAGGAGAATCAGTCTTTCTCTGCTCTTTTGCAGCCTTATTAGGCGATTGTACTCATAAGCTTCGTACGTCTTTTTATGACAAGTTTTCTTATATTTTTGATGCATTTTTTTTTCATAATTTGTCCTGGCCAATGTCACTCAAAATACATTTTTTATAAGAAGCATTTACCTATAATTTGTTGTTTTATTGTTACATTAATAAAGTAAAGCAAATTCGATTTGAATAATATTCCAAATATGTAACTGCGTAAAAATTATTTTGCTGTAGTATTTTCACAACATATTCAGCCCTATTGTTAGTTCCGCCCGGAAAAATTACATTTCATCTCTGAAAATCGGAAAAGATTAGAAAAGTTCTTTTTATTAAAAAAAATAGAAAAAATGTGCGTTCATTGAACAAATTCACCCACGAACCATGCCAATTTTTACCCAGCTCACGGTATGTTATCATAAAAATGTTTGAAGTTTACCGTTTTGTTTTTAATGAAGTGTGAGCTTCTCATACAACAACACTCAATTTCATAAGAAAATTACAAACCACACTCACATGAAATATAAACAAAAAATTGATTTCGAAATCAATTGTGTTGTTTTTCATCTTTTGCTATCGTTAAGAGTCGGGGTTCCGAAATATATTTTGACCTTTTTTAGGGTTCCAAAGCCTAAAAAGTTTGGGAATCGCTGCCATAGAGTATCACTAGCTAGAATAATTTGATAATACTTTAAGAGGTATCTTAAATCGTACAATGTCAAGACATTATTAATTGAATTAAATTGTTGAAACGCATACCTAGAGATTTTGTTCTGTATTGATTCTAAACGATTTATGCGCCCTCTAGGTATAAAGTGTACACCACATAATAATTCCTTATTGAAAATCTCAGTAATTTATTCCCTTTTGATATTTTAAAACCCAAACGGAATTCAAAACATAATTTTGAATCGAAAATTGCTCATAGGTCCTTGTAAATGCTTCTACATTAATGTATATTTAGGAATAAAAGGTTCTCATTACAACAAGCTGAAACTTCATCTACGTCAATTCCAAGTCGACGACAGTCCAATACACATTTTACATTTAGTAAAAAGTAATTTTCGAACCAAGGAAAAAGATTATAGTGGAAACCTAAGCAATTCAATTTCCTAAGCAGGATGTCATGAAAAACTGTATCAATTGCTTTATTATTATTATTATTATAAGCTTTTATTTGCCATTAAAGATATTTTTTTAACAATAATTTATTTACATTTTTGTTTACCTTTTTTCTTTTCTTTTGAATAAATTATTACATAAAATTGCAATCAAATCACTTGTTTTAATCAACGTTAACTTTAGTATATGTGCAGAGTTTCAATAAATAAATAGATGCGTGTCAAAAATTTTTATGATCTGGCATAAGCCTCCCCCAATGTTGCCCATAGATCTCTGTCTTTTGCGTCATTATACCAATTTTGTCTTTGTTTAAGCAAATCGTCTGCCCACCTTTTCTTTGGTCGTCCAATTGGTCTTCTGCTTTCTGGTGTCCATTTTGTAATAATATTAGTCCATCTTTGGTCCTGTATTCTAGATATATGTCCTGCCCAATTCCATTTAAGGTTTTTTGCTCGTTCAACCACGTCCGTTAAACCAGTTCTTCGTCTTATTTCTCTATTCCTCACTCTCTGGCTAATTCGTAGATTAAGTAATTTTCTTTCCATGTTGGTTTGGCATATTCTTATTTTGTCAAGTAGACTTGAAGTCAAAGATATAGTCTGTAATCCATAGGTCATAACAGGTAGAATAGCAGAGTCTAGTATATATTTTCGTGTGCCGTCCCTTAGATTTGATTGTAGTATTTGTTTTAGACTCCAAAATTGTTTCCAACTATTGGTAATGCGTCTACTAACTTCTTTTTTCTCTTGGTTGATAAATGACTTAGTCTGTCCTAGATTAATATAGTCTTCTACATATTCAATGTGTTCGTTATCTAGCATTATGTCAGCCTTAATATGGTTAGTCATTATCTTCGTTTTTGACTTATTGATATGAAGTCCAACTTTCTTGCATTCAGTTGTCAATTCTATGAGCATATTCTGTATTTGTCCAGAAGTTGATGAAATAAGAACAATGTCATTAGCGAATCTAAGGTTGCTCAAATATTGTCCCCAAATATTTATTCCATATCGATCGTCCCAGTTCAGCTTTTTAAATATTTCTTTCAGTACGGCAGAGAATAATAGTGGTGACATTGGATCCCCCTGTCCTACACCTCTCTTTATTTTTATTCCTCTTCCTATTCTTTCGGTTTTTATTTTCGCTACGCTGTCTGTATATATGTTTTTCAACGTCCTTATAAAAATAGGATGAATTCCTTGGTTTGTCAGCGCTGTCCATATTTCGTCATGTTCTACTGAGTCAAATGCTTTACTGAAGTTAATATATAAAAGATACAAAGGTTTTTCAAATTCGTTAGTTTTTTCAATGAGTTGGTTCATTGTATGTAGATGGTCTGTTGTTGAAAAACCTTCTCGGAATCCGGCTTGTTCCCTTGGCTGATTCCTGTTCAATGTGTCCTTAATATTTGAATACATTACTTTGAGAACAGTTTGTATATCATAGAAATGTTGCTTATTGGTCTGTAGTTATTTATGTTATCTTTGTTTCCTTTTTTGTGGATAAGTGTAATCGTAGCTTGTTTCCATTGTTTTGGAATTTGCTGTGTGATGAGAATATTATTAAAAATCGTAGTCAAGACTGTAGAAATGGGTTTTTTTCCATATTTGGGCATTTCTGTCTCAATACCGTCATTTCTTGTACATTTATCTGTCTTTAGATCGTCAATTGCTTGTTCAATATCTGCTTTTGTAAAAAGTGTATCAGTGTCTAAGTTGAAGTAATCAAATGCTTTAGAGCTACATTAACCTGATTGCCACGTTCAATACCTTTGTTCCAAAATTTGCAAACCATGCTGGTTCTTTGATATGCTGGACTTTACTTTATCATAAATGCATTTATTAATAATTACTTCAAAATCTTTCGGAATTAATTTTCAGTTTTTAAATAGTTTTGTAATTAATAGCCTTTTGTTTTGATCCTGATATACATAATATTGGACTAATCATTGATAATTTTTCACTCTCCCAAAAAGTCACTGGTACCGCAAGACTACAAGGACATATTTCAAGGAAAGCTGGGCAAAAGTTTTAAGGAGATAACTTAAAATTGGAATTAAAAAAAGAAATGTGGAGCAAACCTTAATCAACCGACATGTTAAGGTTATCTTCATTAGTTGTAGTTTCACCAACCACATCGAATAACATGGGTAATCGAAAGAGAATCAAGAACATAATTAGATTTAGGCAATATGATGGAATATAACGGCCTGAAATTCGTACTTAGTTTAAAAAAGTTTCTAAAGAATTGACAGCATACTTTTAGCTGGTTAAGATTCAATGCTTACACACTATCGATAACCCTAGACTCAAGTTCATTTGAAATATTTAAAGACTGAAATATTTTAGATTTTCAGAATAAAGTATATAAAAAGTTAAAATCACTGTTTTGACTTATTTTGTTTATTACACATAGTAAACCATCACAATTTATTGTAAAAAACTTAAACTCTTGCATTCATTTACTGGATTTTCATATTCAAAATGTAAAACAGAATGGTGAAACTCTAATATTCTTTTGACGAAATAATAATAACATCAATTGCACGATTGATTTCAGTGCAAACTGTTCACTTAATGCACTTAGGCTATAAGGCTAATCAGAGTCAAAACTTTGAAAAATTGTATTATATCTTAATTTATTATACAAAATATTTGTATACAAAATTGCAATACTAATTTTTGTTTGTTAACTAATGGCTCGATTATTTGCTTAATTAAAACTTCAATAGTCTTATAATCACTAACTTTCAAGTTATGATCGATTAAAGAAAAAGCTTTATTGATCCCAATAGAAACTCTGCTTCAGGGCTGTATAGGAACTCATAAAAAAAATCTAAAGTCATCTAAAATCAGTCAATTGTTGGACTTGAAACGAAAAGACGCCTTTGAAAGCCGAATATTTTTTTTGAAAGCCATAATTTTAATATATATGTGTATAACAAATATTGAAAATTTAAAAGAAACATGAAACATTTCTCAAAATAGCAAAAATATATTTAGAACAAAAAAATCAAATCCAAAGTCTAATAAGAAAACAAAGTTATGTGGGATAATTAACATGGAACTAAAAAAATAGTTTGTAAATTGTATCCCCTAAAATAAAATTTTGCGGGTATATTGGAAGTTTATAGTATACCATTTTACTGCAAGACCTAAAATATGCTAGGTCTTGGGAAAAGTACTTCAGAATATTTTTGTTGGTCTTCCAGTGATATTCGTCACTAACTTCTTCGATTTCTTTATTATTAGCCTGCATGCGAACAATGTTCACGTCATTTTTTAAATGAACGAGACAGCCAATTGTTGCTGCAAACGTTGAACCAATCAGTTAATTGTAGGAGCATATGATTGAAAAAAGAGAAACAAAAAAATATTGTATAATAAAAACATAAAGCAATTTCTGCACCGCCTGTACATAAAACGCAAATAAAATAGGTACGTAACTAATTTTCTTAATCATTATGAAAATAATTAAAAAACACCTTCCAATTGCAGCAACACAAGAAACTTGTCGTTTCGCCAATTTTTTAATGTAGAAAATACTTTGATTGCTTAGAGTTTCCATAAAATTGGAGTCTTAAATCAAATTTCGATCGTAAATAATGGCCTTACTCCACTAACAAAATAGGTAATTTTGGAAAAAATTGTGTGTTCACTATTATTGTTTTGATTTTTCGTAAGCAATAGCCTTCCGTAACTTAATAGCCTTCCGGGAAGTCAGTACGATAGCACGACCCCCAACCTGGAGAATCAGACTCTAAGAGCCAGTTGTACAGTGCGGGGTTAAAGTTGAAACCAAGTTAACTCACCAAATTTAGTGACAAATCTATTTCCAGATTTGACTAATCCAATGACAAACGGGGCCTTAGAATAACTCCAATGAGGGGAGTTAGCTCTTATATGCCTAAGCTCCGGATATGATGTATGAGGTGTTCACTTATTAACCTGACTGAAATTTAAGACGACAACGTTGATTCTGCTGCCTCCTGGCTAAAAGGAGATGTGTCTAACAGCCCTATTCTGCCGTTGTAAGGCTCACAGGTCACAATTTTTTGTGAGTTTGTTTTTGTAAGGTTTCTTATAAGTCGGTCACAATTTCGTATTCTGTGGAAGCCCTTATAATAAACCTCACAAGAACAACGTGAGTTGTGACCTGCCAAGAAGCGAATCATAATTTTTAAGTTCTTATGAGGCCAGTTCACCGCGAGTTATGAGGTTATTATGACCTCTGAGGCATCAGTGAGGTTGCCAGAAGAAGGCTGTTAGTTTGAAAACTCCTCCCCTCGTTCATGTGCTTTCACAGGGATTGAAATATAATGAAATTTGAAATCCTTTTCTTTTGTTTAAAAATGTATTATTTTTATTTTGAAAATTTGTTCTAGTTATTTGTTTTCTAACGAATTGTATTTTTCTTTTCAGGGGTCATACAATTTCTAAGTAATTTCACATTAAAAAAAAGACCGACCCAAAGATAATGGGTGGATAACTGTCAAAATATTCATATTCAACAAAAGTGTTTCTTTAATTTTGAGTAAAATTTGATAACACTGTTGGGTCTTTTGAACAAAAAACTATTAAATTATAATAAATTAATGATAAAGTAATCAATTAAAAAAAAAATATAAAAACAACAACTCAAATAATTAATTCGTAGTTGTCGTGAGTGTTTTAAAGTTTTGTTAAGTTTGTTTCTTATGATAATAGCTTAACAAAAAAAAAAAAAACAAAGACACTTTTTTAGAATAACTTTAAAGCTATAGCAAACATTGGGCAACGCTTGTGTGAACTTGTTCAGCGACAAGGTGATGTCACTGGGCTTTACAACAATGCGGTCGAAAATGATCAATCATCATCTCCTCAAGGAACTCCTTCTAAATGGTAAGCTGATTTGTTCATGCAAAGTTACCACCGATCTTACTAATCTTAAACTAGCATATTTTTATTTTGTATTTTTTTTTTGTTTGTTTTTTTTTATCTTGTATCAATTTTTGTTATGTTTGTTTGAATTTTGATTTTTATTTCAACAATGTGTTTATATTTTTTCATTCCATTTTTTTTTTCATCTGCTCTGTCAACCAAAAATGTATTGCTTCCAATTTATATTGATTAATACATAATTTGTTGTACTTTATTAGTCGTTTTATTTGAAAGTGGAATAAGTAATTTCCTTTTGCAAAACATTGAAACCAATAGACATATTCGGCCGTACCAATAATCAAATTTAGTAACGACTTAAATATTTAAGGAAAATATAATGGTATGGACTATAAAAAATGAACCATACATGTTGTATTCATTATTTAAGGTCCCCCTTAATATTAAAGTCATACCATGGTTGGTTTATTATTTAGAGCCCATACAATTATGGTCCATTTTACTTAAATATTTAATTCGTTACTTAATTTGATTATTGGTAGGGCCCATTGATTGCATATTTTCATTTAAAACAAAAAAGTACTGTAAAATTGTTATTTATTATGGTTATTACTTGCCCATCGCACGCTGGGGAATTAAACTGAGGAAAAACTAATAGTACACAAATTGTTTTAGTTTAAAGGCAAACAAAATCCACTGTACAGATTAAATCAGTTCGTGTGGACATAATTTTCTCCCAAAGATTATTCATAATTGACCAGGTGTGTAATAGGCCGATATTGCTCTACCCATTGAGGTACGTGATGCAATGCGTTTGATTTCTGAACTTTCTTCTATAGTAATTACAACCAAAACTTGGCTTCCGATAGCTGAGGACTCGTATCTCCTTTATTCTTTTATTTATTTAAGAACCACAGTATTCAAAACTTAGCCTTAAATTAAATTCCTTTCCTAAAAAAGGATATTTAAGGAACGAATATTAGTCTACCATTTTTTCCCGATTTCATCCTTTAAGACTAAGTTTTGAAAAAAATTATTTAGCTCTTAAGCCATCGTCTAAGTATGTATAATCTTTCAAGTAGAAAAATTGTTCAAAACCGGATATAATTTTGTTGTTTTTAAAAAATAATTTTTAAAATCGGATCTGTGGTTTCGAAACTAGCCCGAACATAATGGCTTGCATTTTATACAAACAATAACAATCAAATGATTACACAGGTCAACACTATTTTTGTTTCTGGGATATGGAAATGATTTTCTTATTTTACCCATATTACTTACTAATTATAAAATACATTTACCCGGTAAAGTTTGTTTTTATAGAAGAAGAAGTTGATATTATAAGAAAATCATTTTTTTTTGTGTTTGGTCTTTTGACTGAAATCTTGCGACTCAAATCGCAAGTGCTTTTCTAGTCTTATAATCTGGGAGCCCGTGACAAATTTTGGTGTATAATAGCACCAATGCTAATTTTTTAGTAGATGGTTAATTTGATGTCATAATGAAGTAGTGTGTTGATACAGCAGCCTTCCAAGTATATCAAAAAAAGATGGTGAAATGGATACCAAAGGTGGAACTTGGTGGTATGAAAGTGAACACTGTGTATTACGCATTTTATTTACTGAGCGAAATTTCTCAGATTTCAAGCTTTATTTTGTTGGCTCTAATCAACGACTTTAGGTAAATTAGATGGGGTGATGATGCGGCAAGCCACACCATCTCACTCGGGTCTTAATCAATCCATTGCGTTCCCCGAAAGAAGGAAAGGAAGGTATAAGGAGAGGAATGAGGGAATTTCAGGTACGGTAGGCCTCCCTGAACCATTCTGAATTCTGAGTGAATTTTAAGATATAACGACTTTATAATAAATGTACAAAGTGAATGATAAAAACCATATTATTCATGCAAATTTGAAAAATTGCGTAGGCAAGACAAAATAGTAGAGCTGAAAATTAAATATGTCCAGGCTGGGTTAGTTGCTACATTTTATTTTATTACGTAAATAAAAGTTTCTTAATTAAATTTAAACCATACAACAATTATTCTATCCGGCAATTATTATTGGAGAAATAGTTGATATGTATTATCTTCAAAACCGTGTTTTTAGAATTTCTATCTTGAGCAACAAATTTGATAATTATATTTAGAGTTTGATAGTGACGGGTAGAATGATTTTAAGAATAAGAACTCTAGCTCTCAGAATCTTGTAATAGCAGCTTGCAGTTGAATGTACTTTTATTTTTTAAACTCGATGCAAATGGCAGCACACATCTTAATCGGGTGCACTACTTTTTGATTTTAATAAATGCATAAATACAAAAAAAAAATTGAAAATATGACAATTAAAAGAAGTTGCAGTTACAAAATTAATCTTCATCGGTTGTACGCAATCACGTTGGATTTTATCAATCTGAAATATTTGTGTTGATTCAAATCCAAGCATACTTACTTTACTTTTGATGGCGCTCACAGCCCAGGATGGGCTTCGGCCTCAACTAACAAGCCCCTCCAGCCAGCTCTGTCCCTAGCTAGCCGCTTCCAGTTGCGCACACCGAGTGGTTTGATGTCGTCATTCACTTGATTGCGCCACCTGTTACGGGTTCTTCCTCTGCTGCGTACCCCATCGGGGTTGGATTCGAAGACTCGTCGGGCAGGTGCGTTGCTGTCCATACGCTCCACGTGCCCCAGCCATCTAAGCCGCTGTATTTTCAGCTTTTTGACCAGGTCAACGTCGCTGTATAGCCCGTATAGCTCGTCGTTGAATCTTCTCCTCTATACTCCTTCGATACACAACGGACCGAAAATCACACGAAGAATCTTCCTCTCAAAGCACCCTAGCAGATTTTTATCCGAATCTTTCAGTGTCCATGCTTCTGACCCATAAAGCAGGACCGGGATGATTAGGGTTTTGTATAAAGTCTCCTTGGTTCTCTGAGAGAGGGCCTTACTACTTAAATGCCTTCTTAGACCGAAGAAACAGCGGTTGGCAAGAGTAATTCTTCGCTTGATCTCTGCACTGATGTCATTCTGCGATGTAATAGTGGAGCCCAGGTAGACAAAGTCCTTGACAACTTCGAAGTTATATCTGTCCATCGTGATATTTTGCCCGAGTCGACGATGTTGAGATTCCTCTCTCGATGACAGCATATACTTCGTCTTGTCCTCATTAACCGCCAATCCCATTCTAGCCGCCTCCGATTCAATGCTCGCAAATGCCCCTGCCACAGCTCGCTTCGTTCTGCCGACAATGTCTATGTCATCCGCATATGCAAGCAATTGAACGGACTTTTGATAGATTGTACCGCTGGTGTTGACATGTGCGTTGCGTACAATGGCTTCAAGAACGATGTTGAATAGGTTGCATGATAACGCGTCGCCTTGCCTCAATCCTTTCTCAACATCAAAGGAATCGGTGGTGTTCTTACCAATTTTGACGGAGCAGCGAGATTTCTCCATCGTCATCCTGCACAAGCGGACGAGTTTGGCAGGGATGCCGAGACTCGACATGGCTCTGTATAATTCGTCCCTTTTCACGCTATCATACGCGACTTTAAAATCGATAAAAAGGTGGTGTGTATCGATCTGGAATTCCCGGGATTTTTCTAAAATCTGTCGGAGTGTGAACATTTGATCGACGGTTGACTTGCCTGGCCTAAAACCGCACTGATAAGGGCCGATCAGATCGTTGACAAAAGGTTTTAAGCGGTCACACAGGATGGCCGACAAGATTTTATAAGCGACGTTTAGGAGACTAATTCCTCTGTAGTTGGTACATTTCAGAACATCTCCCTTTTTATGGATGGGGCACACTATACCGAGGTTCCATTCATCGGGCATACTTTCCTCCGACCAAATTTTGCAGATGAGCTGGTGTATGCTCCTAGCCAATTCATCTCCCGCTGATTTAAATAGTTCGGCTTGTAAGCCATCCGCACCTGCAGCCTTGTACGACTTAAGTTTGGATATCGCCAGCCGAACTTCGGTTAGGTCGGGTGGACGGAACTCTTGGCCATCATCGTCCAAGTTGAATGGAGCGTTCTGCCTATTAGCGGCATCTTGGCTGTCTTCGCCATTAAGCAGTCTAGAGAAGTGTTCTTTCCAGATCCTCAGCACTGACTGTGTGTCTACTACCATATTCCCACTCTCATCTCGGCAGGCTTCCGTTCTAGCCTTGAATCCTTGGGTGGATCGCTTCACCCTCTGATATCCAAGCATATGACACATGATTTTATATTTCTTTACAACGCTGAATCTAATAAGACCAAAACCAAAACGACACGACTATCCCATACAAAGTTATAGTTGTTTTTATGTAATGACGACTTTTTTAAGTATAGGTAAAATATTACCGAAAACCAATGGTGTAATGTATGGAGTCCCCATAAATAAACATATGTGGTGGATAGATGTCTTTTATAGGGGCAGAGGTATTGGTACACTCATTTTCACAGATTTCAACTTTGCTTAATGGCTTTCAATTTTTCTTTTGTACCATATTATTATTACCATAAAACCCATGCACAAAAATTCTTACACTCATTGACAAAAATGTGAATATCACGACTTTATTTTTTGTATAACCTAATGTGTTAACTATCAAACAACCAAATTTCAGCTTTGATCGCAAACCATCTTTTTTTGTACATGTTTGGGAGGCTTTCTGTAGCCACACTCACCTCTGCTCAACCAGCTGACTTCCACTAGGCTTCATTAAGACATCAAATTAACTATATACCAAAAAATTAGCTTTGGTGGAATTACGTACTGAAATATGTCACGGACTGTTAGGGTTGCGAAAGAAAACTGAACAAAATCATTGAAATGAATTCTCATTAAAATCCTCAGAGCAAGAATATAGTAATCATGTTTATTGAATTATTGTTTTTAGGGTACAAACTGATGGCATATAAAGCTTTGCTAAACACTAATATTTATTAAGTAGTAATTGATATTAAATATATGTATATGCGGTTACCTCAAATGAGTAGTGACTTTTAAAATAGGGATATAAATATGTTAAATGATCATTCAGAAAATAAAGAAGGATGATACTTTAGGTAAGGTTAAAATGGATGCGATCTGACGATTCATACATTGGTCTATTGTGATACCACATAAATCTACAGATATTCTCCTTACTCGTTAAAACTTATGAAGCGCACCAGACTACTTACGTCAGTGTTTTCTAGACGCTTACTAGGATCATTGTAGAAGAAGTCTCTCCCAGATGTAGCCTGTGTCTTTGGGATAGGGCAGGTCACGTGCAGAGAATATGAGAAAAAGATTCTTTCTCCTATTCGTCCATACAGCTTCTACGTACTTATGTGTGGAAGAGCCGTTTCCACCGACCAACCTCCCCTTCTAAAAAAAGCATGTTGATTTTTAGATAAGAGTCTCCTGTCAGTTCCTAATCTTAAGTGAACTCGAATATTAATCAATCGTTCAAAAGTTTTTAGAAGGAATGATAGGTCTGAGGACTTTGGAGTTTACGCGGGAGCATTTACCAGCCTTGGGTAAACACAAATTTAACTTTCCTCCATAACCAGATTTTGAAAGCCATCCAAAATCGGCAGAATTACGCCTGAATTCATTTAGAGTTCAGCAGGTATCCGGTCATGCTGACTTGTATGGTTTGAAGCTGGGGACTTCCCATTCTTATTTTTCTCTTGTTATGAAAGCTCGTGGAAACATTATATTACTGTTTCCAATCTTGCAGACGGAATACCTCGATCGTTGTAATTAGATAGTAAATATACGTAAATGCTTTTCTACTAATATGTAACATCTAGGTTCACCTTTATCTGTTGTACCTAGGAGTCCTGAGCAGCAATGGATTTTACAATCCAAGGTTCATGGGTCAGAACGATATCTTCCCCGTTGCTTTATAAGTGAAGAAGAAGAGAACAGAAGCGTTGATCGGGTGTTTGAGGTTATTCCACTCCAGCCTCCACCACGGTGTTATCGGAATCTTCCATATCAGAATTCGAGTTTAAAAACATCTTCATCTAGAAGAATCATGTTAAAATAGTCTTCAGTGTACATCTCGGATAAACTGTTAGGAGGAGACTCAGCTGCAGCCGAAGAAGTCCTGGATGCATGTAATCAATGCACCAGGATTCTGAACGAGCAGCGTCAACTTCGTCTTTTTCATAAACCCTAAGGGTGATAGTCTCAAACGCAAACCTAATCAAATTTTCGGCTACATTCTGGCGTGGCCTCCATTCTCACTTTCAGTTTCTACAACTCGACCAATTTCACGCTCATGTAGAAGAAAAGATTGATAGTGAAAAATGCCATTTTGTTTTGAATATTATGTCGAAAGTATTTTCATAAATTACGTAGAAGCAATGTTTACAATTTCTTAAAAACAAAGTGTTCCATTTTGTTTAAGAATGTCATGTACATATCATTCTTTGTAAAAACCCAACAAGGCTTACAGTCGTTTATATTTTTAAAATATGTTGTGTAATCTTTCTTTAATATTTATTAAAAAAAAAAAAATATATTTTGTTTATGTATGTTAATGAAGGGCATTATTTCTGGTTCCTAGGCAATAACTTTGACTCGATTGTGATATTTGTACATTGTTACTGTCATAGATAATTTGGGGATCATCAGCTTTTTAATAAGTCCCTTTGAAAAATCACTCATCAATTATGATTATTTATTGTGAATTTGAAAACTATTCCAATTTCAAAAAGAATTCATATCTGTAAAATTGTACCCGTTCGACAGTTGATGGTTATGCAACTTCTGTGGGTCTCCGTTTTGCTTTTTTGTGTTGCATTTTTATTCTCAGATTTGCTGTTCAAGTGAGCTGATAGATTCCAAGTGAAGTTAGCACGTCACATAGTGTATGTCGAAAACCAAGCAGCTTGCAGTATGGCCCCAAATTTGTTCTTCAAGAATTTGCTAAGTTCAAATTATAAAGCAAAATTAATTCTGACCTGAGCCCTGATAAATTCACTGTGGAGCCTTACTGCAAATTCCTAGCATGATCGGATCTCGAGATGTTGGCAATTATGCACCATTTTGACTCACCAGAAAAATCTTTTCTAGGCGCTTCCGCGTTATTAACTACCTTTTTCTAGGTTTCCATTATACTTATTTTTTTTTTATTTGGTTTAAATTCAGAAATTTGTGATTTTATTTTATTTTTTTTTTATAAATTTATATTGATTATATTTTATAAAATTTG
Organism: Melangyna quadrimaculata; assembly: GCA_949320155.1. Lineage (NCBI taxonomy): Eukaryota > Metazoa > Arthropoda > Insecta > Diptera > Syrphidae > Melangyna > Melangyna quadrimaculata. The sequence goes on from OX439486.1 coordinate 11,056,418, forward strand.
TGTGTGACGCTTAAATTTATAAATAAATAGCATCAATTTTGTCCTGCAACGAATCTTGTTTCATCTAAAACAAAAGCTTTATTTAGCTTGCTTGAACTATTGTTTTCGCGGTTACTTTCTTACAACTAAGCGCAACTTATCGCGGGTTGGCAGGTTTTTGTTGAATTGTGTTTGCACATTCTTGTGTGCATACAAAACTATCCTCGTCGTTTTCGGAAGAAATTTATCTTGCTTGATCAACTCAAATGTAAAGTTTCTCGTTATAAGTTGAAAGATTAAAAGTGTTCATTCAATCGTGTTGTATTGGAGTTTTTATGTCGCTAATGTAAGACAGCCCACCATTACCAGGAGAAAAACGAGATTTCTTATCCTGAGGCCACGCGGCATATTGGCTAGATAGATTAACTATCAAATTCATAAATGTGAATATGCTTTAAAGTTTCTTATTGGCCAAGTTTATCTTTTACTAGGATAGCCTTTTTAGGATTCACACACATTTGTATTAAAAGTGATAAAAACTATCATGTCAATTTGTGTGTCTATTGTGTTAATGCGCAACATAAAATAAACTTAAAAATATAAATCGATTTTTTGTTTCTTAGACGGTCAACTCGTTAACTCTCTGACGTTAAAATGACATCAAATTTGTTCTCAAGTCCGTCAAGTCATGTGATCGTCAACGTAGAATACTGTTAATGCGCGGTGAGAAGAATTTACTTGGCTGAACAAAATGGAGTTCCGGAATTAAAATTGAAGCCGCAGCTGACATAGCTATCAAAAAGTGTCATATCTGTTGATTATTTTCGTTTATCGAATCAATCACCCTGTCAATCCATTAAAGACACATGAACAGACTGCTTGTCAGGATGTTGACTGAGTGTGTTCCATCGCTGACATAGACATTTTTTCTGGCACGTCAATTCGAATATTTTAGAAGTTTCTTAGCCCATCAGCACCGTAGCCCGGCTTTAATGGATTTTGACAGTTTATACATAATGTCATCCGAAAGGCGTTCAATCACCTTAGATTTTGTATAGGTTTTGTTTTTACAGATGGTAACAGATCAGCTTTAAAGTGTACAAAATATTTAGTTTCAAATTCTTTCTGAAAGCTTTAAAATAGCGTATTGAATGTTACGAATTGTCAAACTCAATTCGCGTTCCACATGCCATCCACAATGCAACGAATGAATTGTTTGCGTGCGTCTAAAGCCTTAACTACAAAGACCTACTTTTGTACAAAAGTGAGAAATTAAAATGCTCGCTAAAGAAACATGCTTGCAAAAAAACATACGAAAATTGTTCTGACAAATAAATTAAACCACCATGCACAATTTTCCATTGTTTCTTTGCAAGCAGGTGTCTTCAGAATAGAAATTTATTTCTCTCTTTTGTACTTTTGTACTAAAGTAGGCCTATGTAGTTAAGCCTTAACCTCAAAATCACTTTTGTTTTTGTCTTTCTTCGTCATACGCGACGAATAAAAATAAAATGCCTTGTGAACGAAATGATGTCAATTTGAACGTATTTTCGTTCATTCGTCGTTCGTTGGTCGCTTTTGAATCCGGGCGGATTGAAAAGGTTGTTCCGATTTCTAACCCGATAAAATCAGCTGTGAAGCTTCCAAACAGTTTTCAATTTTAAAATCATTTAATTCCTTTAAATTTTTTGGCGAGCAAAAGTTATTTTATTTTGTAAGAAACAATTATTTTGAAAAATTTCATATGTTCTATGTTTATATCAGTAAGCTAATCATCGTCTTATAATACCAAGTTTGAGGATTAGTATTTGTTTCATGATTTTTCTCTCAGAACATCTAATCTCGTTTAGAACATGAATGTACCGGTTCGAATTTTACTCGATGAAGATACTAACGAATGGCAAAACGCTCTCCTTACCTTTTTTTTTGTCAAAAAATATTTTTTATTTTTTTTTTGATAACATAAAGCTTTTTTTCTTTATCATTTCGTCAAACTTCATAATGTTTTCATTATGTTCATTGATTCATTTGAACTTGCATTTTTAACAAGCTGTGTCTTGGAAAAAAGTGCTCCTTTGATATGGCTTGGCGGAAACAGTTTCGATGTGATCAATGTGTTGAACTTAAGGAAAACTTTGCCTTTTGTGTGAAACTTCTTTCAGGTGATCAAGTGCTATTAGTGTAAGCACTGTACCGTTTTTTTTTTTAATGCGCTCAATAATTGGCGAACCTAAATTTCGATACCATCTACAATCGATCTTTTTTTTGCAAGAGCAACTTGATTGAGAATCGTGAATATCTATAGTTCCGATCTCTTTGTTCTCGAAGTAAAAATTATTGTATGGGTTATTGAAGAAGAGAAAACCGCGGAGTGCTATTAAATGAGAGGGTGCAATTGTGAGCAGGGGGGTAAATGCAACCCTTTTCGTTTTTTGCATATAACTCGAAAACCAAAGCTAAATTTCGAAAAACTGCCGTTAACCTTTATTTTAGACAATAAAATTTAATATCGAATAAGCCTATTCAAAAAATTTTTAATGTGCTAAAACAAAATCGCAAAAAAATGCAAAAAATTGATTTTTTTGTTTATTTTACTTATTTGCTTTTAACTTTTTTTCCGGTAGAGATAGGTATAGGAATTGTTCCATATAAAAGAAAGGTTTTAAAATTTTCTTTAAAATGGCGTAGGTATTCAGACATTTTTTTTTAACAAAATTCACAAAGATATAGTCGCTCAAAGTATGCCATTTTTTCGATTTTTATAGCGTTTACTTTGACATTATTTTAATTCTTATTTTTTGCGACAAAATTTAATTTGATTTAATAAAATAAGAATAATTATCAATGATAATTTCAGTTATGAACTATCACCGTATGCAACAGCAATTTTTGAAGAATTAAACATGAGAAAAAATAAGAAATCAGACCTATGAACTTTGAGCGACTATATCTTTGTTTATTTTGTTAAAAAGAAATTTATGAATACGCCATTTTAAAGAAAATTTTATAATCTTTCTTTTATATGAAGCAATTCCTATACAAGTAAAATAACCCAAAAAAAAAAAAAAACAATTTTTTGCATTTTCTTGCGATTTTGTTTATTTTTATTTTAGCACATTAAAATATATATTTAAAAAAAATAGGCTTATTCGATAGTAAATTTTATTGTCTAAAATAAAGGTTAACGGCATTTTTTCGAAATTTAGCTTGGTTTTCGAGTTATATGCAAAAAACAAAAAGGGTTGCATTTACCCCCCCCCCTCCTCAAAATTGCACCCTCTCATTTAATAGCACTCCGCGGTTTTCTCATCTTCAATAACCCATACAATGATTTTTACAATAAAAACCTGGTAACGTCTTAGTTCCTTATTGCCCTGTTTTTTAAGACATAATCAATAGCCTAATAAGTGACACAGAATAGTGCTCTTCACTTTAACTCCAAATACCCTAAATTCCATTGACTGCTTTTTCCATTGCTGTAATCCTGACCGAAGATTCTTTCAACGGCGTAAGATATAACTGATGAAGAATCCAGTCAGATCTCTCTTTGGAAGCCCTAATGCTATGTTTCCACTTGTCATTGACAGACAGAGTTTGACAAGACAGGGTGGTTTATTAAGACTTGGTAAGTTGCGTTCAACGCCGTCTGCATGTCACAAAGAGTACCCTGTATGTGATATACATTTTTTCCGATTTAGCATTCAATGCATTTCCCATAAGAGAAAACCAAAAACAGCTCTAAGAAAAATTAGTTTTACCAAATTATTTTATATAAACGGGCATACATAACACAAATACAACAGAATAATAAAATGTGTAAGTTTGTAAATCAAGAGGAAAATACTATTGAAACTTAATACTTATTTGCTGTATTTTGCAGATAAAAATGTAAGCAAACCTGTGTTGTTGTTTTCTAAAATGGATGAATGTCGCCATCAAAACGATATCATGTGCGTAGAGGGAAGGGCTTTTAGGGAACTAGAGTTACCCATGGATTTAAATGGAATATTATGTTTACATATTTGTTTCAGTGAGAGAAGAAGAATTGTGGTAGATGCGGTCGCGCGAAAAGAAAAAATAAATGCTGTATCCCCCTATAATAAAAAAAAATATTTAATATTAAAACTCCTCTCTTCTGTAGGTTGTTGATAGTCCGAAAATCACACCATTCACTTTGACAGTTGGTAGTTAGGGGCAAGATATAGAAAAACCGAGACGTCTTCACTATCTTTAATGTAGAAATGTAAAGTATGGCAACTTGACATGAACAAGAAATTAAATTTGTATTTATTTCGTTTTCATTTGGTAGTCCAGAGCTACTCTTTTTTTATTGTTTCTGTTGCATTCCTATCGAATATTACAAATCTGGAGTAGAAGGAGTAATTCCAAACCGTCAACACGAAACCAAGATTACGCTCATCTGTTTCGTTGCAAAAACTGCAGTTAAAAAGAATTTTATCTATTCAAATACATAACTTTATTTAAAAAACTAAAAAAATATGCATGAAACAAACAACGCCTCTGTCTTGATTTTTGTCTAGCCAAGCATTATTGTTGTTTTTTCTGGTTGTGAAAGTAGTTTGTTTACATTTTTCATCTACAAAGAAAAGCATTTTATTTATCGGTTTCGATATATTTCACGCTTGATTTACGAACTCACATGTTTTATTATTCTATTGCAACTGTAATAATTAATACCCTTACATATAAAAGTAATGTTATTGAGGAGGACCCTTTTTCGTTTTCTCTTATGGGAAATACATTGAATGCGAAATGGAAAAAAAAAAATTTATATCACATACAGTGTTCACGGTATGACTGCTAGGTGCCGTAGTACCAAGTGTCAATACCTACTTGTCTTGTTAAAGTATGTCAATTGCGTCTTCTTAATGACAACCTAGCATTAATCATTTAAGTCGTTTGTCAACTCTTCCCACAATTTGTACACATGCTTGCCCTTATTGTCTGTCTTTACCCATCCTTCTGCTAGGTTTCGGATACTAACTCCTCTAAGTTTCGTTTAATTTTTATGAAAATGTGTTTATTTAATCTATTTTTTATAAAAAAAAAACAATACAAACTTATTGATCCACCAAAATTATTTCCACCAACAAAAACATAACCCAATTGAAAATGTCAAACATTTGGCGTTTTGCAGATCTATTCGTTTTTAGAACACACTTAAATACGTAAAACGTCAAGCAATACCGAAAACAGAACTGTAAAAATTCGAAAACGGTCGGTTTTGGTATGAGAACGAAAATCACACTTGAATTGTTATTTTTGAATCACAATTTACTTAATTCTCAAAGGATCCCTAAAAAATTGACTGAATACCTTCAGGCTTCAGCTTCATGAGCCAAGTCTTGTTTATGTCCTCATTATAAATTTGTATTTGATTTCCTGGTATTATATGTATTATGTTTGATAAAAATGTTGCTTGAATTTAATTTAACATCTTGTTGTTATTTTGTTGTACACAATAGAATTTTCGCCTTTGTCTTTATTATAAAATGGATGTAATTATATTTTATTTGGACAAATTGTGCTCCTTTTTGATTTTCCTCCACCCTATATTAAAATATAATAAAGTATAATCTCCAAATAAAAATGTCAATGCAGGGAATTTACGAGTAGGATACGTTTCCGTTTAGTCTGGTTGTTGTGGCCCGCCTAAACTTTTCTGAGTTCATAAATTTGTAATGTTACTTCAAAACATTTCTGAACAAAAAATATACTCCATTAGTCAACAGAAATTAAAGAAATACAAAAAATTTCCTGTGAAAAGTTTTTTTTAGGTAATTAATTTAATTTTTGTTGAATGAAAAAATGTATACTTTTTTAATCCGAATCCAAAACTGTCCGAAATCCCGAATGCCAAATTCCTTACTGCGAAAATCACCAATTTCAAAATCTCGAATAGGAAAACATCCGGAAGAAATTCATCCCGAATATCAATATTTTTTAGAACATTTTTAACTTCCCATTGGAAGTTATTGTAATTGGTCTGATTTGCGAATCGAAAATTGTGACATTTCTCCACGTTTTGAAACTCTAGGGAATCCGAATCCAACGTTTTTAGGGAGATGTCTGCGTGTGTGTGTCTACGTTCATCCGGTCGTACTTTTCTGATCTTTTTTTGTTCAACATGTCTCGTTAACGAACAATGATATCGACTTCGGATAAATTTTATTTTGAAGGTTATAAAGTCATAACGTCCAGAAAGGGTTTTTTTAAAAAAGCTCAACTGACGGTTTTTAACAACGATCGACATCGAATTAATTTTATTTTACACATGACGTATTAAACAATTGATAAGAATAAAAAAAAAAATAAAAATAAATAAATCGGGTGGCACAACGGCTCATGAAGAGCCAGGGCCTAGTGACTAACAACTCGCAACCATTCCTGTGTGCGCCTTTCGACAGGAATGGAAGGGACCTACAATTTTATGCCGAATCCGAACGGCTAGACGAGAAGCACTTATTCGTGACAAGTGATACTCTTGGAGGATTTGTCAATTCCTCGCAAGAGGCAGTAGCCCTGAAAAAAAAAACTTTTTAGTATAAAACAAAACTCAATTAACAGTTTTTACTTGCTCTATAGGGCAAGGTATTGGTTTCGTGTCGAGAAAATGTCGAGGTTAACGATGATGGACAAGTCCAAAAGACTGATTTTCGTCAAGACGTCCGTCGGTCTGTGCGTCCGTGCAATCCAGTAGTGCATATTTTTTTGTATTAAAAACTTACTGAAAACTGTTGACAAATGTATTTCGGCTCTAGTATTTTGATAACAAACAATGAACAAATATAATGTATAATTTATAGAATTTTAATAATATAATATATTCGCGCCTGCGAATTGTCTCAAAAATTAATATTAATTCTAGATTTTTGCATTCTATATTTTTTTTTTGTCTAGATTTTTGTAGTTAGAGATTTTGCTTTCCAAATTTTTGGTTTTCGATATTTTTTCAGTTCTAGATTCTTTTCGAGAATTTTTACTTGCGGGATTTTTGCTTTCTGGATTATTGGTTTCTAGATATCGTGGTAGACCCACGGACAACTTCTTTTAATGGACAAAAGTGCTGTCAGCGTCGCTGTCCGGCTAAGGGAGAATTCACTGTCATAATGTAAACGACTTCGGATCAATTTTAATGTGCAGTTACCAGTGTGGGTCACACCCAGCCTATTCTTAGCTCTTTTAAGAATTACCTTTTACCCACACAAGCCGTACATGGCTCGTTCCTTAAACAACTATTACTTCATGATAAATATTGTTTTAAAAAATAACCCGCGCAGAAAACCAATCTAGTTTTCGACAAGGCACTAGAGAGTTTAACCTAGATTCTGGTAAGGAGCTAGCAAGTTTTAGCTAAGGCTAGAACAAGGGCCTTGGCTGTTATGAATCCTTTTGCCTCGTCAGGCAAAAAAATCTTCTTCCCGCCAATGCGCTACCCACTGGGCTAACCCGCTTTACAAAATTTAATTGTCGAAAGTACATAAGTTTCATACTCCAATGCATCATACCATATTATAACACATACATATAATGATGACTCACACCCATAGAAAAAAGTGTGATATGAAAAAGAAGACAAAGGAAAGAGAGAAAAAAGTGTTGTATGATACTGAAAATTCCATGGAGCTTATAAAATGTTTGTTTTTGGTGTACAAGGGAAATTCCTGATGGGGAACAAAAACATGCCGAACAAGTTTTTACTAGGGAGGGCCTCACGAGGGATTGAAAAGTTTTCCTCTTCTAAATTTTTGGTACTGAAATCCAGCAAAGGTTTGCCAAGTTTCTGACAAGTTTTCCTCGTCTAGATTTTCCCTACTGAAAACTTACTAGGGCCTTGCCTAAACTAGACAGAAACCTGGCATTTTTCTAGCCCGGAAGCTTTTATAACAACAAGTTTTCGTAATGCATTTTCCATGCACAAAGTTTCACAAATAATCAAAACAAAACACTCCAGAAATTGAGTTTTTAAAAGGCTTAGCAATTTTTGTTGGTATTAAAAATTGAGAGATTTTGGCATTCGAGTTGTTGGTATTCGAGATTTTGGACAATCCATATTGCCACTCGAGATTTTGTTTCCAACCCACTGATTTTTTTTTTGTCAACCTTCACCGTTAGTATAAAAAAAGTACGAAAATATACGAGATTTTTCCGTCTGAGATTTCTGTTAATTTTCAAATTGATTCATGCAACTGCTTCTCCAAACCGAAAGTTTACAAACCAATTTAAGGAACTAATTTAACTTTTTTGATCCCTTAAAATATTGTGTAATCATCATCAAAATAAAAGCAAAAATAACAATTTTTTCGACTCTTTCACAGGTTTGCATTATAACCATACAAACTAAATGCATTCATTGAGAAAATAAACAGGCGGCACCAGAGTTAATAGTCACAATTTTTGATAGACAGAGCAAATTACAAAAACGGAAGGACGATTTTGAAATCTCTAGTTATAAGACTGATGACTTTTTTTTTATTTTTTTTTTTTTAATCTGCGCCAACCCTTTGTTGTAAATGCACAAACTTTTTTTGTACACAATCGTCAAATCCATTAAATCATTATATATATACTAATTTGTATACTATTTACTTGTGCTTTATTTTTATTAGAAATATAAATATATATAATTTTTCTCATCTATGCATACATTTAATGATAAAAATTTCAACAGACAAACAAAAAACACAATCTAAATGATTTGTACGTGTGAATATTTTAAGTTTATAACGGCGAATGTCGAATGTCTGGTCGTCAAATCAATTTTAAATCGAAATACACCAACATTATTCTTTCTGATGACACAATAAATTTGATTGGACAAATTATACCTGATAGCACATATTATTTCGATTTACCAATGGACAACTAACTCTCAATATACAAAGTAAAAAGATAATAAGCAAATATCTTTAATACAAACACATGTCTGCACAAGTAATAAATACAATTTGTCCAGGACTAGACAAGGACCAATCCCAGCACAAAAGCCAACAAAATCCAGAATATTTTTGTTTCGTCATCGTCAGACATGTATGCCGAGAAGAGTACAAGCATACGTAAAACAGGTGTATCTACGTTATCCGGCTCAACTTTGCTATCAACCGAAATAAACACCAGCAATATTGACAGAGATATTTTGGCAGCTAGTAATAGTAGAAATGATGACAATAATTCAGCAGGAACAACGAAAAACCAACAACACCATCCACGAGTTGTCTTACCTGGAACCGCAATTACAAATAGTACCGTAATAAGTGCCCGTCGTCCTAATTTGGTTAGTCGTGATTTGGAATTTCTTGCTCACAACACCTTACCTTTGAGTCGAACAATTACAAATAGCAGCATATGGTCGTCGACGACAACAACAACAACCTCTAGTGGTCTTAACATAAACACAACGAAATACGTTCATCAAAGAAACAGGTGTGCTCCCGTTATTTTTTTATTATGAACTTTTTTTGTTGATAAATCTTTGAATGTTTTACTATACCTAATACGTTTTTCTATACTTACATATACATAATATGTGTTCTCTCTCATAATATGTTAAGTTTAATTCTCTATCTCTCTTAACTTTTAATTTTGTTTTATGTACCTTTATTTTATATTTACTTGTCACAGTGTTTTAACGTTACTATTACACAATCATATAAAACACTTCTCTACAGCTCAGCTTAGTAAGCACAAAACAATGAGTCTCTTAAAAAAATAATTGTGAAAATATTTTCGAAAACTTTTAACATAATTAGTATCGCCTACAGGCCGAAATTCGACCCCCAAAAAACTCACAAATTACACAATTTTTTTTTTAGTTTTTAAATTTAATTTTTTTAAATATGCACAGTGATCGGCAAAAATGACCCACAGGCATTGTATATAAAACCTATAGTACTATTAATGAGTCGATTTTCGGGACGATAGACTACGCCTATAGGTGGTGTATTATCGCTAGAGAGATTTAATGAGATTTCCAATATATTTTTAACTCTACATTATCTACAGAGCAAATGCCCTCCCAGATCAGTGGTACCGCCACCGTCGTTTTGGTTTTTTGATAGTACTATAGATATTTATATACAATGCCACATATATTCTGATGCATATCTCCGCACCTATGGCTTTTCAACCATGTAAAATTTATCGAAATCGGATGGATACCACAAAATGGTACCACAAAATGTTTTTATAAGGCGATTTATATATAGATTTGCTTAAGGAACTGAATGGGAACGGGATCTGAAGAATCTGATAAATGAATTGTGAAGGAATTCGGACTCAATTTTGACATTTTCACTATTGTAAAAATGACAAAATTAAGTTTGAATTCTATTTTCTATTTTCAAAATAAAATAAAGTTAAAAAAAAAAACAGCAAACCACTTTTTTGAGGGCACTTTCTTACAACAATTATTGGCGTTATTCAATTGTTTGCCCATCAATATTAATTACCAAATAATGTTGATTACAAATAAAAAAATACGTTTAACCACCCAGTTCTTAAGATTTCTAAACTAACATTTTTCTCCCAACTCACACAGGTAAATTTTCCCAAAAACATGGCCAAAATTATTTTTTTTTTGTATTTTCAATTTATTATTGCATGATAACATTAAAAACAGTCAGTTTTGAAGGAAAAATCGATTTTCAACTCAAATATAGAACTACATTCGACTTAAAACATGCAAAAAGGAAATTCTTGCTTTGAACAGTTTTTAATACAATCTTAATACACTAAATTTGTTAAAAAAAAGAAAACGAAATACAATATAAATAATAATAAATAAGTAAACATAGATAAACAAATTATATAAACATCAATCTATGATTTTGGAAAGTCAACTTCTGGTTCTATTGAAAACTGAAGTACTTTTGATGTTTGGGATTAGTTTCCTTAAACTACTTATTAATGTATCAAAAGAAACTAAAAGATTATGAAAAACATCATCCATATTTTGCTGTATGAAAACTTTCTTGCGAAGCTTTCTCGAAAACGCTTAATGTCTTTGTTTTAGAATTATTGCGCTTCTTCCAATTAAAAAAACTGCTTCTGATATAATTTCAGGACTGTGAATTAAAATTTTATGAACAGTTGTGGGCATATTATACCATGGGTACAGTTCAACAAACAAATTAGCGTTTTCAGTGCAATATTCTTTAAATCGACCTATTTGAATGGGAAATCCACTCGATATTTTTAATAGAATAACGCGAAATCGGCATATTATGTCTTCATTTAAATTTGTTGTTTCCGTCGAAGTACCAGTCTTGGAAAAATCGACGGGCAGTGTTGCCATCGTTCGTACTTCCATAACCTGGTTTTGGTTTGTCCACTAACAGCCCCATTCTGTTCCTGAAAGCTTCTTTAATTCTTTTCTTGTTTTTTTTTTCAACTTTTCTCTTATTTTTCTGACCACGAGTTTGCCATTGTCCTTAATTTCTGTAATTTCACTACAAACCTTCCCGTCAGTCATTGTAAGCACCATTTTATGCTTAACTGGAATGCTTCCATTTATATGCTCAACCACACCCACCGTTTCAGTCAAATTAGATATTTGATTTTCAATATTGTCTCGTGAACGAATTGAATTCGTATTGGTCTACAGAATCTTGTGGATGAAGGACGAGGATTTTGCCACAAAATAATTTTACTATGTGAACCAAACATCTCGTTATGTGATCATGAGCAAAATCACTGAAAATTCTATTTGTTTGCTATGAAATCGCAATATTGGTTTAATTTTTCACCTTTTCTTCAATAAAATTGATTTTTTCTGTGATGTCACGAGATGTGCAACTTCTTAAATAAGAGAACTGATTTCTTGAAAGAAAATTGAAACTTGATCGCGATCCTGTGTAAAAAAAAGTAAAAAGCTCAACTAAAAAAAAAAATTTAAATGCCCTTCCTTGTTATCTTTAAGAGCCAATATTAAAAAAGTCGCAATACATTTTGACTGTTTCTGATTGGGGAAAAAAAAACCTTAATTTAAAGACTATTTTTATTACAAATCTACTCAAATTAACTTAACTTTTACATTATCAAATATATATATATATTTTTATTACTGATCAAATACATTGGATTAATTGGCTTAAAAATCAATTAAACACTTAACATATTGCAAACAAAAAATCATCCTCCATTTAACATACCACTAGCAGCAGAACCCATGCTTAATTGTTTTACAAACCACCAAATAAAAAAAAAATAAAGAAAAACAAACCAAATCAACCTCTCATCACAGACGACAGTAGTGGATCTAGGATTTTGCTGTGGGGGGGGAGGGGCTTGGGAGATCCAGTTTGAGACAAAGTGAGAAAAAGTAGAACATAAAGGTTTGTGTTGAACTTAAATATTTATGTTTCGTATCAGCAAACGGGCCTTAGTAATTTAATTTGTTTGTCTTCAAATTAATTTTATAATTTATAACAAATAATAAAGTTTTAGTTGAGGTTTAAGGTTTAGGGTTTTTTTTGTGAAAAAATATTCAAAGTTACATATATAATCGAAAACGTATTTGTAATTTCCACTTTTCCTTTTGCAATAGCCGTGTTATGTAAGCATTTATATCAGCTTCTATCCCCGGTTAAAAATGTTGTCAATGTTAAATACAATAACATCTGTCGTATTTAACATTTTAAATATTTTTAAGTGGAGATAGAACATAAAGGATCCGCTGTATTTATATAGACTTATAATCTTAACTTATTATATACCTTCAATTTTCAGCCACGTCAAGCTTTAAACCACGAAAAGAGAAAAAATCTGTTAGTAAATTTGCAGTCAGTCTAGAGGGATAGCAAAAATTCACATACACCTGCATGATTTTCTGAGTGTATAGAGAAAACTCAGATTTTGATTTGTTGCTCCCAAATTCTCCTCAGGCCAGTGGCGTAGAGTGGGTTTTTGCCGCCCAGGCAGACCCAATTTTCGCCCCCCCCCCTGATTTTTTTTTTCAGCTTTAAAAAAGTACCACGGCAATAAAATGAAACAAATGTGTATTTGATTGAATAAAATAAGAAATAAATTATAAAATATGAAAAAAATCGTAATAAAGCGATTCCATTACCGCGGATGCAAGGGTGCTACATAAATACGTACATAATAAAGAATTATCTTGAACCATTTGCATGGAAGAGCAGCCAATAAACAAATTTTAAAAGAAATTATAGGAATTTAGGAAATTAGCTTTTCTTCAAAACAGTAAAATTGTATAACAGCTTTTAACCTGGTACACTGGCTCGCGGCAGGAAAATTTTAAAACTAAATTTTCGAGAGCGAGCAATTTTGACCGTGCATTTTTGAGAACACGTTATTTATTTAGCTTGAACATTTTTTGATCAACTTCCTATTGCTTAATCTCCAAACGGATAAAAGACCCACTCTTATTCGACAAATCTAGCGAATTTCCAATCACTTTAAAAATTCAGCGAACCAACGTTACTTCATAATAAATTGAATAATATTTAAATTGAAATTCTTAAAAGAAACAGGATACAAGGTTTTTCTAATTCATTTTCTTTGTAATAATTGTTTATGAAATCCCGAGTGTGAGTTGTATATGATATAAAACGCACTTATAGTTGGACATTGATTTTTAATGACTATTCGATTTAATGATTGACAAATACTACTTTTTGGCTAGACGTTGCCAGCATAATATAATAGTTTCCATTAAATTGTATATTATTAATACATTGTAAATTTCATTACTGTTTAATAATTAAAATTAAATAAATATATTTTTAAATAAAATAAATAAATTAAATATGAAGCATTTTTACCACTGGGGAAATTTTGAATTGAATTCTTTAAGCTTACCAAATTAATTAATTTGAAGAATAAAGGATTTTTTTAATTTCTTGTCGCCGATTTTGCCGCCCCTGACAAAGTGCCGCCCGATGTGGTATTTTTGTTTAGCAACGTAAAACATAATCAATGCCCGATTATTGACTATGCCTATGAAGCATTTTTACCACGGGGAAAATTTTAAATTGGATTCTTTGGGCTCAACAAAATAATCAATATGAAGAATAATGGATTTTTTTTTTTAATTTCTTGTCGCCGATTTTGCGTTTTTTTTCGCAAAATTAGCTTATTTCTTTTGGTAATTTTTTTTTTCATTTGGCAAGTTGATTGTTAAGCCCCAATCCGTTTTTAAGTTATCTCTTCAAGCCTTAGCCCCAACTTGGACTAGACAGTCCGTAAAGTCAAGTCCAAAGCTTTCTGAAACCTGCCCACATATTGACCATGAATCTGTGCTGAAATGATCTTTGCCGTCTTGAATGTGGATTGCTCAAATCCCATGTATGGTGATTATGGAAATTTGTTATACCATCTCTTGTGAATTGAGATTCGTCTGTTCAAAGAATTCTGTTTAAAAACTGGTTGTCATCCAGGCTTTTCTCCAGCAACCAGTTACAAAAATCGAGTCTCCTTTCAAAAAGCGGTCTTAACCAACCAACTGTAATCGTGACTTAGCTTGATAATCTGATGAATGAATTTGTTTTTCTATTCTTTATACCACTTATTTAGTTAATTTACCCATTAAACATTCATACCCCAAATTTAACTCTCCCTGAGAAGAGCTAAGGTAATTAGGGTTTTGGCAGTAAGTAAAGTAGGCATAAGTACACTTTTAGCCTTTTTCATGAGTGCACAGTCTTAAAAATTACCTATTAACTATCAATTCTTGGAAAACCACTCCAATTGCCAAGTGCTGCAATAAAAGTAGATAAAAACCCAAAATTCGATTTTCTACCTGTTTTAGATTTTCCCAAGTATTATAAAGTTTTTGGGTGCACATATGAATGAGTTTTTTTTTTAATTTTTTTCAAAAGGTTGAAATTAGAAAAACTTTGTTTATTACGCAGTTTTTGAAAAAAGTTGACCTTAAGGTCAAAATTTAGCTCGGGCAAGAAAAATTGAACACCATTTAAAATTGAATATCTGGCAACCCTAAAAACATATAAGCTCAACTCAAATGTCGCGTCGTTTTAAAGGTTAGTATTTCTACTAAAAAAAAAGTCCAAAATGAGGTCCCTACCATTAGTACTTAAAGAGGAATTGACCTTAACATAGGTCAGGGTACACCAAAGTTAGCTTTTTTCAAATCGTCAAAAAGTGATGCCAAAGTTGAAAATCAGACTTTACTGTAGAACAATTTTTTTCTTAGAATATGACCAAGAAACACATCCCAAAGTATGGCACATGAATTACCGGACACCATGTATATTTTTTGTTTGAATTCTTCCTTTCCTCCTATTCATACTAACTAGTGCCGTCCATTGCATTTAAAAGACCTAAGGTCTTGCAGGCATATAGTTAGAATTATTATTTTGACTGCTGATACCAATATTAAATAAGTTTTATTTTATTGTTATTTCTTCTGACGCCAATATTAAATTAGTTTTATTTTATTGAAAGATATCGATCGCGTATGGCCAGCGCTGCATCGTTGCCATAATATGCCCGATATAGGGATTTGGCCACCTCGGGTACTGCTTTAACAATTTTGATCAAAATTGTGATGTTGTAAATAATTGGACTCTGCATTTCAGATTTTTTGAAAAAAAAAAAATCCCATAACGGTTTATTTATGGCGTTGAGGCTTCTTGCAAAAATTAATTTATTTATTTTATTATCTAACATATTTTTATTTTATTTGTGACTCCAACAATTTTGACATTTTACAAACTTTCCCTTTATAATCTATTGTGCAAGTATATTCGCTTTGTATAAAGATGTTCAAACGAACGTCAACACATGTTTACTCCATGAATAACAGTTAAAATAGTCATAATTTTCTTTGTAGATCTGCTTTATTCTATGGTAACTAATATTTAAAATCCCGCGCAGAAAAACAATCTAGTTTTCGATATGGCACTAGAGAGATTTACATAGATTCTTGCAGGGCACTAGCAAGATTTAGCAAGGGCTAGAACACGGGCCTTGGCGATTATGAATCCTTTTGCCTTCTCAGGCAAACAAAAAAAAAAAAAACTGGCTTATGTAGGAGTTGATCCCGTGATCTTCTGATTGTCAGTCCAATGCGCTACCGACTGGGCTAACTCGCTAAACAAAATTTTAATGTCAAAAGTGAATAAGTTTCATGCAATATTACATAACAAATACATACAGAATAGAACCGGATTTTATGTACTGGCTTTTTAGGTAGAACAATTGAAGAATAATGGATTTTTTTTTAATTTCTTGTCGCCGATTTTGCGTTTTTTTTTCGCAAAATTAGCTTATTTCTTTTGGTAATTTTTTTTTTTCATTTGGCAAGTTGATTGTTAAGTCCCAATCCGTTTTTAAGTTATCTCTTCAAGCCTTAGCCCCAACTTGGACTAGACAATCCGTAAAGTCAAGTCCAAAGCTTTCTGAAACCTGCCCACATATTGACCATGAATCTGTGCTGAAATGATCTTTGCCGTCTTGAATGTGGATTGCTCAAATCCCATGTATGGTGATTATGGAAATTTGTTATACCATCTCTTGTGAATTGAGATTCGTCTGTTCAAAGAATTCTGTTTAAAAACTGGTTGTCATCCAGGCTTTTCTCCAGCAACCAGTTACAAAAATCGAGTCTCCTTTCAAAAAGCGGTCTTAACCAACCAACTGTAATCGTGACTTAGCTTGATAATCTGATGAATGAATTTGTTTTTCTATTCTTTATACCACTTATTTAGTTAATTTACCCATTAAACATTCATACCCCAAATTTAACTCTCCCTGAGAAGAGCTAAGGTAATTAGGGTTTTGGCAGTAAGTAAAGTAGGCATAAGTACACTTTTAGCCTTTTTCATGAGTGCACAGTCTTAAAAATTACCTATTAACTATCAATTCTTGGAAAACCACTCCAATTGCCAAGTGCTGCAATAAAAGTAGATAAAAACCCAAAATTCGATTTTCTACCTGTTTTAGATTTTCCCAAGTATTATAAAGTTTTTGGGTGCACTTATGAATGAGTTTTTTTTTTATTTTTTTCAAAAGGTTGAAATTAGAAAAACTTTGTTTATTACGCAGTTTTTGAAAAAAGTTGACCTTAAGGTCAAAATTTAGCTCGGGCAAGAAAAATTGAACACCATTTAAAATTGAATATCTGGCAACCCTAAAAACATATAAGCTCAACTCAAATGTCGCGTCGTTTTAAAGGTTAGTATTTCTACTAAAAAAAAAGTCCAAAATGAGGTCCCTACCATTAGTACTTAAAGAGGAATTGACCTTAACATAGGTCAGGGTACACCAAAGTTAGCTTTTTTCAAATCGTCAAAAAGTGATGCCAAAGTTGAAAATCAGACTTTACTGTAGAACAATTTTTTTCTTAGAATATGACCAAGAAACACATCCCAAAGTATGGCACATGAATTACCGGACACCATGTATATTTTTTATTTGAATTCTTCCTTTCCTCCTATTCATACTAACTAGTGCCGTCCATTGCATTTAAAAGACCTAAGGTCTTGCAGGCATATAGTTAGAATTATTATTTTGACTGCTGATACCAATATTAAATAAGTTTTATTTTATTGTTATTTCTTCTGACGCCAATATTAAATTAGTTTTATTTTATTGAAAGATATCGATCGCGTATGGCCAGCGCTGCATCGTTGCCATAATATGCCCGATATAGGGATTTGGCCACCTCGGGTACTGCTTTAACAATTTTGATCAAAATTGTGATGTTGTAAATAATTGGACTCTGCATTTCAGATTTTTTGAAAAAAAAAAAATCCCATAACGGTTTATTTATGGCGTTGAGGCTTCTTGCAAAAATTAATTTATTTATTTTATTATCTAACATATTTTTATTTTATTTGTGACTCCAACAATTTTGACATTTTACAAATTTTCCCTTTATAATCTATTGTGCAAGTATATTCGCTTTGTATAAAGATGTTCAAACGAACGTCAACACATGTTTACTCCATGAATAACAGTTAAAATAGTCATAATTTTCTTTGTAGATCTGCTTTATTCTATGGTAACTAATATTTAAAATCCCGCGCAGAAAAACAATCTAGTTTTCGATATGGCACTAGAGAGATTTACATAGATTCTTGCAGGGCACTAGCAAGATTTAGCAAGGGCTAGAACACGGGCCTTGGCGATTATGAATCCTTTTGCCTTCTCAGGCAAACAAAAAAAAAAAAAAACTGGCTTATGTAGGAGTTGATCCCGTGATCTTCTGATTGTCAGTCCAATGCGATACCCACTGGGCTAACTCGCTAAACAAAATTTTAATGTCAAAAGTGAATAAGTTTCATGCAATATTACATAACAAATACATACAGAATAGAACCGGATTTTATGTACTGGCTTTTTAGGTAGAACAACTGAGAACCGGTTTTTCTTCATTCAACAATCCTATACAGATGTCTCACACCCATAGTAAAGTGTGATACGGAAAAAAAGACAGGAAAGAGAGAAAAAAGTGTCGTATAATGCTGATATTTCATGGTGCTTATAAAATTTGTGTTTCTGGTGTACAAGAGACAGTCCAGAAACGTGTCAAACAACTTTTTACTAGAGATTGCCTCACGAGTGGTTGAAAAGTTTTCCTCGTCTAAATTTTTGAGTACTGAAATCATCAAGGGCTTGTTAAGTATCTGACAAGTATTCCTTGTCTATATTTTCCCTGCTGAAAACCTAGTAGGGTCTTGCCCAAACTAGACAGAAACTCGACATTTTTCCAGCAGGGATATCTAAAAAAGTTCATATTTGTTTGTTCTTTATAAAATTTATTTTTTGTTTTAAATTTATCGGATCGAATGTCCCGCTCTTTTTGCAAATGTGTCCAAAAAAGGCCGTCAATAATTCTTTCTTCGTAGCATAGCTGCTTTCAGCACAAAAATGACTGATTATTACTTTATTTTAAGAAAAGACACATAAATCAAAAGAGGATAATTTGCAGTTGCAAATAATTTATAAATAAACTACACATTGAGTATGAGGCTAATAGATTAAATAGGTACATATATATTAGGGTGTCCGTTATTTCCCAAACTCATTATTTTGGATAGCACACCCCGTCAATCGAAAGTTTATGCCGAGAGAAAAAATTATTGACCAAAAAAAAAATTTTCCGAGGTCATTAACCCGTGCCTCTAAGGTCATACTTTTCCCATACAAATTTGTATGGGAACTTTACACTTTTCACATTTAATTTTTTTTCTCTAGATCTATAACAGTTATTCAAAATTTGTTTTGGAATTCTGATTGATTTATCGGTCCTTTAAAAAACTGCATTTAAAAATGTATTAAAAAATTTTAAATTATAATTTATTTCGATTTTACAAGTAAAAAAATACTTTAATATTATATATTTTTCTTTTATTTTTCTCTCTCGATCCTCAGCAGTTTTTGTTGTTTTTTTTTTTATTTATCATAAAGTAATAAGTTTTTTAAAAAACTGCATTAAAAAAAATAATGAAAACAAATTAGAAATAATTTATTTCGATTTTTCAAAATATTAAATGTTTTTATTTTTTTATGTATTTTTTTTTTCTTATCTTGTTTAAAACCACATTCAAAAATTTATAAAAAAAACTTTATTTTATAAGAAAAACAAATTTAATACATACAAAATTAAAAAATATTTAATATTTTGAAAAATCGAAATAAATTATTTCTAATTTGTTTTCATTATTTTTTTTAATGCAATTTTTTTAAAAAACTTATAACTTTAGAGAGAGAAAATTATATAATATTAAAGTATTTTTTAACTTGAAAAATCGAAATAAATTATAATTAAAATTTTTTTAATACATTTTTAAATTTTAAATTTAAAGGACCGATAAATCAATCAGAATTTTGAATTCTTCTAGATAAAAAAAATAAAATAGGAAAAGTGTAAATTTCCCATACAAATTTGTATGGGAAAAGTATGACCTTAGAGGCACGGGTTAATGACCTCGGAGAAAAATTTTTTTGGTCAATAATTTTTTCTTTCGACATAAACTTTCGATTGACGGGGTGTGCTATCCAAAAAAATTAGTTTGGGAAATAACGGACACTCTAATATATATGTACATTAGGGTGTCCGTTATTTCCCAAACTCTTTTTTTTGGATAGCACACCCCGTCAATCGAAAGGTTATGCCGAAATAAAAAATTATTGACCAAACAAAATTTTTTCCGAGGTCATTAACACGTGCCTCTAAGGTCATACTTTTCCCATACAAATTTGTATGGGAATTTTACACTTTTCACATTTTATTTTTTTTTCTCTGGAACTATAACAGTTGTTCTATTTTTTTTGAGAATTCTGATTGGCTTATCGGTCCTTTAAAAATTTATAATTTATTTCTATTTTTGAAGTTAATATATACTTTAATATTATAAGTTTTTCTCTTATTTTTTCTCTCTCGATCTTCAACTGTTTTTGTTGTTTTTTTTATTGATTATCATTAAGTAATTAGTTTTTAAAAAAATTGCATTAAAAAAATAAAGAAAACAAATTAGAAATAATTTATTTCAAATTTTCAAAGTATAAATAAATAAAAATAAAAAATAAATTATAAATAAAATTTTTTTCAGAATTCTCAAAAAAATAACTGTTATAGTTCTAGAGAAAAAAAATAAAATGTGAAAAGTGTAAAATTCCCATACAAATTTGTATGGGAAGAGTATGACCTTAGAGGCACGGGTTAATGACCTCGAAAAAAAAAAATTTTTTTATCAATAATTTTTTCTTTCGGCATAAAATTTTGATTAACGGGGTGTGCTATCCAAAAAAATGAGTTTTTGGGAAACAACGGACACTCTAATGTACATTGTACATAGACAAGGGTAATAGAATGGGATATGGAGGGTGTAGTACACATGTCAATATGTTATTAGATATTTTTCATTACATATTACAAATGGGATGGATAATTAGGGGGAGAGTACGATAACTTTGGCGCCAAAAATTGATAACGTTTTTTTGTAGAAGAGTCAAAACAAGCTATGGGAAGGGGGTCTATCTAATATCGTTCAGGTGGTAGGTCATTTTAGAAAAAAAAATACTTTAAATGGAAAACGGGGTGATATAGACCTCCCCCTCCCGTAGTAAAAAATGCTTGTTTTTAACCCTTCTACAAAAAACCGTTATCAATTGGCGCTAAAGTATTATCAATTGGTTATAAAGTTATAAGTTTAGTTACATATTAGAAAGGGAATAGGTAATTAAAATGAAATTGAATTAAAATTTAAATCAATTACACACGAAGGCACATATCTTGAGTCATAAACCATATTATACTTTTGAATAGGTTTTGTGCGTTGTGAATTTGAAGCTGAACTCAGAATTGTTGGATTGGCTCCGGTCTTTGAGATATCGTAGTCTACAGTTGCCAAAAAGTGTGTTTTTTTGTTTGTTTTGATTTTTTTTTGAGGTAAATATACACCGCTAATAACATTCCACAAAAATCATTACCGCATATGTGCTTTTTATAACTCTGCTATCCTCAGAGAACTGAGTGCAGTGAGGAAAATCAACTTTTTTAAATGCAAATTAAAAACAAATCAAAACAAAGTATTTTATAAAGCGGAATATACAGGGTGTCCCGTAAGTAATGGATAACCCTGAAATGCCGCATAGTAGACTTTATGACCGTCCTGAAAACTGATAAAAAAAAGTTCTATCCCAACCACAAGAAAAGTTATATGCATTTTTTTGTTCAGTGTATTATTTTTTTTTTCTTACTTTACATTTTTGAATACCACGACTATAAGTGAATGAGTTCCATCATTTTTTTTTTGCAGGAATATTTTACATTACTTGTGCCAACACATAAGTAGAAGAAAATTATTATAACTGTTGGACTTCTTAGAGAAAAAAATTATTTAACATTGAATTTCAATGCAAAATGTGAAAACAAATAATTTTTGAAAAAGTCAAATCATAGCTGGTATAAAAAAAATGCATGAATACCTGAGTGGCCAACTATTTTAAAAATATGCGCGTTAAATGCAGATTTCAAAATGGTATTACTTATTATTATATCTAGAGTCAAAAGCAAGTTATTGGTAAAAATCTGCAATACTAGAGTAAATTTAGCAAAAACAAAAGTTTTCAAAATTAGCACAGTAAACGTGAAAATAATACCAAGCGTTGAACATAGCAGATTTTTGATTTATTGGCTGTTTCTACGATGTTGTCCTAATGATAAATCCAAGCTTTCAACTTTTAGGACCGAATGCATTATTGATAAAAATGTCAAAAAAGTGCAAAAAACGGTTACATTTTCGAGCTTGTTTTGAATTTTACCTGTTCTATTGGGCTTTAACAAACCCATCAAATATTTTGTTGGTTGCTATTAGTTTATTTGTTATTTTCTATAAACAAAAAGTTTTTGAGCCAGCTTTTAATCACATGATCACTTAGTTAGAAAACAAAAACAAAAATAGATAATTTTTTAATTTTTTTTTATTTAAAGCAAATGCTCAAACTGTTTTCCACCCACTCTTATACAGGTTCTGCGGCTCCGAATAAATGAACGTCTTAGTGAACGTGCAAGGTTTTGCTCAGAAATTTGTAATGCAGCTGCCTCCACACGATTTCTTAGCTCCTCTAAAGACCTGATCGGCTTGCTGTATACGATTTCCTTAATGCATCCCCAATAAAGAAAATCAAGTGGATTTAGGTCTGGTGAACGGGGTGGCCATAAAATTGGTCCCAGACGTCCTATCCATCTGCCTGGATATCTGGCATTTAAATATGCCCGCACAGGCACAGCATAGTGTGCTGGACAACCATCATTTTGAAGCCAATGGGATTCCTTTAGTTCTTGAGGCACTTCTTCCAGCAAGGTTGGGAGATCATTTTGGAGGAACTCCAAATAACCTAGGCCAGTTAAAATCCCCGGCAACTCAAAGGGTCCAATTATTTTCCCATTGAGAATCCCAGTCCAATAGTTTATTTTGAATTGGTACTGGGACCTGTCTTCCCTCATGATGTTTGGGTTTTGTAGTGCCCACAAGTGGAGATTATGGAGATTAGTGTAGCCATCTCTTTTAAATGTCGACTCATCGCTCCAAAGAATTTTGTCAAAAAACTGCGGATCTTCTTCAATTTTCATTATCATTTGTCGACAAAAACACATTCTCGTTTCAAAATCTTGCGGCTGGAGAGTTTGCACCCGTGTTAGGTGAAAGGGATGATATTTATATTTACTTAGCACATTATGCGCAGTCGTCTTTCCGATCCCAGTGCATCGTGCTATTGCTCGGATTGATACTGTAGGATCTCGGTCAAGTTCCGCAAGCACTAAGTCTTCGGTATCTCCTCGAGGGGGTCGTCCCACGCCAGCACCACCAACACCACTACCACCAACACCACTACCACCAACACCACTACCACCAACACCACTACCAGGCAGCCTTCCTTCCGAGAAACAGCTATGGACTCTAATAAACACTCGATAATCCGGGTGACGTGCGTTAGGGTACCTTTCCCTATACAGAGTCGCAGCTTCGTTTGCGTTGCCTCTGCACTCTCCATAAATGAAATGCATGTTTGCATATTCTTGTGCAGAATACAGAATACGTGGCATCGAAAAAGTTCAATCAAACGTCTTAATTATCCAAAAGCAGGTTCAGGAAAACAGCTATTTAGACCGTTAATTTTTCTGAAGAATGAACAATAAAAACGATATAAATAAGTGTTCGTCGTGGTCTTAATCTTATGAATTAAGATCAAATTACAAAAACTTTAATTCAAAATTTAAAAAACTTACGATTTTTTGCGTTCTCACTTTCTCAGGATCTTACAATTTACTATTCAAAAAACACAATTAAAATTGAATATGAAGACTTTTTGTTTGGAGAAAATAACAAATAAAAAATAGCAACCAACAAAATATTTGATGGGTTTGTTAAAGCCCAATAGAACAGGTAAAATTCAAAACAAGCTCGAAAATGTAACCGTTTTTTGCACTTTTTTGACATTTTTATCAATAATGCATTCGGCCCTAAAAGTTGAAAGCTTGGATTTATCATAAGGACAACATCGTAGAAACAGCCAATAAATCAAAAATCTGCTATGTTCAACGCTTGGTATTATTTTCACGTTTACTGTGCTAATTTTGAAAACTTTTGTTTTTGCTAAATTTACTCTAGTATTGCAGATTTTTACCAATAACTTGCTTTTGACTCTAGATATAATAATAAGTAATACCATTTTGAAATCTGCATTTAACGCGCATATTTTTAAAATAGTTGGCCACTCAGGTATTCATGCATTTTTTTTATACCAGCTATGATTTGACTTTTTCAAAAATTATTTGTTTTCACATTTTGCATTGAAATTCAATGTTAAATAATTTTTTTCTCTAAGAAGTCCAACAGTTATAATAATTTTCTTCTACTTATGTGTTGGCACAAGTAATGTAAAATATTCCTGCAAAAAAAAAATGATGGAACTCATTCACTTGTAGTCGTTGTATTCAAAAATGTAAAGTAAGAATAAAAATAATGCACTGAACAAAAAAATGCATATAACTTTTCTTGTGGTTGGGATAGAACTTTTTTTAATCAGTTTTCAGGACGGTCATAAAGTCTACTATGCGGCATTTCAGGGTTATCCATTACTTACGGGACACCCTGTATAGGTTATTTAGTATTTTTTTTGGGATTGCCACCTCAAAATTTTTCGCTGGTATAATTGTCTGTGTTTCTAATTTAGTAATATTTAGGGTAGCCATCACCATATTTTTGAGAGGTATTATCTTCTCGTTTTTTTTCCCAAATTTAATACTTTTTAATACATTTATGTTGGAAAGACTTATGAAATCGACATTAGCCGTGTTTTTTTGCAAGTTCGGATAAACTTGTCGAAAAAAAAAATCGATATACGAACTAAGCCGAGTTATTAAAGAATGACCATCACCATCACGAAATGCAGAAAACGTCATCAATGACCTTTTAGCTATGTGGCAAGCATCCAAAATAAAAACTAAATACATTCAAATAAAAATAAATCTCATAAAGAAAATTATTCCTATTATTAATAACTCAATTTTAAGTCACTTACCAATTAAACAAAATTAATTTATAAAGCAATGGTCGGCCATTTTTTTTATAAAAAATCTTTCGATTCGTTGGCTCAGATATTTTAACGTTTTCATACAACCTATCGATACCAAAATGGTTATTCGAGCTGATGATACTGTTTCTATCGGAACTTAAGTTAAGAACAGAAAATTATCTAGACTTAACTAAGTTCATATGGACTTCAGTTGTTGTTGTATTTACGTGTAAATTGCTAAGTTCAGGTGGCGTTTTTTGTCCAATTCCATCTGGACCTACAAAAAACCGGCTATTGATTCGGTGAACTTAGAAGCTGAAGGAAATCCGACATCTATGAAAAAAAAAGAGTAAAGATGTTCTGCGTAATGGTTAGTGCGTTCGACTGTCACGCTAGAGGTCTGGGTTCGCTTCCCAGCCTCGTCCATCTGAAAACTAAAAAGTTTTTTTCAGGGCTACTGCCTCTTGCGAGGAATTGACAAATCCTCCAAGAGTATCACTTGTCACGAATAAGTGCTTCTCGTCTAGCCGTTCGGATTCAGCATAAAATTGTAGGTCACTTCCACTAGGCGTTGGTTCTTCACGAGCCGTTGTGCCACTCAATTTCTTTAATTTATTTAAAGATGTTCTGGAGGCTATGGATACAGAGCAGCTGGAAATTGCGACTGATATAGCAAAACTTAATCCAATGTGCTCTAAACAAATTCCAATCGATTATCAAATAAGATCTACTAGCCAACCCCTTTTACTAAAAGCTATACCGCCACCTAAAGTACTGTTTCTATCGCGTTTAGATTCTTCGACTACCATTGATGATGTCTTAAATTATATTTAAACTATTTCTAGTCTTGAAACAACAAACGGAATTAACATTTTGAAGTATGAATTTAATTAATTTGGGTGTTATTTAGTGCCATTATTCTTTCCCCACCATGTTCTTGCCGTATATATAAGAAATGAGGTTGCGTACCAACTTCAACCACAATATGGTTTGTGTTCTAACAAAAACTTTAATTGCATGTGGTTAAAATTTACGGTAAATAAGCACACAATACACACTTGTTTCGTTTATCGAAGCCCCAATTTGGACAGAAATTCAACTTTTAACGAGTTTGATACTCTGTCCGACTCCATTCAAAGAATTTTTGCCCATTACCCTCACACTGAAATCGTCATTGCGGGAGATTTCAATGTACACAATTCTAGTTGGCTTCACTTTTTGGGTCAGACAACACCCAAAGAAAGGTTTGTTGAGGTCTTTGCTGAGTTAAACCACCTGACTCAGCTTGTTGACGAGCCAACTCGAATCCCTGACGTTGCAGGCCAATCCGCCAACACTCTTGAATTGTTGCTTACCTCTGACTCTGATATATACACTATAAGTGTATTATCGCCTCTAGGCTCATCAGACCATTGTGTCATATCTGCTAATTTCTCCTGCCAACAAAACTCAGTTAAAGAGAAAGCACCAAAGAGAACCGTTTAAAAAGCCAACTGGGACGGTCTCAGCGGTTTCTTCACTAACTTTTAACTGGTCACTATGCTTCCTCGATAGTGACGTCGATGCCAGTGCAGATATAATCACAAATTTAATTTTTTGTGGAATGAGAAATTTTATCCCGAAGAGGGTTAAATCTATTAAACCTAAAGAAAACTCGTGGTTTGATTCGAGCTGTAAAGATGTTATTAGGGTTAGAGAAGTAAGTTTCCGTAGTTACAAAACCAACCCTACTGAGGAAAACCGGAAAAAGTTTCAACAAGCCAGAAAGACCTGTTACGGTATATTCGAAGAACCAAATTTTTGCATGACCACAAATTAAGGCAAAAAAAACTACCATGTCCAAATAGTAAAACAAATGTTTGGTCATTTGCAAAAAACATTCGAAATTCTACTTCGTCTGCGGTTCCAACGCTCGTCTTCAACGACACACCTGCTGTCTGCTCGCAAGATAAAGCCAATTTGCTTGCAGCACAGTTTGCGTTTAATTCGACGCTGCCAGTAAAAGATAGAACTCCGCCTGTAATTGATAGCGCAAACGATTTCATGGGACAAATCTTCTTTCGCACTCGTGCTGTGGCTAGAGTTCTGAAAGATCTCGCAATTCACAAATCCGCTGGCCCGGATAGTATCCCTCCCATTGTTCTGAAGAGGTGTTCTTCAACGCTGGCAAAACCACTCCGTAAGCTTTTCCATCTGTCCTAGGCGATAGTTGATTGTCGCTGTTTTGATAATCAATTTTGATTATCAACTTTTCTTTGTTCTGCGTAAAGTGATATTAAAAAAAGCAGAACATTTGTAGGGTTTGAATTTGATGAACACAATTATTGTTATTATGCATTGTAAATTAATTATATTATGATGGAAAACCATCATGTGCTTATATAAGTACCCGATATTTATATTTTTATCATTTTAACTTCATTATTTACAAACAAAAAAAAATGAAAAAAAGTTGGGTACCAGCAGGACTGGGACCTGGAACATTCCATCCCATACCTGGAGTAAATTTCTCATATAGATTAAGTACGATACTAAAAAGATAAAATAAAGAATTGGTGGTTTTAACTTAAGTAAAATGTTAGGGGATAGTACGATGCTAAACTCGTTTAAAATTGATATAATTTTTTGTAATGTCGTTCTGTTCGGCGCATAGAAAATTTGCTTTGGAGTACCTATATATGTATGTATTTACAAACAACACTGTTCACTTATATTTTATTTTAACTTTGATAACTTTTTTTCATTTTACTATCGATTTATGGCGGAGCTTAAGCTAACACAACTTATCTTTCTCAAAAATATTAAGCAAAATGTATGAAAATGACACCTAAATAGCTGTCACTCACAAACCATAGCAAAAAAGTGATAGTCAATTTGATAATCACCTTACGTGGAGCAAAAACATTTATTTTCATGATCAACAATCAACTATCGCCTTACGCGATTCCACCCCTGGTCTCTTTCCGAGTGGATGGAAAACAGCATTTGTCCAGCCTGTTCCTAAAAAAGGCGTATCTTCTTCACCCTCAAACTATCGTCCAATTGCACTTACGTCCCTTCTTTCCAAGGTCATGGAAACGCTGATCAATTTTCAGCTCAAGAAATATCTCGAAGAACGAAAGCTTCTTAATGACGGGCAGTACAGCTTTCGTAGCAATATTGCGTTTGATATTTCAAAAGCGTTTGATAGAGTTTGGCATCAAGCTCTCTTATCGAAAATGCGTGCATGTGGTATCGATGAATCTCTTCTTCGATGGATTAGATATTACCTTTCGGACCGCTAAATACTAGTTGTATTGGACGGTTTCAAGTCTGAAATCCACAAATTAAATGCTGGTGTGCCCCATTTTGTCTCCGACTCTCTTCCTTATATTCATAAATGATTTTCTGTCTGAAACATCTAATCCAATAAACTGTTTCGCTGACGACAGCACACTCAGCTTCTCATATTCGTTTTCAGATTCACATCCATGTCCTTCGGATGTGGAACTTGAACGGCAGCGTATGATTAGCTCATTAAATTATGATCTTGACAGCATTGTCCAATTTGGAATTAAAAACCGCGTGGAATTTAATGCTTCAAAAACTCAATGCTGTCTACTGTCGTCTTAACGGAACCCACCCCCCATGTCACTATTCATGAGTGGCACTTGCATTGAGGAAACCAAAAAGCTTTCAGTCCTTGGTATGTGTATCACAGACCACCTTATGTAGAATGATCACATATTCGACGTCGCCAAAAATGCTGCTAAGTGCTTAGGTTTTATTCGGCGGTGCAAGAAATGTTTCTCCTTCTGATCTGGCTTTAATCTATAAAGCCTTTATTCGTCCAAAACTCGAGTACAACTCTCATGTTTGGGCAGGTGCTCCAATAACCCTAGAACAACGCCGCAATGTTTCTTATATTTCATTATTTTATCGTTATTTTCATAAACAGTGCTCTAGCGAAATAGCTTGTTGCATTCATCCCCTAAAACAATTCAACCGTAATATTCGTATTTCTAGGAATGCACATCAGTTTACCCTTGAGCCCAATTTTGGACGTACTGTTAAGTATACAGATTCTTTCTTTAGTCGCACTACAAGAATGTGGAATGCTTTACCCGGCACTATTTTTCCCTGCCATTTTGATATTCAAAGGTTTAAAATAAAACCAATGTGCACCGGCATCTCCTCTTAAATCCTTCCCTATTTTCCTAACGCACGCACTGTGTTTAATCATTTTAAGGGTAGTAAGAACCCCTTTAGTGCGCGCTAAATTAAAAAAAAAAAAAACGCGAGAGAGATCTCGTTATTTAAATTAACAGTGCCGTATTACTTATTCTATGTTTCAATAAAACGAAATTTTTGACCTGAACTTGTTAAAACTTTAACATGTTTTTATTCGAGAATTTGAACACCGTCTTCGAAATTAAATCAACCCTCGTCCATTGAATCCATCCATCCAAAAAACGGTTACAATCAAAAAATATTTTAAATTTGTTCTATTTGTTGTTTTATGACATCCAAATACTGTGCAGCGATTTTAACATTTATCGTTGTGACAGAAATGTATTAACCAGTTGTTTATCTGTTGGAGTTGGAGTGTTAATTGCCATTCGCTCATGTTTCCATTCTAAAAGTGTAACTTTTTCAAATTTAGCTTCAATTTCATTAATATGTGTTGAAGCGATCATTATGGAACACCAAATCTTGTATGTTCTTATATCCCCCCACACTCTACACAAAATGTATACAATCTACACGCCGATGCTATATGTGTTGCTAGTTTCCTTTTGCCAACTGTTTCATTCTTGGAGACTTCAACTTATCTCGCGTTAATTGGATATTGGATCCTGAAGGTGAATCCTTCTTGTCTCCCCTATTTCCTGTGGACTTAAGAGAAAATGCTCTGGGAATTGAATATTGTTTCACCGATTGGACAGTATCAAACAAATCACATTCTAAATTCAAATCGGAAAAGCCTTGATTTGGTCTTCACAGATGTACCTAAATTCATCTCGGTTTTTGCAGACGATAGCTTCCAGTTTGAAAATTCTGTTCATAATTCTGCGATTGAGGTTCATTTTTATATTGATGGATGCTCAAAATCTACATTTTACAATGAGAGTTCGAGATTTTCGAAAAATTGATGACGTTAGATTTCTTAACCTTCTAGAGAATTATAACTGGAATAATATTTACGAATAAACCGATGTAGAATACAGCTGTGCTCTATTTTACGATGTACTGAAAACTGTTTATCTCTATGTGTTCCGTTCAAAAAAACGCCTGCTGTTAGTGGAAGCCAAATATGGTTTACAAAAGAAATAAAAAGATTGAGAAATTATGAAACCAAACTTTACAAGATCTACTTAGCATCAAAATCTGTTGTTGACCACACCAAAAACTCTTCAGCTACGAGAAAACTCCATGCGAAAACGAGTTGAAGCCATCTTAAGAGGGAAATCCGTGATGACCCTAGGAAATTTAGGAAATAACTTTCCAGCTGTGATGACATTTAATGATTTATCTTCTAATAAAACAACAATATGTGATGTTTTCGAACTTTTTCCAAAGCGTTTATAAAAATCCGAACACCTATGATGATAAAACCTGTGATAATACCTGAAATAATGCCCGTGATAATACCTGTGATAACATCTGTGATAAAAACTGTGATAACACTGGAACTATATCAAACTTTTTCCAACTTGACGTTGCTAGACCAGTAATCTTCTATATGTAAATAGCCTTAAATAAATTTTGTGGTACCATTTTCCCAAAAAGAATGCAACCGAGTTCGATAAATTGTATATGGTTGGAAAGCTGTGGTTGCAGAATATGCATGAGACACGCACTTACATACTGTGGGTCAAATCTGATTTTACACTACCGATCACTGAGCATATTTATAAAAATTTAATTTAAAAAATTATTTATTATTTTCAAATAAATTGTTTGACTTGAGTGAGTCATTGTGAATCATTGTGGTCGAATTCCGGCCATTGACGAAAATGATCTAATAGGCCATGTCTCCAAGCTTAAAGATTCATCATCCTATAGGCCTGATGAAATACCACACTTTGTTGTTCGACGTTACATTTATGTTTTAGCTCGTCCTCTATGTTATCTTTTGTGTGGTAATCCTCATTTATTACGCCACTTTTTAAAAACGGAAACAA
Source organism: Melangyna quadrimaculata (assembly GCA_949320155.1). Classification (NCBI taxonomy): domain Eukaryota; kingdom Metazoa; phylum Arthropoda; class Insecta; order Diptera; family Syrphidae; genus Melangyna; species Melangyna quadrimaculata. The sequence goes on from OX439486.1 coordinate 11,087,590, forward strand.
ATGTAGTATATCCAACTGTAGAGACATTGCCAAGTTTTCGTGCATACCAACATTGTTTGAAAAAAAAAAAAAAAAAATATAAAAACGTGATTTCGCCATATCAGCATGAATTTATGAATGGTTTATCTACTACAACCAACTTCATGGAGTTTTGTTCGGATGTTGTTTTAAAAAACCAAAATGGGCTTCAAACTGACGTCGCATACTTAGATTTTTCAAAAGCATTTGACCTTGTGAACCATACGTTACTTATGAAAAAAACTATTGGCCACTGGGCTGCCGAATTGGTTTTAATATTGGCTGGAGTCATATTTATATTGCAGATCACAGTTTGTGTACTTTAAAAATAAAACATCAAAAAGAATAATTGTGCATTCCGGAGTTCCTCAAGGAAGCCATTTGGGTCCCTTTTTATTTTTATTATTTATTGATAATTTACATGCTGCCATCCGCTTTTCCCAACTACTTTTGTTCGCCGATGACGCTAAGCTTCGATTATCCTACAAAAATAATAATGTATATGAATTACTGCAAAAAGATCTAAATAGTGTTTCCCTTTGGTGTAAAGTCAATAATATGGAACCTAATGTATCAAAATGCAAGCGTATGTCTTTTACTCACAAACATGCGCCTTTTTTAATCTATAAAAGTAGTAGGGATTAGCGGGTCCACAATGTGGTAAGCGGGCCCACAATGTGGGTATTTGTGGTCGATTGTGGTAGTAGGGATAAGCAGGTTCCAAATATGAGCCCCCCCCCCGGGGCTCAGATGGGGGCTCATCTTGCTGGGGGGCTCATCTTGTTGAGGGCTCTGAGGGTCATTGGCGACTGATTGGGGGCTCATAGGGTTGGCGGCGCAGCGAATAGCTACCCAGCAATTTGGTGGCTTGATGATTTGGCTGCTCAGTGAATAGCTGCTCGGCGACTTGGTGTCTGGATAATTTGGCGACTCGTACAAAAATGTATGTTAAAAACCTCAAAAAATCACATTAAAAACACGAAATTTACGTAAAAACACATACAAATCACTTTAAAGCCCGAAATTTACGTAAAAAACACAAAAATCCGTTAAAAACCCGAAATTAACGTAAACAAAATACAAAAATCACGTATTTTTTTATGTTTTAAACATGATTTTTGTGTTTTTAACCTAAATTTCTCGTTTTAACGTGATTATTGTGTTTTTATGTGATTTTTTTTTTTTTTTTTAACGTAAATTTCGTGTTTGTGTCACTTTAAAACACGAAATTTACGTAAAAAAACACAAAAATCACGATAAAAACCCGAAATTTACGTAAAAAAAAATACAAAAATCACGTAATTTTTGGGTTTTAACGTGATTTTATGTAAATTTGGTGTTTTTAACGTGATTTTTTGAGGTTTGTGACATAAATTTTTGTACGTACAAAACAAAAAAATCAGGTTAAAACCACGAAATTTACCTAAAAAAAATCACGTTAAAAACATGAAACTTACGTTAAAAAAAAAAAAACACAAACATCACATCAAAAACAAGAAATTTAAGAAAAAAAAACAACGTTTTAGAATTCATGTTTGTACTCAAATATTTGTTTCTTTCTTCAATCACATGAGACCCTAAAAACAGCTAGATTACCTACAATTTTCATATAAATGTGACTGTATGATAGATTTTGCCCTTGGGCGGTTGGGCGTGTCTAGGTCTCTCCAAATACACTACTTATGTACATATTATGTTATGTGGTCAACCACTCGAAAGAGTTGATAATTTTTGTGATCTTGGCGTTATAATGAAATCAAAAACCGTCATACTTTTCAAAACCGTCATATTTTTCTATTTTAATGCGATTTGCGGCAAAACTGAGTGTCCTAGTGACTTAGAAATGCGTATTCGTAATCTAGGAAGTAAATCATTTCAACCGATGTAGCGCATGATATGAAAAACCGACTTTTATCTTTAAACGCTATTTGCGGCCAAACTAAACGTCCTAGATGCATAAAAGTTGGCACATTTTTCATTTTAAACTCGATTTGCGGGTAAACTACTAAAAAGTGTCATATTCGTGATACAGAAATTGTCACCTTTCAATCGATGTATTGCACAATACGAAAAACCGTAAAAGAATAGTTGAAATTAGGGCTAATTTCTACAAAAGTACAAAAGTGAGAAATAAATATCTATGGTAAAAACATCTGCTTGCTAAAAAACAGTTAAAAATTTCATATGGCGACTAAAATTATCTGTCAGAACAATTTTCGTTTGTTTTATTGCAAAGTTTTTTCATCACTCATGTTTATTTCTCAGTTTTTGGAAAAAGTAGTCGAAGGTAGGTTATTAAGGCTAATCTACCTTCGCCCCTTTTAATCTTTTGGAAAATTGTCAGTATGTCTGCCATTATACTGCCATTCGTGTAAATGCAGCATAATATTGAAAATGTTCATTCGTGTGTACGGCACCTATAATTAATTCCTGTTAGTGCAGCATAATATTGACAATATAGGTATTCATGCAAACGCATAAAACCCATAGAAAGCTTATAAACCATTTTTTTATATAAACTTTTGTATAAAATTCTGTTATTTCCAACTTAAGCTTTATCTGAGTTTTACGCGTTTGCATGAATACCCCTAATGTTACATTCGTGTGTACTGCCCCTAAAATTAACCAAATAAGGAAAGAAAAACAGAAAGAGTCATGCCGATGTTGCAAAGGGTCCTTCCAGAAACTATCTTTGGCTGTCAGTTATAGAAGAGAAACAAGGAGTACGCGAACTGATCAATACATGCATATATACGGTGTGGAACTTTTACATATTACTCACAGTATAGACACATTTTGCACGCACTAATACATGCATATATATAGTCTGGAATTGAAAGAATCAACATTGTGACTAAATTAAAATTGCATTTTACTTGCGCTTAACGTAATGTTTAAAGTTAAAACTTATATTCGGCACATCTACTCGAAATTACCTTTCAATTGATGTAGGTTTTAATATGATTCGATTTGTTTTAGTGTGCTTAAAATGTACCACAAAATTTAGTCAGCGCGTATTAATATATAGATGCCCTGAATATGTCCTAAAAAGACGGTTTTTATAAAAAGTAAATAAAACTATATAAAACTGTGGAAAAATCAAGAGTTTTTATTCAAAAAATAAATAATAAATAATTTTTTAAAATGTTTAAATTAATTAACGATCACTAACGAATAATATGAACCCTTTTGCCTCCTCAGGCAAACAAAATAATTGGCTTATTTAATCCCGCGATCTTCTGCTTGTCAGTCCCACTCGGCTAATAGTCTGGGAGCTCGCGAACGTTTTTAATGTTTTATTTGTTCGCAGTTAAGGCCACTCTGTGGCTTCAATTTTGAAGTGAACATCACGAAAAGGGACCGCTTACAACCAGATACCGGGACAGCGCCTTCTCAGAGCGTTTGAAACATCCAAAAAAAGTAATTACAATTTTTTTCCTACGACTCACCGTTAAGAATAGACATTTCAAAAAACGTAAAATGTTGAAAATGCTGGTGTTTCACGCATAACTCCTAAAGGGTTCATATTTTCGAAAACATCTGAATATTTATATATTATGTGATCCACTATTTTTTTTTTTAATTTGTTTTCCTTAAAAACAACCGTTTTAAAGCTATAAGTCGCTGTACAAAAATACAATGTCGAAAATGAATAAACTCATGTCTCATACCATATTGCATATCAAATACAAATCATATACAGATGTCTCACACCCATTGACAAAAATGTCACGTGAAAAATAAGAAAAAGATAAGAAAAACAAAAGTGTTATACGAAACTAAAATTGGATAGTGCTTATAAAGTGTTTGTTTTTGGTGTACAAGTGACATTCTTGATGTCACAATAAGTGCTTGATGTCACAATAAGGGCCTCTCGAGAGTTTGGAAAAGATTTCCTCGTTTTAATTGTTGGTACTGAAAACTTTCTGTTATGTACTGAAAACGGGTTTTGCTTCGGCAGAACATATACTTAAATTGGAACGTTACAGAGAAGATAAGCATGGCCCCTGCGCAAGCATGGCACGCAAAATCGTGAAGCACATTTTTTCAATAAGCATAAATATTTAAACGTTTTCATAAACCATACTTACTAGATAGTACTTGAAAAAAACAATAAAACCAGCAATACATTTGTAAAAACAGGATCTTCTCGGAGTTTCCTGGTAATTTTCCGGTATTTTTCCCCAGTGTCCTACGCCCTTCCTTGGGGCAAAATGTTCGCAAAATGTTCGCCAAAAATCGTGAAAATCGAGCGATCCTCTCTCGAGTTATACACTAACAGCCTTATGCATAAACGAATTATAGCGAGTGCATAGCGCTATGCACTCTTTATAATGCCTCTAAACGCAAAAACCTTATTCATAAACTTATGCAACGTTGAATAGAAGCAACATAAGCTAAAAGTGTTTGGAGGTTGTATAGAGCCAACATAAGGGTTGTTTAGTATTGGAATGTCACTTTGACTCACACATAGCAATAATGTAGATAGATGTTAGGGGGGTGCTTATTTTTGCAATCTTTGAGGTGTTGAAATCTCACTTTCAAAATATTTTATAAAATTTAATACAGCAATTAATAATGTTGTTTTTTTTAATTTACTGTACATTTTTGTTGGGATATTGTTTAAAAAAATAAAGAATATTTTTTTGTACACTTTATTTTATAGAAACTGCTTAATAAATGTGCAAAATTTAAAGATTTTCCATCAAATCTTACAACTTTTGCAAATGCTCGACGGCATGCGTGATTTAAATAAAATTATACAAAGATTCACCTTCATCACTTTCATGGGAAAAAAATGAATTTTAAGCATTACAAAATAAGCACCACCCTTTTATTTTTCTCCTCAACAAAAACATCACGATGTGAGTGAATGGAACAATTCATGGAATAATTCAAAAACGACGTATTTTTTGTTTCAAATATTTTTAATTTTATTTGCGAACACAAAAAAACAACAAAGTAACTGGATTATTATAATAATATTAAAAGAAATTAATAAGAAACCAAAAAGAATCCAATAGCCAGCAGAATTACTTCTATTGATTTTTTACACAGCACACACACAGCTGGGTCTCCTTTGTCAGTTTTGAAAGTTAAACGTACTAGATTCCTTCTTTATGGTACTAATTTTGACACAAGCTCATTATAACTATAATGGGTTGAAAAATATTTTATGCATAACAATTTATGCAACGTTGTATAGTGGCTACATAAATCCTTATACAGAGCATAACTATTCATCTGTTCAGCGGATTCTAATGAATACGGCTGTAAAACTACATTTTCCTGGAAATTTTCCGGGAATTTCCTCCGGTGTCCTATGTCCTTCCTTAGACGAATAGGAGTTCATCAAGCCCAAATTGGTGCGTGCACACGGACGACATTCTATTTATTCGAGTGTATAGGTAGATCTAAACTAATATGACAACTTTTTTATTTTAATTTAATTAAGTAATTCCGAAACGGAAATTAGATTTCTATTTAATTTAAAGCAACGTTGAAATTAGATGTCCACCTTCAGGCAATTGTTGTTAAGTATTTATAATCTGCCACTGTCGCGTGTATAGTAAGTGTCGTGTTCATTTGGTTTGAATATTAATTTGCCGTTAAGTATTTTGTCCTGTTCTGTTTTGTTAGCTTTGAATATCTCGTATTCTTCCAGTGCGTTAAGTAGCTTACCTTTAATGAAAAAAATTCATTCCGATAAGTTTATTATCAAGATTTGAGAAGTTGTGTTTGTTTTCGACGAAATGCAAAGCGTAGTTCGATTTTGTGTTTCGTTTTTTTTTTTAAATGTTCGGTGAATCGGACGTAAAATGTTTTCCTTTCTGTCCTATGTAGTATCAACAATTCCTAGAGTAGTAAATTGCACACATATTCAATTAACAGATTCAGAGCATAAACTATTGTGTAAAGGTTAAAAATATTGAACAAGTTAACCAGATTAGTCTCACCGTGGATGATAACAAGAGATGTGTTCTTCTGAATTCATCAAAACTTGAGCTTATAGCCTTTTCATACCGAACCCAAAAAGCGTTTTTTTGCGAAAAAACGGGTTTGGAGTAAAACCTATCTCGAAAACATAAGTGATTCCATTAATTTTTTGATTTGATGGAATTGCAAGATGAACAAAGCAAACAAACCTTTTGAAAAATTCAGCGCTCAATTAAATGTCATATAAATAGTTGCTACCAGGAAAAAATTATTTTCACAGCGTCTCGCATCCTTACTACTACGTGGACTGGTTCGCTTAAGAAGTAAATTAAATATAACGAATCCGGATTCATTGAATGTCCATTTTTAACTTACAACATTTATAAATTGTCTTTTAATTTCGCATCATAAAACGTTTTATTCTTGAGCTAAACTTTGGCACTGCAAATTTTCAAAGCGGTGCGGTGCAGCCCTTCATCGAGACCATTGTGTTCAAGCACACAGATAGCAGTTGGTGTTAAAAAATTGGGATGTGAAATTAAAACTTGTATGAAATTTTCAAATTTTCGGTATGAACGCTTTTCAAGTTTTCGTAGACCTATTGCCGAAAACCCCGTTTTTAGTCTGGTGTGAAAAGGTGTAGATAGACGACTATTATTTTATTTAAAAATACTTTAGTGATATTTTACTACTATCTTATTTCTTGATTGAATTTTTGTAACCTTTTTTTTTAAGTGTAGAAATATTATATTTTATGTTTATATTATTTATTTATTACTATTTTTGTGTACATATTTTATTAAAAAAAAAGAAATATTATTGTTATTATTAAAAATAGAATTGAATTTTTGACTATGCTTGCTTATTGGTTGAATAAAAAAGATACAAAATACAATAAATTCAATTTTAAAAGAAATCCTGTTTTTTTTTTTTTTTTTTTTTGTAAATATTCTAGCTTTCCTGTTTCAGGAGTTGATTAAATTTAGTATTACGATTTTAAAAAGTAAGATTCCAAAAACCGGAAAAAATAGCAAGCATTCGCGAACATTATGTAAGTACTCGTATTTAAAGATTTCTTCAGTTACCCAATTTTATTACCTACATAATGATTCAAATATTTTCCTTAATATATCATAACTTGGTTGGTTCAGCGTGAAAAGCGTTAAAATTAATGCAATTTTGATGTAAATGTTTATGATTATTGATTTTGTTAATTTTTATATTTTTAACGGGTAGCTAAGAAGCTTGAAATTCTCTGGGATTATGGCTATTTTTGTTTTGGATTTTTTTGTCAAAAATTTGAAATTCTAAATCACCGTTATGCGAAGTTAAGTATAGTCTTTGGGTTCCTGTAGGTATTGACTCATTACTCTTAAGTGCGTTTTATGATTCTATTGATTTTTGTTTCCCCATTTCTTGCTCGCTATTTGGCCCTTTTTGTGTAATTATTTTATATGGAACTTTGAAAGACTTATCTATCTTTTCCTTTTTTCCTTCTTTTAATTATACTATGTATGTACGAGTACATAATCTCCTATTTTAAAATTTGATTCATTTACATTTGATTGAGTTTTACAAATTGTACTCTTATTTTGTTCTAATTCTAATTTAGCTCTGTTTTGTGCATATTTCAACTTTATTTTGAATTCATTGACATATAGTTTCTATTGTTTAGGTTTTGTCTTTCTTCATTTACATATTTGTCAATTTTATGTTTATGATGGCTTAAGGATTCAAACAAATTAAACATTGTGTCCACACATGGATATATTATCAGAAATGATTACTGTGGCATACTAATCTTGAACGATTGTTCTTAATCTTGGAATCAAAAAGAAAATTATTTATTAAATTGCCTAGCTCATTTTTTTTAACTTATAATTTGTATTTTCAAAAAATAAAATACAAATGTTACAGCAAAAAATTTTCACTTTTAAGATAGAATGAGACGAAAATGAGATTTTAGTTTATAAGGATGTTTAAAAGTATGTTAAATTTAAAAGCACTTGGTGAAACTAACCGTTTTTAATCTTGAAAAATCTTTTAGAAATCAGACATAATGTTATGAAAGTGGGGAAAGATATGAAAACCATAAAAAAAAAAAATTTAATTTTGTACTGATTGTTGAATTGTGCGGCGGCGCCTAAGCCCTTTCTGTATCATGAAGTATAGAAAATGATTTTTCCCTAGTTGATCGTAGTCGTAAAGATCAAAAGCTCGTGTTTTTAGCATTTTTGAGGGAAAGTATTAATTTTCCCCATCAAAATATTCCTTCTCCGTTTCGGAAAATACATGTATGTACTTATAAATTTCAATTGAAGATATTTAGTTTCAAATGCAAGTTTCGTGTAGATAAATTATCATAACCTGAAATATTCTGAAAAGCACGTCTGTGAAGTTAGCAGGTCGTAATATGGTGTATCTCGTGAACCAAGTGTACTAGGAACTTTCAGTAAGGATCCAAGTTGACCAGGACCAAATTTTGTCCTTAATTTGAAACAAAATTTCATACTGCCCTGCTTTCTTCATTGTGAAGTTAGCAGGTTGGTCGATTACACCCATTATGTTATGAACTGTAAAATTGGGAATAGAAATGCGAAAAAAATGCAAATTACTGCGTTGTTCCTATTACTCTAGGTAAAAGTTGCCCTGCCAACTTCACAGACGTCTGAAAAGAAAGAGGTTTTGCTTTTTTAAACTAAGACATTATCTCGAAAACCGTAACCATTTCATCAATTCTAAGGTCGGATTCGAATCTAGGACGTTCAATATCTTCAGAAAAGGTCTAAGAAATTCGGTTAAATTTTGTTCCCCTGTGTAATTAATAGAGTTTTTTTTTTTTTTTTATTATATGCGCGCACTAAAGGGGTTGTGACTACCCTTAATATGATTGAACACAGTACAAGCTTTAGGAAAATAGGGAAGGATTTAAGAGGAGGAACCGATACACATTGGTTTTGAAGTTCTGAATATTAAAATGGGAGGGAAAGATAGAGTCGGGTAAAGCATTCCACATTCGCGTGGTGCGGGAAAAAAAAGAATCCCTGAACTTGACAGTACGTTCGAAGTTGGGCTCAAGGGTAAACTGATGGGCATTCCTAGAAGCACGAGTAATACGGTTGAATTGTTTGAGGGGAGGAATGCAACTGGCTATTTCACTAGAGCATTGTTTATGAAAATAACGATAAAATAATGAAATACAAAAAACATTACGGCGGTGTTCTAGAGAAGCAAATGTATCGGTTATATTTCTATCGCCTATCATTTTCATAGCTCTTCCTTGAATTCTATCCAATAGACTCAAATGGGTCATTGGAGCACCTGCCCAAACATGAGAGTTGTACTCGAATTTTGGACGAATAAAGGCTTTATAGATCAAAGCCGGATCAGAAGGGGAAACAAATTTCTTGCATCACCAAAGAAAACCTAAGCACTTAGCAGCATTTTTGGCGACGTCGAATATGTGATCATTCCACAGAAGGTGGTCTGTGATACACATACCGAGGACTGAAAGCTTTTCGGTTTCTTCAATGCAAGTGCCATTCATGGATAGTGGCATGGGGGGTGGGTTTCGTTTAGACGACAGTAGACAGCATTGAGTTTTTGAAGCATTAAATTCCATGCGGTTTTTAACTCCAAATTGGACAATGCTGTCAAGATCATAATTTAATGAGCTAATCATACGCTGCCGTTCAAGTTCCACATCCGAAGGACATGGATGTGAATCTGAAAACGAATATGAGAAGCTGAGTGTGCTGTCGTCAGCGAAACAGTTTATTGGATTAGATGTTTCAGACAGAAGATCATTTATGAATATAAGGAAAAGAGTCGGAGACAAAACGGAGCCCTGGGGCACACCAGCATTTATTTTGTGGATTTCAGACTTAAAACCGTCCAATACAACTTGAATTAAACGGTCCGAAAGGTAATTTCTAATCCAACGAAGAAGAGATTCATCAATACCAAATGCGCACATTTTCGATAAGAGAGCTTGATGCCAAACTCTATCAAACGCCTTAGAAATATCAAGTGCAATAATCTTACTTTCTCCAAAATGATGTAAAGATTTGTTCCACTGTTCGGTGAGATATACCATCAGATCACCAGTGGACCTATTCCTACGAAAGCCGTACTGCCGGTCATTAAGAAGCTTTAGTTCCTCGAGATATTTCTTGAGCTGGAAATTAATCAGCGTTTCCATGACCTTGGAAAGAAGGGACGTAAGTGCAATTGGTCGATAATTTGAGGGTGAAGAAGATACGCCTTTTTTAGGGACTGGCTGGACAAATGCTGTTTTCCATCCACTCGGAAAGAGACCAGTAGAATAGGACAGATGGAAAAGCTAACGCAGTGGTTTTGCCAGCGTTGAAGAACACCTCTTCAGAACAATGGGAGGGATACTATCCGGGCCAGCGGATTTATGTATATCAAGATCTTTCAGAACTCTGGCAACTGCACGAATGCGAAAGAAGATTGTTCCCATGAAATCGTTTACGCTCTCAAGTACAGGAGGAGTCATAACACTTTCTGGCAGCGTCGAATTAACAGCTGCAAGCAAGTTAGCTTTATCTATCGAGCTGACAAAAGGTGTATCGTTGAAGACGAGCGTTGGAACCGACGACGAAGTAGCATTTCGTATGTTCTTTGCAAATGACCAAAAATTTTTACTACCTGTGGGACATAGTATTTTTTGCCTTAATTTCTGGTCATGCAAAAATTTGGTTCGTCGAATATGAACATTACAGGTTTTTCTAGCTTGTTTGAACTTATTCCGGTCTTCATCAGTAGGGTTGGCTTTATAACATCGGAAACTTACTTCAATAACCCTAATAAACTCTTTACAGCTCGAATCAAACCATGAGTTTTCTTTGGGTTTTATAGATTTTACCCTATTCGGGATAAAATTTCTCATTCCACAAAGAATTAAGTTTGTTATCATATCTGCACTGGCATCTACGTCACTATCGAGGAAGCACAGTGACTAGTTAAAATTACTGAAGAAACCGTTCAGACCGTCCCAGTTGGCTTTCTCGTATTGCCAAACGGTTCTCGTTGGTACTTTCTCTTTAACTGAGTTTTTTGGCACGAGAAATAAGCAGATATGACAAAATGTTCTGATGTGCCTAGAGGCGATAATACACTAATAGTGTATTTATCAGGGTCAGAGTTAAGAAACAAGTCAAGTGTTTTTATATAATCAATAGATTGAGAGTTTAACACTTGGTGGAAATTAATCTTTGACATTTTTTAAAAAGATATAATAAAACACTTGTTTTTCCACAATTTAAATTATTTTGTTTCTTATTTATTAAAAACTTTGGAAGCCAACGCGTTTCGTCTTAGTTAGAACATCATCAGGGCACTAATGCCTGATGATGTCCTAACTAAGACGAAACGCGTTGGCTTCCAAAGTTTTAAATAAATAAAAAACAAAATAATTTAAATTGTGGAAAAACAAGTGTTTTATTATGAAGTCAAGTGTGTTGGCGGATTGACCTGCAACATCAGGGATTCGAGTTGGCTCGTCAACAAACTGAGTCAGGTGGTTTAACTCAGCAAAGACCTCAACATACCTTCCTTAGGGTGTTGTCTGGCCAGAAAAGCGAAGCCAACTAGAATTGTGTACATATATCGTACTTCGTACGGCTTTCATTTCATTAGTTTTCCACCAATCATAAATTTATGAAAGTCTGTGCTGCATCGTTCGAAATAAGTGATAGTTTGGAGGGACCAAACCCGCTGAAGACGTATCACTTGAAGTTTACCAAATATTTAATTTGATTACAAATTTTGCAAAAATTAAGGCGAGAAATGTTGAAAAATTACTAGAAGATTTTTTTTTCTATTCGCATGGATAGCAAGTTCCTTCCTTTAAGTGTATTGGGCATTTCGATGCTTTTTGTGCTTCATGCTAATTTTTTCTTGAGACTCACTTTTTCCTTCAGTCTCTGTGGCATCAATATCACCAAACTCACCATCGTTTACAATTTGTTTTGGGTTGATGTTCACAATAGACTTAAACCAACCATGAATGATTTTAAGCAACCATTTTCACCATCAAAAAAATATTATAAAGCTTTCCCGCAAATCATCTTTTTCTGGCTCGTAGTTATACCTACATTTTCAAAGCTATAACCGAAATCTTTTTGTCGATATCTTTTTTACAATATAAATTACTTACAAAACGAGCATTTAAATTTGTATGTTGACCCTATAAAATGTCATAGAGGCCATTAGTTAACATCGGCCATGTACCTATTTTAAAGAAGTAAAAGTTTTTTTTTGTTTTATTAAAAAAGAATTATTTTAAATATCTGTATTTCGAAAGTCGGCATTTTCCGAATTAAAACAGCGCACTCAGCAGGTAGCTAGATTAATTTTTCTTCGTAAACACAATGATTCTTGCTTTTTTAATACGAAATAAATTTGTAGCACAAACAAGAACAAAGCCAAATCTTGTCAAGCCTACCATTTAAATTTTTAAAGGAAAAGAACTGGCTATGAAAATAATCTGGGTCGTAAGAATGCCCTCCGCCGCGTCGCGGGGGTCTAGGCCCTGCTGGTCACATAAACAGTACATATTTTTATGATTTGGAATGCCTTAATTAACAAGATTTATTAACATCTATTTTTTTATTTTGTCACTCTAATTTAATCGTGTAATGCTTCCCATTGCATATTTATTTACATTATAGATTGTATATAACTTTTTGGACGAGACTAGATACATGCCAATTTAAAACAGTTATATCAGTTGCCCGTCAAAAATAACTGAAAAACGAATGAATCTGGCCGTGCGGGGACGCATAAACAGTACCTATATAATCAGAACTGTTATAAAATAGCATGTCTTGAGTCACTTTTTATAATTTCTCTTTTTCCACTAAATTATGCCTATCACAAATTGTTTGTAATAACCAATAATTAAATATTTTTTTTTCCTTTTGTTTTTTCTTTTCATTTTGGAATTTCAAAATTGATGCCAAAACAAAAGCGGTCCTTCTTCCAACAATAGCAGCAAATTGCAATTTAATTCCAAGGGGTTAATACGGCAAAGGAAATATAGCACAGTAAGTTTTGCACCAAATCAATTCCATCCGGGACCGTTACTGTCTTCATCAATAGCACACCAACAACAACAGCAGCAGCAGCACGTTCAAGTTAGACAATCACCATCTGTACTAAACATTACACAAGCTTCAAATCAACAACATTTACATCACCATTATCCGGAGCATATACATAATTATTTAAATCTTGAAAAACTTCAACAAAGCAATTCATCAGTGCTACCATCAGCAGGTGGACTTCTATCAGCAGCCCTAGCTACAGTCACTTCACTAAGAAATTCATCTAACGGTAAACCAACAGGCTCCATAACGGGGAACCTCTTGAGCCGAGTTTTATTGGAATTCTCTTCGGCGACCCGATCGATTGCTAATACCAACGATAATAATCGAAGTAATAGTGTTGCTAGTACCACTACTTCAATAGGCAGTGTTGGCACCACAGTATCGATTGGTAGTGAGGCCGCTGAAGAATCGTCCAATAATTTTATTTCTGTTATAAGCACCGATAGCGAAATAAATAATCAGCCAATATTGAATGGGATCAGGGAGTATAATCTTAATAATAACTACAACAATTATATTTATGCACAACAGCAGCAACATCTTAAAACACATCGTAGTAGGAGCAATAAAACCTCACCCGTTAAGCTAATTCAAAGACAGAATTCTGTGCCAACAAGAAGCACTACTAGTGGCTGTGCAGGGAACACAATAAAAAGTGTCATTGATTTACGATACAAAGTCAAGTCCACAATTTCAGAATCCAGTGGTGGTAACAGCACTGGGAGTTCCTCATTGACAAATGCATCAAATCTTAGGCCTTCCGAAGGTAAAACATCCATTAGCAATCGAAGAACTTTTTTAGAACAGCTTTCATCAAGCGAATGTGGCGTTTCGTCACGTAAAATTGATGTTAAACACATCAGTTGTAAATTTCCAACAAAACAAAATCCGGATATGTTTCAAGATAAGAAAGCCAAAGATTCAAATTCCGCCTTGTCTACAGGGGATCGCGACCGCGACCGTGACCCAGACAGAGACCTAAGTGAAGATGCGTTTTGTGCCAGTGAGAGTGATGACTCAAAATCAAATGAAAAAACAGTACCACCCAAAACTTCAACAACAAATGTGCCAAAAACCGTTTCAGAAGCATTCGTCACACAAGAACCATCTTTATTAACAGCAGCAACAGCAGAAACAACAGAAACAGCAACAGGCAACACACCAACAGAAAATACTGTTGACTCAGATATAGTTGTTAAAGTCATTTCAGCTAGTACTATTTCTGAAGATGAGGTCGGTGGTCAAGTTAGTGGTAGTGGTGGTGGTGATGGTGATGGTAGTGAAAGCATACTCACTACCAGCGAAGCATTTAGTGATAAATCTTCCGTCGTTCCTATAACAATGTTAAAGCCTCCTTCTTCAAGTTTGGCTGTTACAACGCCTTCAACAACAACGTCAACATCAACGGCCGTAGAGATCTTTCGTCCAAATAATCGTTTCGTACGAAAGTCAGTCGACAATAATTTATCGCAGTTCACGAAAGGTGGAAATTTTTTTTTAGACTCGGCTGATATTGAGACAGAATTTCCTAGGGACTATGATGACAATATCGAAATACTATCACGCGAGGCTGAACACTTGGAAGAGCAATTTCATAAAGTCGGAGACCCTGTCGCTCTTTCAACTGTCGATCCAGACAAAATTTTCAAAGATCGACTCAAAAAACAAAGCAAACCACTAGACGATGAGGATGACGAACCAATTGGAATGTCACCGTGTGGTCGGTTTTTCAAATACGATAAAGAAGTTGGCAGAGGATCATTTAAGACTGTGTTTCGTGGATTAGATACGCAAACTGGAGTTGCAGTAGCTTGGTGTGAATTATTAGTGAGTAATTTAATATATTTATATTTTAAATAATAGAATTTATACCTTCTATGATTTTTTATTTGTCTAGGATAAAAAAGTAAATAAGGCTGAACGTAATCGATTTCGTGAAGAAGCTGAAATGCTTAAAAAACTACAACATCCAAATATTGTGCGCTTTTACAATTACTGGGAGGCAAATGTGGGAAAGAGAAAAAATATAGTTCTAGTCACTGAATTGATGCTTTCAGGAACACTTAAAGCGTAAGTCTTTTTTTCAAACCGTAAATATCTTTTTCAAACTGCTTCTATAAAATGTTTTGATTGAATTAATACTATTTCTTCATTCTGGTTTTCTTTAGTTGCGTTCATGTACGCTTCGAAGTTCTTGATCCAAACATTTTTTAGGGGCTGGCTGTATTAAGAAATTATTTTATTTTATCGTTTAACTTACGATTTCTTGATGAGGCATGGAAGTTCTTACAAGCTTCAAGTTGACATTGGAAATTAGTAGTAATGATTTTTGTAGGGAACATTTTGTGGGCACTTTTATATCGAATTCCTTACAACCGAAAAATTCGATTTTTTGCTGAACAAATCGACTTTTTTCTTAATATCCTGCATTTTTAGCAAGAGCTCACATTAAATCACACACACACTTTCAAGATTTGACATTTATCATACTTCAAGAAAGAATTAGAAGTTCTTATTTTAATTTTGTGAAGGTTTAAAAAAGAAAACAACCTTTAAGTGTTTTAAATTGATCAATATTTCAGTGAATGATCAAAAAATTAATTAAATATTCAGAATAGATCCTCGCCGCTGTGCCTGGATGGATTTTGGATTGTAATTTTTTTTACTTGAAAACTCGCACAATTGTTGTTGTTTTTTCTTTTTTACAACTATCAGGCGCGAAAAATGAAATACACTTTGATATATATTTAGCACACACCACTACTTTGACTTTGTGCGGCAACAAAATTCCTGTCTATTTTTTTTTTTAAAGTCCTTCTACAAAGAAAAAAAAATTGGATGAAATCGATTTCAAATGGTTGTAAGGAATTAGACATTAGACTTGGATTTCCTGAAAACCTGAGCTAATTCATAAATTTTGAGGTCGAATTCAGCAAAAAACATTCCGGAAAGTATAAGCATAATCTTTCGGCAGCTGAAATTTGGTTAAATTTGATTGTCTAAAATTTTGTATAGTAGTTATTCGATTGAAATGAGCTAAAAAAAACACTTCACGAGATTTTGGAACTTTATGAAGACAAAGCAACAAAAGTGTGGTTTTCCAGAAGCTATGCAATATGATGGGTTTAGGTTAGTTAGTTCTATCGAAACTTCAACTAGTGTGGTCATTCCTTGATTAAAATAAATGTAAACAAGATGATAGTTTTTTATCAATTGAATATTTATGAGAGAAATAACTTTTGCTATTCGATTGTATTGTTCAGAATTTCTATACTCGTAGAGAAGTCATAATAATGTTAAAAATTGAGCGAGTGCACTTTTACGAAAACGATTATTGTCAGCTATGATGGAGTTTATAAGTGTCACTAAGAAATTCATAAAAATCGCTTTGCTTTGAAAGTAGGTGCTCTGGGCTGATCCGTATAACTAGCAACCATATGAACAGCTTTAGTCTTGCAGATTTTGTATATTTAATTTATTAATTTAAAAATTTTTTACGTACAGATATCTACGACGTTTTAAGAAAATAAATCCAAAAGTCTTAAAGTCATGGTGCCGTCAAATATTGAAGGGGTTACATTTCCTACACTCCCGCACACCGTCTATAATACATCGTGATCTAAAATGTGATAATATATTTATAACTGGTACAACTGGTAGCGTAAAAATTGGAGACTTAGGCTTGGCAACGTTAAAAAATCGTAGTTTTGCCAAATCGGTAATTGGTACACCGGAATTTATGGCACCCGAAATGTACGAAGAACACTATGACGAGGCTGTGGATGTTTATGCGTTTGGGATGTGCATGTTAGAAATGGCAATATCCGAATACCCATACAATGAGTGTTCGGGACCGGCTCAGATTTATAAAAAAGTTATATCGGGCATTAAACCAGCTAGTTTTGACAAAGTTGAGAACCCAAAGGTTCGTGACATCATCGAAAGATGTATTCAGTTGAAGAAAGAAGATCGTCCCAGTTGTAAGGATCTATTAAATTCCGAATTTTTCGGTGAAGATATTGGCATTCGTTTGGAGCCAACCACAACTGAGGTGTTTCTTAATAATCCAGAAAGGAATGATATTGAATTCCGTTTAAGGTTATTAGATCCAAAGAAAAGATCATACAAACATAAAGAAAACGAAGCAATTCAATTTGAATTTAATATCAAAAACGATGATTGTGAGGCTGTTTGTATGGATATGTGTAATGCTGGCATCATAACGGAGGAAGATTCACGGGCTGTGGAAAAAATGCTTAAAGTTCAGATAGTTTCGTTGCAAAAGGAACGCAAGCAAAGACAAACCCAACTGCAGCTGCAAAATGAGAAGTCAAGACTTGAAAAGTTGGCACTGATTGCACAGAGAGAAATGTATGAGCAAAATTGGGTCTTCAGTGAGGTTATGCATTTAGAAGAGGAGGATGAGTATGATTTTTACGAAGAGGACGATGGATATGGTGACACAATGAATGCACCAGCAATTGTGGTAGATTTTGATGAACAACAGGAAGGTTGTGGTGATAATTTTGTTCTTGGTGGTCTTATATCAGATGTAAGAGAAAGTGTAGGCACTAATGATATGAATTTCCTATCACCTCTGGCTGAAATTGTTGGTGCAATAGAAAAAGAAAATGACTGGAAAGATGAGAAAAATGAGAAAGACATTTTATCTGAACAGCAGTATCAAACACCTTTGAAGAATCAGGACAATGAATTCGAACAAGAACGACAGACCCATGAAGATCAGCAGGACCAGCAGGAAAGACAACAACGACAACAACAACAACAAACCCAAAAACTGCAGCCTCAAAAACTTCAACAACAAACACAATATTCACAAACAAATAAAGAGGAACAACAAAACACACAACAGCATCAAAAACAACAAGAGGAGAGGGTAGAACAACAACAAGAACAACAAAAACACCATCAACAAGAAACACAACGCCATCAACAACAAACACAAGAAATTGAACAACACCACAAACATCAGCAACAAAAAACACAACAACAACAACAAACACAACACACACAACAAACACAACAACAAAAGCAACAACAACAACAACAACAACAGCAACAACAACAAACACAACAACAACAACAAACACAACATCAACAAGCACAACAACATCAACAACAGGAACAACAATCACAAACACAAAAAGATGAACAACAACACATACGACAACAACAAACAAAACAACAAACACAACAACAACATCATCAGCAAACACAACAACAACATCATCAGCAAACACATCAACAACAACAACTACAACAACCACAACAACCACAGCAACCACAACAACAACCACAACAACCACAACAACCACAACAACCACAACAACCACAACAACAGCAACACCAACAACAACAGCAACAGCAACAGCAACAGCAACAGCAACAGCAACAGCAACAGCAACAGCAACAGCAACAGCAACAACAACAGCAACAGCAACAGCAACAGCAACAGCAACAGCAACAGCAACAGCAACAGCAACAGCAACAGCAACAGCAACAGCAACAGCAACAGCAACAGCAACAGCAACAGCAACAGCAACAGCAACAGCAACAGCAACATCACCAACAACAACAACTACCGCAACAACAACAAACACAACAACAACACCAACAACAGCAACCACAACAGCAACAGCAACATCAGCTGCAGCATCAACAACAACAACAGCAGCAGCAACAACACCAACAACAACATCAACAACAACAGCAGCAACAACAACAACACTATCAGCAACAACCACATCAACAACAACAGCAGCAAAATCAACAACAGCAAGTTCCATCACAACAACAACAACCACAACACCAAGAACAACAGCAAAAACTACAACAACAACACCAACAAATTCAGCAACAACATCACCAACAACAAACACAACAAACACAACAACAGCAACAACAGCATCAACACCAACTACCTCAGCAACAACAACAACAACATCAGCAACAACAACAACCGCAACTGCAACAACAACAGCATCAACAGCAACACCTACAACAGCAGCAACAACAACAGCAACAACCGCAACAACAACTGTATCAGCAACAAATACAGCAGCAACAACATACGCAGCAAAAACAACAAGGACTGTCACAACAGCAACAAGGACTGTCACAACAACAACAGCAAACACAACAAGGACTTTCACAACAACAACAGCAACTACCACAAAACCAACAACACCAAGAACAACAGCAACAACTACAACAACAACACCAAACACAACAAAACCAACAGCAGCAAACACAACAACCAACACAACAACAACAACCAACACAACAACAACAACCAACACAACAACAACAACAGCAGCAAACACAACAGCAACAATTACAACAGCAGCAAGCACAACAACACCAACAAGGACCCCCACAACAACAACAACAACAAACACAGCAAACACAACGACACCAACAGCAACATCAACAACGACAACATCAACAACAACAGCAACAGCAGCAGCAGCATCACCAACAGCAACAACAACAAACACAACAACAACAAAATGTTCAACAGCAGCAACATGTACAGCAACAACAACAAAATTTACAACAACAACAACACCAGCAACAACAACAAATACAAAAACAACAACAACAACAACAAATGCAACAGCAACAACAAAATGTACAGCAACAACAAAATGTGCAACAACAACAAAATGTACAACAACAAAATGTGCAACAACAACAAAATGTACAACAACAAAATATACAACAAACAAAATATGTACAACAACCACAATATGTACATCAACAACAAAATTTACAACAAAATGTTCAACAACAACAACACCACCAACTACAACAGCAACACCAACAACAATACCACCAACAACAAATACAACAAGAACATCAACAACAGCAACAACACCAACAACAACACCAACAACAACAACAACACCAACAACAACAACAGCAACAACAACAACAACAGCACCACCAACAACAACTCCTACTACTACTACAACAACAAAAACAACAACAGCACCAAACACAACAACACCAAACACAACAACAATACCAACAACAGCAGCCAAATCAACAGCACCAGGAGCAAAAACAACAGCAACAAAATCAAGAACAACAACAAACGCAACAACTTCAAACACAACAACGACAAATACAACAACTTCAATTCCAACAACAAACACAACAACAGCAACAGCTACAGCACCAACTAAATCAACAACAGCAAGCACACAACCAACATCTTCAACAACAACAAACATCTCAACAACCAAAACAGCAAACACAACAACTAAAACAGCAAACACTACAACAACAGCAGCCACAACAACCAGGACAGCAACAACCAGAACAGCAACAACCAGAACAGCAACAACAACAACCAGAAAAACAACACCAAAACCAACAACAACAAAACCTACAGCACGTGCAGCAACAACAAACACAGCAACTTCAGCAACTACAGAAACAAACACAACAACAATCCCAACATCAACAATCCCAACAACAACAATCTCAACAACAACAATCCCAACAACAACAAACCCAACATCTAAAGCATCTTCAGCAACAACAAAAACAGAAACATGAAGAGCTACAACAGCAACAACTCCAAACACAACAACAAATACAACATCACCAACAAAATCAACAACAACACCATCCACAACAACAGGGACACCTGCAACAACCCCAACAACAGCAACAACGAATAGAACAACAACATCATCAACAACAACATCAGCAACACCAACAAGAACAAGAACAACAACCCCAGCAACAATACCATCAACAACAGCAGAATCATCATCAACAACAACAACAAACACAAGAACACCAACAACAACCACAACAGTTCCAAGAACAAGCACACCAACAACATCTACAGCAACAACAAAACAAACAAGAGCAACAGCCACAATTACAACAGCAGCAATCCCAGTCAACCCAATCACTACAGTATCAAAATAAAACCATACCTGTATCTTCGGAACAAACACAGCTTTCGCAACAATTATCAGTTCCACAACTTCAACAGCAGTCACAAATTCAACATCCTCCTTTAAATCAGCATTTTTCGCAACTGCAGGAAACTCTGGATTCGAATGTGTGCGAACAGTCTCCACCAAAACAGCATGATGTAAATCTTGTTCCTAGTGTCATAAACCAGACCTCAGCATCAGACCCACAACAGCAATCTACACCCTTTAATCTAAATCAGCCTCAACAGGAGCAGGATCCCCAGAAATCTGCAGATTATCAGAAACACGTGTTCCAACAGCAGCAACAATTAGATCAGCAAATGCAAAAAGTGCAACTCCATCAGCAGCATCAAGAAAAGGAAGGCCAACAACGTAATCAAGCACCATCTCAACTCGATCAAAGTGTCCAACAGCCAGATCAACCTCAGCAAGTACAAACAAAACATGAACTGCCTTCACTTCAAGCAAAGCAACAATCCCAAGAAATTATCCAGACTGCTCAACAGCAATTACAAAACGACACACAAGTGTCAACAAAGCAGATACCATTGCAAAAACAACAGCAAACCGTAGCCTCGTCACCAATCTTACCCACAAGCAATAATAGTGAGTCCCAACAGAAACCCAGAACAAGCAAAACAAAACGAACCAATCGTGGCACAGAAAGAGTTCCCAAACTGAGCGTAACTAATATTGAAAACAGTACAGTGGTTGATTGTCATATGGAAAACAAACCAAAAACAATCACCTTTAAGTTTGATATCAGAGACGTAAATCCAATTGATGTTGCTAACAATTTGGTAAGAACTTTGAATAAATAAAAACTAACTAAATCTCACATTCATTAATTTATAGATATCACAAGATCTTCTTGCTCAAAGTCAAAGTACCGTTTTCGTTGATATGATTAACGACATTGTTCGTCAAGTGAAACACAACCCAACACAAATCCCAATACCGACCACATTCCACCGAAATATCGAAAAAGTAAGTATAAATTAGTTCAAATCTGTATTCAATACAAACATTTTAAAACAAAACAAAAACATATATGTAAATATAACATTTATTTGCAAATTCTTTATACTTATAAAATAAATCAGCCAGCTAAATATTATGTATTTATTAAGTCGTTTTCCTAAATAGGTTAACAAAAAATATTAAATCAAATTACATGGATAGTTTTTTCTCATACAAATTTTTATATCACGGAAATATATCTCTCAAGTTAATAAAAGACTAAGCATAGCACTATTTCATCGGACTTGTTGAATTTTTGATTAAAAAAAGTTTTTAAAAGGGTTTAGTCAACGAAAATTAGAGTTTACAATCTGAAACCAGAATCTCATAGCTGTCATTCCTGAAAACTGGAAGTTTCAAAACACACTCTTAAAAATGCAAACCAGTGTTGATATAATCATGTCACTTACAATTCAATTCAATTTTGTTTTATTGAACATTAATATATACAAATTGGCTTATAACTAATAATAATAAGATACAATGATTATATTTACATTTGTTGGCACATAGGGGGTCTAACCAAATACAATGACTTAATTTTTAGGAATTATAAATATATAAATTACATGTCAAAATTAAAATTAAAAGTCAGTTGACTTTTTTCGTCCTCAGGGTGTTCATTCCCGGTTGTCAGTGGTGATTTTGGTGGGGGTTGTTAATAAGGTTGATGTTCAGCCACGGTGGTAGACTGACCCAGTGTCAGCGTAAAACGGAATTGCCTCCTCGTTGTCTATGAGTATGTTGTCGTCCAGGGTGTGCATTACACTGAGGTACCTTGGCTCAGGATGTCGTTGCTCGGTGGACATCCTTCTCATTAGCTGATTCGGGTGATTGATGATGTTCCGTACTAGCTTCTTTGTTGAAAGCACTAGGTAATTGTCCAGCGGGATTACATTTGCTTTTGTGTATAGATAGTCGTTCCTGTAGTGTTTACGACGCTGCTTGTCGAAATACAATCCGGTGCAGATCCTGAGTATCTTCCTTTCGAATACTTGAAGTTCCTTTATGGCTGTCTTTGAAATGGTGAACCAGACTGGGAAGGAATAGCTGATAACTGGTCGCAGGAGTTGCTTGTATATCAGTATCTTCGTCTGTTGGCTAAGTCCTGTTCTCCTTTTCATCAACGGGTGTAGACGGTGGAAGGCCCAGTTGGCTTTTTTGAGGACATTTCTTTAGTGCGGGTTAAACCTTAGCAACTCATTGAAGCGGATCCCCAGATACTTCACGTTCCGCTTGGCTGCTATGGTGGAACCATCTGGGAGTTTTAGAACCAGGTTTCTGCAATTGGCTGCGGTCCGACTACCTCTACCAATTGAAGGTCTCCTAAAGCAGACGAGTTCTGATTTGGAAGTGTTGATCCGGATACCCCATTTCTGTAGAATTGGAAGACTAGTGGTGACATTGATGTGGCGTAGGTGAGCGAGTCATCCGCGTACAGAAGGTTCTCGCATCCAGTTGGTACGGGCTGGTCGGATGTCATCAAGCTATAGAGGAAGGGGCCTAGTTTTGAGCCTTGGGCGACTCCGGCTCTGATGTTCTTCATGTCCGATTTACAATCGTCCAGTTGTACGAAAAATTTTCTGAAAGAAAGAAAAGAAAACACAATTTTTATTAGTGGTATAGGTAGATGTAGTAGATTAAGTTTGTGGATAAGGGCGTCTATCCAAACGCTATCGAATGCTTTCTCGACATCCAGAAAGCATCCGACGGTGACACGATGATTGTTGAGAGAGGTGGTTATGTCATGTTGGAGCTTTAGCAGCGGATGCAGTGTTGAGTGCTTTTCCCGAAAGCCGAACTGCATGTCAGGGATGATTGAATTTTCACAGCTGAATCTTTTAAGTCTACGCAGGATTACTTCTTCCAGTATTTTGCTTATATTGTTGAGAAGCGATATCGGCCTGTAGTTGGACACTTGGTTGGAAGCACCTTTCTTCGGAATTGCAACGATCTTCGCTGTTTTCCACTTTTGGGGGAAGTAACAGTTGTCGACGCAATTATTCAGGATGATTGTGAGGAAGATCATTACTGCTTGTGGAAGCCTCTTCAGGATATAGGTAGATACTCCATCTGGTCCAGCTGATTTTTTTTGGCTTGGAGTAGCTGATGATCTCTGCTACTTCCTCAAGACTGCACAGATGTGGGCTATCGACTGGGTTATTTGCTGGATTGGCGTTGTTGAAGTTGACTTCATCCGGATTTGGCTGCAGGGTCCGCTGAATGGATGACTCGACTTCTTGTAAAAATGTCGGGTCAGCAGGTGGATTGGGTATGAAGTTTCCTTCAAAGTAGTTGGCGAACGCATTTACTTTGTCCTGGGTTGAGGTTGCTTCGATGTTGTTGCAGATGATGGTTTCCGGGATTTGTGGATGTTTTCCAATGATCGCTTGTAATCTCTTCTGGTATTGATTATTGCTGTGGTGCTGAATGGAGTTTCGGAACATGATGTTGATTTGTTGCAGCTCATTCCAAACAATTCGGTAGTTGCTGTTGGTTGTGTTTAGCTCGCTTTGGTGAATTCTTTGGAGTCGTTTCCTTAGTCGCTGCCTGTGTGCATACAGGTTCTGGACGTACTCGGGAAGGTGCTGGTACCTATCCTTGGATGTCTCAGGCCGTTTTTGCTTGTCCAGTGCTTCAGATACAGCATGTTCCAGGTTGTCTATTGCTGTGTCGATTTCGCTATCCATCAAATTCCTGTTTGGAGGAGGAAGTGTTAGGTTGTCATCAATGTCTCTATGAAGTTTTTCAATGTCCAGCCGCCTGTAGTTGATGAAGTTCGCTGGTGCTTCTGTTGCTAGGAGTAGTGGTTGGTTGAGGTTGATCGATAGTTGAACAGCTTCATGGTCCGAGTCACTGTTACTGTTGTGCACATATAGTTCTGCAATTCCGGTAGTATATTCACCAGGTTTGAAGAAGCCAGGAAGAAGTCCAATGTCGATGGTGTTCTGGGAAAGGTTGGTTTGGGTTGGGATATAACCATCAGTGAATATTCGTTGCTGTTGAGATCCAACCAGTCCACTATTACCTTTCCTTCATTGTTGGTTATTGTGTCCTGCCAAAGGTGATGCCTCACGTTAAAATCACCGCCAATGATGCCAAAGGTGCTATGTTTTAGGATGTCGTTGAGGACGTGTAGGTCACTTTGTATGTTCGTAGCAGAGGATGCGCACTTGAAATAGACACTGATGATTGTAAGGGTCTCGCCTCTTCCTAAGTTTATAATGACGGTGGTGGCTTCACTGGTCCATGGTTCTGGAATGATGACTTCGCTTGTGTTCGGGGAGAGTTTATCTTTTACGTAGATTGCCGTCCCTCTGCGATGCCCAGTTTTGTCCTGGCGGAAGGTTTTAAATCCCTTAATGTTGATGTTGTTCCGTTTAGTAACGTTCGTCTCGCTGATGAGGGCAATATCCGTGATGTTATTATTTTTTAGAAAAATATTAAATGACGTCCTCTTGTGTATAATGAATTCACATTATACGTCAGGATGCGGATATTTGGAATATGAAAGTGGCCAATGCCACGGACTTCTCTCCTCGGTCAGTTGACTATAGTTGGCTGGTACGGCATTTCGGGCTTTCTCCATGACGGACAGGAGATTGGATCCGAAGATACGCTGGACTTCATTGTTGAGGTTCATAGGTTGGTTCGTTGATGAAGGCCTGCTTACTTTCGTAGGTGCTGTCTTCAAAGGAATAGTTTTGACTGGAATTCTTGGCTGCTGTTGGTGCTGGTTCATTGCTGTTGCTTGTCTGGGTGTTGTGTTTTGTTTGGCCATTGCTGCGTAGCTGATCGTTGGGCGAGTAACCACGCACGCTGATTTTGCGACGAACTCCTTATGTGCTTTTGTCTCGGCTATCTTCTTGTTCCGCTCAGTTAGTATAGCCTTTAAAGTTGGGCATCCCTTGAAGCTGGCAGGATGACCTTCTTTCTTACAGTTGGCGCACCATACGTCCATTCCTGTATTTACTGTCCTTTTACACTCTCCGGGTTTATGGTCCTCCTTGCACTTGACGCACACATAATTACGTCCGCAATTGGTGGCTACATGTCCGAAGCCTTGGCAGTTCCGGCACTGGACGACGTCATTAGATTTTAGTCGTTCCCAGTGCACCCTTTGGTTCATTATCAGCGTCTTGGTGTAGACTTCGTTGATGTCACATGTCTTTGGTACCTCGATGACAAAGTTATTGTACACTTTTCCTCGTGCCTTTTTTGATTGAAACTGCATCACCTTCAGGATTGGGATTCCCTCGATGCGGAGTTCATCTTCCACTTCAATGGCGGTATATGTGTGGTGGATTCCTTTGAGCAGCAGGAGGTTCTCCCGGTCTTCCTTAGGCGTGAAAGTCGTGAATTGGATTTTCAATGTCTGAAGATATTTTTTAATTCCTTCAAACGATGGTCGGTCCCCAGCGTTGATGATGGTCGTCTTTGTGTTCCGGTTTTTAAAGGTCACTGAAAAGTTTTCACTCTTGCAGTGTCTCCTAATTTCAGCTACACTGCCGGAGTAGCAAAAAATCGGCGGCATTCCTGGTCCTTTTGCTGTTTTATTTTTTCGGCTGACTTCGGTGGCTGGACTGGAGCAGGTTTGGGCGCTGCGAGCACTTTGGCGGCTGTTGATGTTGACGGAGCATCATCTTTGTCTTGCATTGTCGGTGAATCCTCTAGTTGAGGTCGCTTAGTCGCGTTGACCTTTTCCTCGGCCTTTCCCTTTTCTTTTTTTCTGTGCCTTTTTTGGCCTGGTAGAGGTGAATCGCTGAAATCTTCCTCTGAGCTGATGGTTTGTTCTGGCGGTGAATCAATGACTTCCTCCTATTCTTCAGTGCTCTCGTCCGTCGATTCCTCTGTTGATTCCTCCACACTGCTGCTGCAGGAATCCTCATCGCTATCCATGGCTTCTGTTTCCATGTGATTATCGTTGTCGTTTGTCTTAGGTGGTGAGACAATTTTTCGCAACGTTTCGTCGAGACTTGGTCCAAACTCTGGTTCAATGTTGGTGAGGTTGTTGACTATCGTGAGGAGCAGCGCCCCAAGAGACGCAAATGCTGCCTCCGGATTAAATGGTTCGCCCATTTCCGGTCTCGCAGTCGGATTGTTTTTATTTTTTTACTTGATTAATTTGCACAACACTTATTTTTAAAAAAACTTTTGTTCCGCGAAAAACATCAGCTTGTAAAATTTAAGCGCAGGTAGCCCGCAGGTATACCTGTTTTTGCACTTGTGTATAAATTTTAAATTTTAGGGGCGGATTTAAATATTCCGCTCTGTCTATTTACTGTCACTGGTGGTTGAACACTGACTGTGATCATGTCACTTACAGTTCATGTTAAGTATTTATATAGGTTCAATTGGTGTTTTTCTGAGTCGGAATAAAAATATTGGTTTATAACCCAAAACTTTATTTTTGGGTAGTAAAAGGACGCACATACATATATGAAATATGGTACATGGTTTTAAGGTACTTTTCAACGCTGAATCCAATAAAAGCAAAATTAAGACGCACTGTATTTTCTGAATAGAGCAAATAAACCGTTTCCCCTTAAACAACTACTCTCAAGTTCTATTCATATAAGAGCGACCAACGAACAACGAATAAACGAACTCCTTTAATTTGACATATTGTTTACATGGCAAAAGATGAAAAAAAACAATGAGTGATTTTGAGGTTAGATGGGCGAACAATTTATTCATTGCAGTGTGGATGATACACTGCGGTTCACTTGAATAAAGGCATTCAAGGTTTGTTAGTTACTTTTTAACTTTTTATTTAAAAGCATCTTACAATAACAGAAAGATACAGTTCAACTAGGACCCGTAATCGGTCAGTTTTTTTTTTTTATAAATTTTTAACAATGACTCAAGTTCTAAGAGATTGTGAGCACCTCATTGCTAACATTTTTCAAACAAAAATGATACCATCTGCAACTTGAATAAATCCTTATAAACGAAAAGGCTTAGAGAATCCCAATATTTTTTTTTTTTTAATTTGGATACAATAAAGGTCAGGGTTAGGCACATGCAAAGAAAAAAAATTTAATTGTTGTTAAATAGAATATAAAACACGAGAACATTTTTTTTGCGTGTAAATTGTAATTAAAAAAGTTTTAAACAATTTAAGTTTGCACCGTAGCTTCATGAAAACTACTTCAATTACTCAATATATGAACATCAAAATGCTTGTTTTGAATTTTTCGTGCAAAGCAATATCTTGTTAATATAAAACAATAAAATTAAAAATTATAAAGAAGTAGAATTGAATGTAATTGACTGATTAAAAATTTTAATCTAAAAGCATTAACTGAAGCATGTCATGTGAACCTAATTATGTCAACGACAATTTTATTTTGTGGTAAATTGCTTCGCTTACGCGTATGTTGAGTCCCCCGGCAGACGCCTATATATTGCCAGTCGGTGTGTTATTTAAGGTTCCCGCTTGCCGTCGCTCCGCTTAGGGAACGCTCAGTCGCTAGGCAGGCGCCTATATTGTCAGTCGGTCTGCTATAAAAGTTTTTGTACTACACATTACTTTGGGTCTCTTGTCTCGATTGCTGATCGAGCATGATATCTTTTCGATCAGTTTCGAACTTGTTTCAAAAATATATCTTAAATAAAAAGCTTATTAATTGTTTTGTTATGCATTTCTTACATTTTTCTAACGATTTTAATTTCTTTGTGCCAACGACAAGGGTTTATTCTTAAAGAAAGATAGTTGAAATTAAGTTCATTTTACATACCCCAATAACTGTTCCCGATATAAACATTTAAAAAAATTTAATTTTACATTTTATTTATGTGCAAAGAATCCAAATTATATGTGTGTATATCATTTAGGTACGACATGCGTCCTTAACACGCCAGCGATCCATATTTAGAACACATCAAAGGCACCGTTCTGTAAGTCAAAAAATATGTATTCCTTTTAAAGGAAATAATAACTTTTTTTTTTAATTTTGTTTGCTAGTTTTTCAAACGTTTTATTTAAAAAAATAAATAATTGATTTTGTAGATTTCTTAAACAAAACACGTTTTTCAACTCTTGGTTCATGAGCACGATTGTTATTTGTTTTATTCTCAAGCTTATTATATTACATAAGGACTAATGATTAATAAATTTTAAAATATAACTTAATTTGCTTTTTGTTGGCTAAAAGTTGTTGTAAAAAGTTTTTTTTGTGTATTGTAAGTTTTTTTTTTTGTTTTGTATAAACACTTCATTGTCACTTGTTTGAGTCGCATTGATATCTTGAAGTATCGGTATTATTAAACGCAAACCAAAATCTTTAAATCGTATTTAAAAATATAGCAATATCAAAACGTCGCATTTTTAATAAATCTCACAAGTACTGGAAATTCTCACATTAACAAATTCCCGCAATCTGTCGTCACTCAAGCCACTTCTGAAGTATTGGATGAGACCAATTTTTTTTTTGGGTTCTTTTTAAAATTTAATAAGTATCTGTAATTATTTGATAAAAGCTTAAGAAATATTAGTTTATACATAGTAGTTTTGAACTTCTGAAAGGTCTATTTTCCCTTCTGTCTGAACTGGCCAACTCAAAATATAAAAAACGGAAGAAAATAAAATTATAATTTTTCATTCAAAATTGTGAAATGAGGTACTAATTTGGCAGGTGTATTGTTTATACCTACTTTTTTTTCGAAATTACCAAAACTACTTTTATATTAGATTTGTATTTTTTGCATATTAATGTGTGTATTGTTATAAGAGTGTCTGAACTGAATTTCCACTTTCAGTGGAAAACGACCATTTCCTATAGCTTCCCCATTTTTGAGAGTGAGCAGACAAGTTCAGAAACCATTAAGATTAAACATTCAACTACACGCACTGATTTGAATAAATTTGCTAAAAACGCTCCATCCTTATAGACAGAGGCGCCAGTTGTCTTTGATAGTAGTAGCGCGGCGCGTTTTTTCTGCCAATCTATACATTCTTAAAAAACAGCTTTCAGTTGGAGTTAAAAACAACAGCAGCTTAGTTTAAATAAAATACAAATTCTAAAGAATTTAATGAAAAAATAAAATAGAAAATGCCATAGCAACGCAACTATCGTTAGCCTTAATGGGCTTCTATATTTCCTCTCCTTAACTTGACATGTATTCAATTTGTATCCAAGCTATAGATTAGAAACAAAACACCTCTACTATAATTATTTATTAGCTATTCTGCCTTAATACTATATTAAATTTCCTTTTAAATTTTATCCATTTCAGCTTTTTTGTCTTCCATGTGTGTATGTTGACGTTTCGTATTCGTTGACATTCTTAACATTGCTCTTTCAATTCGACTTTTGAGTTGTTGTTAGCTTCCCTTTTAACGAAACTTTTTAACACCATGTTAATAACACATATGTCAGCACAGATTTTGTATTCATACATATATTATGAATATTTAATGTGGCTGTGTATACATATGTGTCTTGCTTAAGTAATTATTTTGTTACCACTTTTTAATTATTAACTTATGTTAATGGTTTCGTTTTTAGTTGGTGTTTATTTCGTATATTTTTCATTATATTCACTTAAAACTGTAGGGGCATATTTATAGTCGCTCATAGTTAAGGTTAAGTTAAGTCATAGTTAAGTTAAAGTTCAATGAATATAGCCAGTTTTCGATCACAAATTCTTGTATTTATTAAAATATAGCAACAATATATGTAGAAATTACATCTAAATAAGTCAAAATAGACAAAAAAAGTGAAAACACATTTCTGAAATTGATGGAGACCTTAATGCGCATAAGGAAAAAGCTATCAAAAGTCCTCATTAATCAGTGTCAGAAATGTGATCGAAAAGTAATACCAAGCTAATATTTGCATATTTTAAGATACAGCATGATATGTGTAACACAACACATAGGCTGAGTTCCAAAAAGTTTTGATGCGGCAGCAATACTCTATTGACGCGCATCTGCTACACAAACATGCTGCTTTCGCTTTGCAAACATTTGCACGTTTGAGTTTTGGAACTTATGACCTTGCATCAAATGCTCATCTTCCTTTACAATGCTTTTGGCTCCCTTTACATATTTTAAATTGAAATTAATTTAATGACTAGTGAGGATGACTCAATAAAATATCTAATTATTAATTAATTCATTTTGTAATGTTAAATTCAATTTTTATTAGGCATTTTAGTTGTTATTGTATTGAAATTTTGAAGTTAATATCGATTACAATTTTGTTTGTTTGACTTAGATACATTTTAAAAATGACTATGAATACGCCCCAAATGTTTTGTATCCTAAACGTTTTGGTTTTCCTTTTTTACTTAAAATAACAAAAAAAAAAATATCTTTTTTAAATCTAACCAAGTGTAATTTTTCAATTATCTTTTTCTGTCTTCTCTTGCTTCTGAAAACAAAACAAAAGCGTGATGAAACCTCATCGGATTTGTGCAAGATGTTCGACTCCACTATGAATTCAATGGAACCAGCATTGTCATCATCGATTGGAAATCTGATGTCCAGTCAACAGCGTTTAAATATTTTAGCTGGAATCGAGCAAGAACATTCTAGCCACTATCATCGTCATCAATTTGATTCGCAACCATTACGTCAGTTTGCAGATGCAGGTTCAGCTGCTGAGCTTGACCTGGCTACAATTCCATTTAAAACATCTGAATCTCTTTTTTCACAAACAACACAAGCAACGTCATTAAATAACACTCTATCAACTGCGACTGTGGTAGGAAATACATTACCCGGGGGTATACGCGACGATGATGCCTTCATAATAGTTGGCGATTTAGTTCAAGGTGAGTCTGGCATAGTAATTGACTCTGGTTCGTCAACACCACCCCAAATATCATTTTCCGGAGGAGGTGGTACAGCTGATGTGCATTATAATGAAAATATTGTCGGATCACGTCCTTGTTCACGAAAAACTAGCACAGCTTCGGAATATACGTCATTTTCATTTGATTATACACCGGATAATACAATAACATCATCATCTTCACCGTCGACGATCGAACAAGGTCACAATAAGTCGCTGTCAAATGAATTAGAAGGAGATGGTAGTAGCGGTGGAAATGGTTTTAGTGCTTCTGGTGTTGAGTTGGTTCTAGATTTTCAGCAGATCTCGTCAGGTGGTACTATTAGCACTGATGTAGATATTCTTGAAGATGGTTCTTTCGGTGATGCAACACCAAATGGTGACAATGATTTAACGCTCGATGAGGAGCTGCAAGATCCAACCTTACCAACAAACACCAAACAAATGGAATTATGTCCTACTCAAAAGTCTGAAGACCCAATTGAAACACGTGTTGAGAAAAAAGATATAGTTACGACTCAATCGAAACCTCAGCAGAAGGAACAACAGCTGCCGCAGATAAAGGGTGGGCGAAAAATTTCAAGGTTTTTAGTTAATCCTGTTATAGTGCCAGATCCGGATGCAATAGAAGGTGAAGCATACAAAACAGATACCATTTCCACTCAGCCAGTGCAAGAGATAAACGAAACAGATGCTGTCACTGAAATAATTAAGATAAATACAGAACAGAGTGCTATTCAGACTGATGTAGTACCTCCTCAGATACAGCAATATATTTCTGCTACTCCTTCTATACAACAGGAACCTTTGGCTCAGACAAATCTTAAAATGTCAATGCCTCTTGTTGCTTCACAACAGGTTGTTGATCAACAATCACTACAAAAATTTCAAGCTGATTCTCAGATCCATACTCAAACGGGAATTCTAACGCAGCAGGATTCGTTTCAACAGCATGATAATTCAAACATTGAAATTGCTCAGCAGGAATTGCAACTACCACAAGAAAATTTATATGCGGACCAGGTAATGCCTCTTCAAGGACAATGTCCACCAGAAATGGTTGAGCCATCATTACTCCAAGAAAGTCTACCCCAAGAGAATGTTATGCCAGAATATCAGCAGCAGTCAAACCAACAACTACCCGAACCCAAATACTTTGATAAACCTTTGATTCAACAGCAAACAAATGACCCGCCTTTACCACAACCCTTAGTTTTGGCTAAATCCTCTGTTGGATCAGAATCATCCACGTCAAACACATTGGAGCAGTTAAAAATTGGCCTGGAAAATATAACCCATGCCCACGTGGGCACTGCTAAGTCTAATTCCTCTAACCAACAAAATCATGTTCAACCTTCACAAAATCAACAGCATCAACTGCAAACACAAATATCTTCACCTGAAAATCAATCTTTAATATGTGCTCAAAGTACATCACCGGATTCAGTACTATCGCCGCAGCAGCAACCGATGATAGAATCGCAATCAATACCACAGTCTCTCAACAACGCCGGAGCTCAACTTGCATATGAGATCATCGATCAAAAAAAGGTAGTTTTGAATTTTAAAGTTTCTGTAGTTTTACATTGGTATAATTTATCGGTTTGTTTGAAATATTTGTTACCTTATGTATTTGTGTCCTCGAAATATTTTGATTTTTTTTTTTAAATATTTATCTATTCTACTCTACAGGTAGCGTTATGGTTAGTGCGTTCAACTGTCACGCTGGAGGTCTGGGTTCGCTTCCCAGCCTCGTCCACCTAAAAACTAAAAAGTTTTTTTCAGGACTACTGCCTCTTGCGAGGAATTGACAAATCCTCCAAGAGTATCACTTGTCACGAATAAGTGCTTCTCGTCTAGCCGTTTGGATTCGGCATAAAATTGTAGGTCCCTTCCATTCCTGTCGGCGCACACAGGAATGGTTGCGAGTTGTTCGTCACTAGGTCCTGGTTCTTCATGAGCCGTTGTGCCACCCGATTTATTTTTTTTTTTATTTTATTTTTTTACTCTACAGGGAGTAACAACTGTTTAATAACAAAAAGTTACATTTAGTATTATACAGGGTGTCCCGTAAAGGATGGTCAAAACTGAATATGGTGATTTTTTTTTTTTTTGGTAACTTGTTCATACCGAATCATAACGGTTTTCGACTTTTTTTTTTGTAGGGTGAAAGGTCCAGTATTTTTGAAAATTTCTCGAAAAGCATCAGGTTTTTTAAGAACTGTCTTTGGAAAAACGGTAGCTATTAAAATTCCGCACAAAAAAGATCAACCACTTTTTTCGCCGGAGCAAGAGACAAAACGTGGCCTAACTTTAATGTGATATTTTCCACACCGTTGCATTTGTGCTCATTTGTCTCAAAATCCATTAGTCTAACAAAAAAATTATAGGTATCTATTCTTTGTAGAATATTATAAGCTACAATTTTTCCAAAGATATTTCTTAAAAAAAAAACTGATTGTTTTCGAGAAATCTTTAAAAATACTGGACTTTTCCCCTTTCACCCTACAAAATCGAAAGCCCTTGCCCAAATTTAAGGTTTTTATTTAAAAAATGCGATATTTTAATTTTATCGATATACTTGAACAAAAATGTTTTATTTTAACCTGTTTTATTGGATTCAAACGGTTATAACTTTCTATCTGAGCAGCGCTTTAGCAAGTTTTATACCTTTTTAAAAACTACTACAGTAAGTTAATGGACAGTTAGGAGACGACTTAAGGAAGCATACATTACCCTGAAATATCCCGCCACGGAATCAAAATTAACTGCAACTCAACGACAAGTTCGAGTAAGATTTTCACTATGCACTACAAGTTGAGCAATGTAGGCGATTAAAGTTATCGGATGAGTGCAGAATGTGTCTGGATGGAAGTTATAGCATAGAGGCAGAGTAAACAGATGACCTGTCTTCCATGGAGACTAACTCTGCACTCATCCGAGAACGCAAATCGCCTACGTTGCTCAATTTCCCAAATGTAGTGCATAGTGAAAATCGTTCTCGAGCTTGTCGATGAGTTGCAGTTAACTTTGGTTCCGTGGCGGGACATTTTGGGGTAAGGTCTGCTTCCTTAAGTGGTCTCCTAACTGTCTATTAACTTACGAGTCTTTATCGTGTCTTTCTCTGCTATTGTTGGACTTCATCGCTAGTCAAAGCACGATTTCGGAGAAACACTTCACGATGAATCAGTCATAACATCCGGTGGCACACAGATCCTGGCCTTTACGCTAACCTACGAGTTTGTCTTAACCTTCCGTAGATCTTTGAAATGCAATATTTGCTTAAACCGAGCTGACAGGCCACAGTACATTGGTTTATTCCTTGTTGCAGTAGTGTGTCAACTTGACTTACTTCTACAAGCGTGCTATCCATTTTTTTCTAAGATAGGGAGGCCAAATGTTGAAATTCACTTTTAACAGCACACTCAAAACCAAATACCAACTATGGGCGCATTTATCGGGTATCAATGTTTTAAAGTCTTGCCAAATTTAACAAGTATAATATGTTATTTTTGTTATTATGGCGGATAGCGCAAAAACTAATTAATGGATTTTTATGATTTTACCCTTAATTTAAAGTTTTAAGTTCAAGCTTTAAAACGAGCCTATTAACAATTGATTAAAGGTATTGTTTACATCGCGATTGTTGTTTTTAGAAGGCATACTTGAGTGATTCCATTTTTTTGCTCGCGAGTGTATATATACACTCGCGAGCAAAAAAATGGAATCACTCCATTTCGCCTTCAAAAAGCAGCAATAGCGATGGATTCAATATCTATAATTAATTTTGAATGGGCTCGTTTTAAGGCTTGCACTTATAACCTTAAATTAAGGGTAAAATTATAAAAATCCATTGGATAATTTTCATGCTTTCCGCCAAAATAACAAAATATTCTTGTTAAAGTAGGCAAGAGTTGGAAACGCTGATACGCAACATATGCACCCAACTGTAGTGCATAGTGAAAATCGTACTCTCGCATGCCGGTCAGTTGCAGTTAATATTGGTCCCATGGCAGGACAATTTGGGTTAAGGTCTGCTTCCTCAAGTCGTCTTCTAACTGTCCATTACTTAACGACTCTTTATCATACATGTCTCTGCTATTGTTGGACGTAGACCCCAGTCAAAGAACGATTTCGATGAAACGTCATCACGATGAATCAGTCATAACACCGGTGGCACCCAAATCCTGGCCCTCACAGTAACTTATGCATCTCCCTGAACCTTCTGTAGATCTTTGGTATACAAGATTGGCTTAGATGAAGCTGACGGGTCACATCACGTTGACTTATTCTTTGTTGCAGTTGTGTGACAACGTCACTAACTTCTACAGGCGTGGTAGCCATTTGTTTTCAAGATTAGGAAGCGTAAAAGGCCAGGATATGTTGCAACTTACTTTTAACAGCAGACTGTAAACCAAAGACCAATAATGGGTGCATTTGTTGCGTATCAGCGTTTCCAACTCTTGCCTACTTTAACAAGTATAGTTTGTTATTTTCGTTAATATGGCGGATAGTGTGAAAACTATCCAATGGATTTATATGATTTCACTCTTAATTTAAGGGTATAAGTGCAGGCCTTAAAACGAGCCAATTAAAAATTAATTATAGATATTGTATCCATCGCGCTATTGCTGTTTTTAGAAGAAGCGTGAAAACTATCCGATAGATTTTTATGATTTTACCCTTAATTTAAGGTTATAAGTGCAAGCCTTAAAACGAGCCCATTAAAAATTAATTATAGATATTGTATCCATCACTTTTGCTGTTTTTAGAAGACGAAGTGGAGTAATTCCATTTTTTTGCTCGCGAGTGTATATATAAATATTTTGATTTTTTTTTAAATATTTATCTATTCTACTCTAGAGGGAGTAACAACTTTTTAATAACAAAAAGTTACATTTAGTATTATATATACAATCAATGGGCCCTAAGTAATAAACGAATTTAGAGTCGAATTTAACTTAAAGTCGAGGTTATTCGACACCAAATTCGTTTATTAATGTCCTTTGAACTCAAAATCTAAATTATTCTTTTATCTTTTATAAAACTGTTTTTTTTTATAGAGAAGGAAACTGTCAAGATAAATGAAAAATACATGAGTTCAGGGGGATTCTTTTTTGAAATAAAATACACTGCGTTTTATTCGTTTGAATACAATCTTATTTCAATAAACTTTTGACGATTTCTACATAACCTCTTATAACAAAGAAAAATCTAATGTGGAATTTATTGAGAGCAATATGAGGATTAAGATCCAGGAAGAATTTTGGATGAACTTAAAGATTGTTAGTGTAGTATTTGTCTGCACTCATTAATGCCGACAGAAAAAGCACGACTGGATCGCACAAACTTGCTCTCGCAGCGAACCCAATGAACTTAACTAGAAATTGACGATGTATTTTATTGGGTCAGTTATAATTATTTTGATATCGTAAAAAACAAGTTAAAACAGATATAAATTACTATAATTTTATTGTTTAAATAATTAAGAAAAGCATTTAAAAAAGCTTGAGCACAAAAAAAAAAAACATGCTATGTTATTGGTTTAATAAATATTAATTTATAAAGATAAAAATCAAAAATAGTTAGAGCGGTTTTCTTAAAAATGAATTTTTTGTATAAAAATTCTTGAACATTTTTAAAAATTGAATTTGGTATGCCAATTTTTTTAAGTATTTATTAAAATCAATCTTACACAAAAAAAAAAATCCGGCCGTTTTTAAGATATTGAGTTTTTTTAAAATCCAAATTGAATCGAAAATGTAATTATGCGCAAAAATTGTGTGTACAAAATTTGATCGAAATCGGTGAAATCTCTTACGAGAAATTTGAAAATCGAAAAATCAAATAGTTATTTATTATTTTCTTATCAAATTGGTAAGAGCCGTTTTTTTTAGATAAATAATTTTTTGTATGTGTTGTATGGCAGGTACCGTTATTCTTGGAGCTTAAGACCCAAGTCAAGTTACAGACACAGAGACTTGCGAGACCCACTTTTTTCGTGTTCCCTATCGTAATATTAGGAAAAATTAATAATAAAAATAATTTTAATAATAATTTTAACTATATGCATGTAAGGCCTCAGGTCTTTTAAATGAGATGTAAAGCACTAGTTAGAAGGAATAGAAGGAAAGGAAAAAATTTTTTGTTGGCACACTGGATTCAAAATTAGATGTTATTAAACGGGTGGCATCCAGTTAAAACTGGAGAATACAGAAAAGAATTCTTCCTAGACGGAGGCTCGAACCCACACGTCCAGGTAAGCAGTCAAATACTGTATCCACTGTGCCATTACCATCCGCAATATCTCGAATTCGATTTTTCTAGGCAAGTAAAAATGATAACTCTCATTAAGACTATGCATATGATTATGCAGGTCATAAAGTTTAACATCAATGCAATGAGACTAAACCACCCATTCTTTCTTAACTTAACGTTATTTGCTCAAATTTAGTTTCTTTCACTTAAGGCCGGTATGACATTTGCTGTATTTAAAAAAAAAAAGTTAAATAGGTTTTGTGAGTTTTTTTTTTTTGTTGATGATTCAATTATATTTTGATGTTACTTTTGATGTTTAATGTAAAAACTTCAATCTATCATTAAAAAAGTGCTAAAATGTGTACTTTGAAATAGGAGCCAACAAATCTCGCGGTATATCAACGAAAGATGATTTCGTGTTCCCATAAGACAACTTCTCTACAAAAATGAGGCTTAATTTTAACTATAGGTTAGGTAAATGTAACATGAACATTTAATTTTTTTTTTTTTCGCCTTTTAATTTATTTTATTGAACAATAAACTTTAAAGAAAAAAATGTTTTGATTATTTCTAATAGGCGAACAATTTGCAACAAGAAGATGATCAGCAACAACGTATTCAAGTACAAGATCAACAGCCGGGCCAACAAATATACCAATTCAATGAGAATCAACCATTTCAACTACAACAAACACAACAGAACCAAAAATATTTCGGTCTAGACAAACAAAACTACTCAGAACAAGTAGAAGTAGTAGAAGAACAAGAACAGCAAGAACAACCAGAACAAAAACAAGTAGAACAAGAAAAAGAACCAGACCATGACGAAGAACCAGACCAGCACAAAGGCCAAGAACCAAACCAAGGCCAAGACGAAGAACAAAAACAACTACGAGAACCAGAAAATGGACAAAAACAAGAACAAAATCAAGAACAACCACAAACAAATCTAAAACAAAATCAAGAACAATCAAAAGAACAAGCTCATGAACAAGACCAACCACAGGAACAAGGACAACAACAAGAAAAACAAGAACCAGCAAACGAACAAGAACAAGAAAAATGCAAAGAACAAGGTCAACAACAACAACAAAAAGAAGAAAACCAACAACAAAAAAACAAAAAACTTAAACAAAGAGATCACGAAGAACAAGAAATACGAGAAGAAGATGAGACAATCGAAGAGCAAGAAAAACAAGAACTACGAGCAAAGCAAGAAAAACGACAAGAACAACAAGACCAAAGTGAAAAACAAAAAGCATCAGACGAACAAGAAATACTTGTAGAAAAAGATGAATGGGGAGAAGGAGAACAACAGAAGAAAAAACAAGAACAGCAAGGCCAACAAGAACAAAGAAAACATGATCAAGAGCGAGAACAAGAACTGATGCTTAAACCAGAATTAAACAATCAAGAACAATTTCATGAGCAGCTACCACAAAAACAACAACACCAAGATCAAGAAGTACTATCACAACTACAAGAGCATTACCAGCATCAACAACTTATGCAAACTCAGCAACAAAACCGAGATCAAGAAGAACTAGCACAACAGCAACAACTTCAACAGCAATACCAGAATCAACAACTTATACAACAGCAACAGTACCAGCAGCAGCAACAGCAACAACAAGAGCAGCAGCAACAACATCAACAACAGCATTACCAGCAGGACCACCAACAGCATTACCAGCAGGAACAACAACAAAATTACCGACTGGAACAACAACAGCATTACCAGCAGGAACAACAACACCCACAACAACAACAGCGTTACCAGCAGGAACAACAACACCCACAACA
Source organism: Melangyna quadrimaculata (assembly GCA_949320155.1). Taxonomy (NCBI): domain Eukaryota; kingdom Metazoa; phylum Arthropoda; class Insecta; order Diptera; family Syrphidae; genus Melangyna; species Melangyna quadrimaculata. Next base: position 11,127,535 of record OX439486.1, read on the forward strand.
ACAACAGCATTACCAGCAGGAACAACAACACCCACAACAACAACATCAGCAGCAACAACTACAACAACAGCAGAACCAACCACAACAACAACAGCAACAATACTACCAACCCCAAAAACACCAACAAACACAAACACAACAACAACAACAACAACAACAACAACAACAACAACAACAACAACAACAACAACAACAACAACAACAACAACAACAACAACAACATAATCCACAACAACAACATCAACAGCATCAACAACAAAATCAACATCAACAGAGCCAGCATGAGCAACACCAGCTAAATCCACCACACCAATTACAACAACAACTAGAATCACACCAACAAAATCGGCAAAATCAACAACAGCAACTACAAGAAGATCACCAGCAGCAACAAGAACAACAGGGACAGCTACAGCACCAACAACAAGCAAACCAACCACATCAATATGTTCATGTTCAATACTTACAACAATTTTATCCGCAACAATCATCACCAGTTGGTTTTAATACTCCAACTGGTATAACATCCTCATCAGCTCGGGGCTCATCAGTTTATAATTCTCGTCGTACTTCAATCGATAATAGTGGTTCTGAATTTTCGAATATTCCAACGAATATTATCGAAGGTGTTGAGGCGGATTATGAAATAACTTTCTCATCTACAGGAGGAGGAGAAATAGACCAACATGTTGCTCAAAGCGGTAATGACGGTTCCAATATCCAAACTCCAAATGAAATGCATTCAGATCAACAACAACAATTTCAGCTTCCAAAACAGAAAAGTCTGGAAAAAAACGAAGTATTTCCATCTGGAGCGTAAGGATTAAACCTTTTTAAAACTTTACTATGCTAATATTTTTATTATTTTATCTAGAATAAATACAAATTCCCTAGCTGACCTGGAGAAAAAATTGTCTTTGCTTACCAATTCTAATGTTGGCGTTGGCCTGAGTAATCAACCTACAACAACAGAAGTGAGTAAAAGTATTAATTCATTGGGACTAAGACAATTTTTTTTAAGCCTCGATTGATTTTTAATGTTTTCGGGTTAAGTATGAACCGAATTCCTCTTCGCCCAGGTTTATAATATAGAGAAACTCTTAAAAATGACCAGAATACGTAAAAAGTAAGAATTTAGCTAAATTCTTAATTATTTATCCGCATTAAGCATCAAACAAAAATTGACTCGGCGACAAGTCTGGATTAAGTTTGGTGCCAAATTTCTTATAAGTAATGATTGTTAAAACTGATTGTATCTATTTTCATAATTTCCAAATAGTCTGACTGAAATGGCCCAATAATGTTTTTCATACCATACCGATATAATTTTTAATCTTATTCATGACATTGCCCTTCTATAAGAGTGTTATAAAATTTTGTATTAGTAAATAAGTTTCCATTCATACATAATATTTTTTTGTAATTTAAAATCAGTTTTATAATTCTTAATTGTTTTTCAGAAAATTAAATCCTATTTGCACTGGTATAGGCGAATTTTTTGTTCGTACTCATTAATTACTCACTTCTTAAATGTGTTCCACTCATCGATTTAAGTATTGAATTCGTAAATTCTTTAACCCAATATTCATTTACAACAAGTAAAACTAAAACTCAATGATTATGGTCACGGGCACGGAATCAACTATTCTAGTTTTTAGTTTTGAAATGTTATTAGCCTTAATGGCTGTGCAAGATAATCATTTGCTTATTGCATATAATACTGTTAAACTCCGAAATGTTTTGTTTTCATTCTTAATTCCTGCCTTTTTTAAACATTTATTTTCAACAACAGTGCTTGGGTGGCACAATTTACGGACTCCAAGGATATTAACTTTCTCTTTGGTTTCTCTGTCCCGCTGGAGCAATTCCATTGCTCAGTTCCCAGTCAGGCGTCAATGTCAACAGTTTTTTGGACGACAGTTCCTTGGATGATCCGTTTACCAGTCAGGCGTCAGTGTAAACAGTTTTTTTTGACGACTGCTCCTTGGATGACCCGTTTACCAAATGCATGGTGCTTAAAGTTCCGAATAAATTAGGAAAATGAGACATTTCAGAGTTTCACCTTTGTGGCTAACAATTATAAGTTTACCGCTAAATTCTAGAATGTGCTAACTTCGGGGTCTTACAGGAGGACGTAGAAAAACGTATAGTAATTGGCATACGCCACCTAAACGGGGAAAAAGAAATCTCAATCTGTTCTAAAAATTCAGGTATAGCTCAGCTAGACGATGAAAATCTATCTCAAGAACAGCTGATGTAACCAGTGTCAATATAAGGCTAGGTTTCCACTTGCCATCAAAAAAAGCAAATTGACGCCCAAAAGAGCAGAGCTTTGTATCTTCGATAGTTTAGTTTAGTATGTATGTTTCTAAACATAATCAGATGTTCTAAACATCTTATGTGATAACTTGCGATTTTTTCCTGGGAACAACTGCTTTGTAATTAGCTCTATTTTAATATGAAGGTGGCAGTTGAAATCTATTTAATTATTGTTAGTAAACCAAGCTTTTAAATTATTGTTCGAAAATAATAAAGATTTTATTGGAGTTTATTCTAATTTGTAGGTTAAAGAGGTTGAACAAAAATTGTCAATGCCCGCAGCACTAGGCAATGATGCATCGAAAAAGCCACATAATATGCGTAAGGTCTCTCGTTTCCGTGTTAGTATTGTCTCGGAGACACAACCTAAATTATCACCAAATGAAAGTTTTTCGGCGCCAGCATCTCAAAAAGTCTCGCAATCGGGACCAAATCAATTACAAGATGTCCAACAACATTATACGGAACATGAACAACAGCAACCGCAAAAGATGCTAAATCAACCTCAAAAACCATCTCCAACACTTCAAAGTATACAACAGCAACATGAACAATCTCAGACACAACAAGAGCAAAAAGCTTCTCAGCAAGATATATCTGGTGTTATTCAACAACAACAAGAGATGACATTGCAACAACATGTGCCACAACATCAGCAAAGTTCTTTGCAGCAACCTATTCCGCAACAACAACATTTTCCACAGTCATTAACTGGCCTGCACATTGATATGTCAAATATCAATCAATCGCCACAACAATTTGGTGTCACAGCTCGAAACAGTGTACCTAATACACCATCCCAAGAGTATATAGGGATTTTTAGTGGAGAAAGTTTTCAGTCGCAACAGTTTCATCATGCGCCACAACAACAACAGCAGAACGTGAGCGATGTTTTTCCACCGCAAGTACTTGCAAACCCTCAACAAAATCAGCAAGGAACGCAACAAAACGCTGAAAAAATTGGTAAGTGAAATTTTAATTTAAAACATTGTATTAAGTTGTTTTTTATATGGAACGGATTATACGAAAAAAGTTATAGCATTGAATGTATGTCGAAAATTTGTTAGGGTTATACATAAGCCCATCTATTGTAGTATTTTGACACACTTGCCCCAACGGCACAGCATACATATTAGGCTGACGTCGAAGAAGAAGATATTCAAGAAGATATCGAAATGTACTGAAACTGAAACCCTACTTAATGGGCCTTACCAATAATCAAATTTAGATATCACTTAAATATTTAAGTGGACTCTAAACAATGAACCATACCAATAATCAATTTAATAGTCAGCTTAGCGCTAAACGTCCTTTAAATTTTAGAGTAAAAAAACTCAGGTTTAATATCGTGATTAAATGTAAACACCACGTTTGTGCTGTCATTCTGAAAAGCAAAGGAGGAAATTAATTACCCTTATCCTCTACGTTTGTCGCTTACAATTGAATTAAATTCGTGAATAGGGTAATCAAAAAAATGAGTCTGGGATCGACCCACACTAGTAACTTCCCATTGGTGCACTTGAAAACCATAAAATAATAATTATATATTATACTAGCGGAAACACCCGGCGTTGCCCGGGTCCCTTTTGATAAAGGATAGTTTGTTAACAAATCTTGAAAACAAAACTTCCCGTGGAAAATAGTTTTCCTTGAAAATATTTCTGCTGTCGTGAATATCTCTGAAATAAATTCGATGAATTGACCGCCCGATTCCCCAGGAAAACTTATTCCCGACATCAATAAATTTTCAACATCATTCATGTTCTCAATTTTCAAAGGATAGCAATATTGTGCAAGTGTTAATTATTATAAATATAAAAGCTTATTCACGTACTTCTAAATATCTATGCTAAAGACACCTACTTGTAAGAACATTTTTGAAAAATTTGTATGGTTTGCTATCTCGCCCCCAACTATCAATTGTCAAGGCAAAAGGTGTGATTTTTCGGATTTTTGACATTTCACCATCATCACTGTCAAGTGCGATTTTTTGATTTCCACTGGACTTAGAGTGCAAAATCCACCTCCTAAATCGATTGGCGCTCTCAGATCTTGATATTTCGACACCTTTCAAATTGAAAAGTGAAATTTCTTATTTTCTGTTGGTGCTAAAGTGCTGGCCGAGACATTAGGTAATAAAACCCTCCTTAATCGATTGGTGCCCTTAGATTTTGACATTTCGACACACGACCTGCAACGCACAGAAGAGAGGAGCTGTAATACGGCAGTTTTTGCTCTTATAGCATTGATGTTACCATTTTTGTTTTACATGTGAAAGATTTACTCTACGGAGCGAATGTTTCTCACTGATTTGGGAGATTGTGAAAGTATTCGCCGTATTGATTTCAGCATAACTAAATTTTCACCGACCATGTAAATCAAACATGATTGGTTAAGATTTTACCTTCCACCACAATCCAATCAACAACCAGCGCATTTTTACTTACTTGAGAATTATATCATGCCATTCATTAGCCTTTCGTCACAACTTATTATATTTTCCAACATTCTTACATTCACTTACACACTCAACAAAAACCAGGCAAAAAATTCATACGCACTTGAAACGTCAAATCTCATAGCTAAGCTTTGTACAACGCTCATATCTTGTTCAAAAAGTTATATTTTTCGCTATGTCGGTCGCTGCATGTGGACATATTTTTCGGACTCCATTGGATTTTTTCTGGACATGTTCATAATCCTGCCATCTGTTAAATCGAATCAGTCTTTAAAATTGTATGGTTTTCTATTAATATTTTGAATGTATTTAAATAGTGAGACAACAACCTTTCCAAAGACATCTAAATTTCGAAATTCGAATAAGTACTTTCCGATTTATATCCCATTTTATGCAGATAAATTGACAATTTTGAATTTTTTTCTGGATTTTATCTGTAAAAAATATTTCTAATGTAAAATTTTAATATTTGAAATTATTTTGTGAAGCTTGTGAGCAACGCACATTCCATGATTCATTTTGCATTTTGTTTGGTAAATAAATCAATAAAGCTAATTCTGGAGTGGCTTTTGTTGAATATAAAATCGGGTGGCACAACGGCTCATGAAGAACCAGGGCCTAGTGACTAACAACTCGCAACCATTCCTGTGTGCGCCCTTCAACAGGAATGGAAGGGATCTACAATTTTATGCCGAATCCGAACGGCTAGACGAGAAGCACTTATTCGTGACAAGTGATATTCTTGGAGGATTTGTCAATTCCTCGCAATAAGCAGTAGCCCTGAAAAAAAAAGTTTTAGTTTTTAGGTGGCTTTTGTTGAAATGATCACTTAATATTGATTAGCAATATTTTAGAAGAGGATTAGAGTAATTGGTGTGTTCGTTTTGTTTTTCAAAATGTATCAATTATGTATTTACTTTTGCTTTTTAGTACCAAAAATAGAATTAATTTTTCACTAAATCACATTTTTAATATGATTTTTTTTAAGATTTTGCACAAATTTTAACACAAAAATTTAGATTATATATTTCTACCGTAGTCTATACCATTTGTTAGTATCATTTGGTATGAACTATCAGGCATTACTAAAGTTTGAAGCCTCTAAATTTGGCTAAATGGAGCTTTATTGTGATTTATCTCATTAAATTGCCTCTACTTTTTTTTCCTTTAGATTTACAAATATAAAATTTCTAAAATATTTGTAGAAGAATGTAACACCTATAATTGTGTGTTATTAGTTTTTCAAAATTTATAAATTTTTCATTAACTTTTAACAATTTTCTAAGTAACTACACTCAAAAGGTATGAATTTTTCGCATTATGGCAAATTCTTTCTCTTTTAACAATTTATTTTGTGATGAAAGTGAATTAATTTTAATTTTTATAACTGTCTATGTTTTATAACCTTTCATTTGATACCTCATGTATAAATATCAAAAAAGTATTACCCATGTTATGGCCATTTACAGGTATTTTACGTATATTTTAGCAAAAAGAAAAAAAATTATCGACCAATAGACTGGATTTTTGCAAAATTTTTCTTTCAGTTATGTTTAAAAATCCATATTAAAGCTTTTGGTTATCGTAGAAATATGTTTTATATACCAAAACAATTGTTGATTCGTATCGATTATTACAAAATTTAAATTTTGATAATCGGTTAAATAAAAAGTAACAATATTCACTATTTAGTCAAAATGATGCTATTTTATCTGTTTAAGCGTATAAGTCTTTAAAATTGAATGGACGTCTATTAATGTTTTGTATGTATTTAAATAGTGAGACAATAACCTTTCTATCGACATCTTAATTTTGAAATTCGAATTCGTACTTTCCGATTTATAGCCAATTTTATGCAGACAAATTGACAATTTTAAAATTTTTTCTGGATTTTATCTGTAAAAAATATTTCTAATGTAAAATTTTAATATTTGAAATTATTTTACGCAGCTTGTGAGCAAAGCGCATTTTTTTTAAATATCAAAATTTTTATCAGATTTTCAGGATTTATAATTTTTAAATTTGAAAATATTTTATGGGCGTGGTGAAATTAATAAAAATAAAATTCGTTGAAAAGGCATGATTTTTTGGTAAATAAATCAATAAAACTAATTTTAGAGTGGTTTTTGTTGAAATAATCACTAAACATTTATTAGCAATATTTTAGAAGAGGATTAGAGCAATTGGTGTGTTAGTTTTGTTTTTCAAAATTTATCAATTTTTTATTAACTTTTGCATTTAGAGTACCAAAAATTGAATTGATTTTTCACTAAATCACATTTTTAGTATGAATTTTTTTAAGATTTTGTAAAAATTTTAACACTGGAATTTATATTATAAATCTTTACTTCAAATTCATGTATCATTTGTTATGAACTATTAAGTATAACTCAAATTTTAAACCTCTTAATTTGGCTAAATGGAGCTTTTTTGTGATTTATTTTATTAAATTGCCCCTACTTTTTTCCCGTTAGATTTACAAATACAAAATTATCACATATTTGTAAAAGAAAGCTACACCTATAAATGTGCATCCTTTGTTTTTTTCAAATATAAAAATTTTTGATTAACTTTTGAATTCAAATTACGAAAAAATAAGTTGATTTTTCATTTTTAGTACACATTTATAATAATAATATAATATTTTGCAATAATTTTTACACACAAATTTTAGTTATGAATTTCTATTTAAATTTCGTGTATAATTTATTATGAAATATTAAGGTTTGCTCAATTTTGAAACCTCTAAAGTTGTCTAAATGTAGTTTTTTTTGTGATTTATTTATTAAATTACCCGTACTTTTTTTCCCATTAGATTTAGAAATACAAAATTATTGACATATTTATAGAAGAAGGTTACACCTATAAACGTACATCATTAGCTTTTTGAAATAAAAAAAAATTTCATCAAGTTTTGAATATAATATATGTAATATAAATTTGACGGGTCATTTACACACCCTTTTAGTATGAAATTGTTCACCCCCCTCAATAATTTTTATACAAAAATTTAGCCATATCTCATAGCTTAATTCTGAGATCAAAACTTTAATAATCGTCTGAGTAGAAATGAAGTTATGTTTTTGTATATTAAAAGAACTCCAATTAGAGATTCAATTGAGATAACGGTGCTCTCCACTTGTAGACGATTGTTGACAATGAACAAACCGGAACATTTCTATGGATTTTATTCGATTTTTTATGAATTTTAAAAAATCAATTGTGACGCTAATATAGGAGGTAGATTAAAAAGTGAGGTATCAAATTAATGGCTATACTATTGAGATACAATATAAGAAAAAATAAAATAAATCCCTGCAAACACCCACATGTTATTAAGTAATATGTGTGAACAATATTATATTGTAAATTTCTCAGCTCAACGGTACAATAGGAATTTATTTTTTTTAGACAAGTTCCTAGGACATATAGCTTTAATTTATTAGTACATTGCAAACCTCTACAACTTTTAATTAAAAAGGTATTAATAAAAAACCAAAAAAACAAATTTCATATAGGCAACATTTTTTTATTATTATTAAAGATTTCTAAACAAATTTAAGTTTATTTTTTTTTAGAAGCTATCTATCGGATAGCAGGGGATAGACATTGTTGATGCCATACAAAAAAGTTAGTATTTTAATTGTTTTGTTGTTAGTTTGGACACCCGTACAGCCAAACTGACAAGAAAACAAAAAAAGACTTTTATATATTAGTTAAGATAGTGTAATAACTTTGCGTTTTTGGATAATCAGTTTATATGTAGATATAGAGATATTGCAAAATGTGGCATTGCCTATATTTTGTACTATTTTTCCTAAATCTTCTCAATTATTACAAAACAGACTATTGGCTAAAAAAAATACCAAAAATCAGGGGATTATACTTAAAAATAAACATGGTTTTAAAGAATATAAAAAGACAAATTAAGTTTCATATGCAAAATTTCGATTTTGAAGCGATTTTTATGGTAAGAATTTTTCGAATTAAAACATTTTTAAAAAGTTTTTTCTTGCAACATTTTGATTTTTAGCTTTTTTAAGGGTGGTTTTAAAAATCTCAAAATTACACAACATTTAAATGGTATAGGTATACATTTTGGGTAAGAATTTGAAATCGATATCATTGTTTTTTTTTCAAAATATTTGAGTTAAAAAACATTTGTTAAGAATTTTAAATATTTTTTTTTCAGTTTTTTTGCTCTAAAAAAAACTTTTTATTGAATTTAAAAAAAAAAAATTAACGGTTGTTGACTACGTCATTATGTGTGAAAAAAAAATTAGACTGGGTTCGGAATCATTTTTTGTTCTTGAAATATTTGAGACGAAAATTATTTTTCAACTGTTTTTCTTAGTTTAAAAAAAAAGTGTCTGTTGATTTTTTTTTAATATTTACCCATTTGGTATTGTGTAATTGTGTGTAAAATAAAATTTGTCTGAAGTGAATATCTTATTCCGTTCTCGAGATATTCCAGATAAATGACATTTTACAGCTCCTTCTTAAATCGCTGTAGTAAAAAACGGTTTATTAAATTTGAAAGAAAACCTTTGCAGCACGTTATGACAATATTATCTGTAAAATAAAATTCATCCGAGGTCGATATCTTTATGCGTTCTCGAGATTTGGTGGACGAAATAGGTACCCCGAACGTACATACACACATACAGACATCTTGCTAAAAACGACGGATTCTGATTCTAGAGACCTCAAAACGTGAAGATATGTCAAAATTTTCAATTCGACAAATCGCACCAATTACAATAACTTCCAATGGGAAGTTAATAAACAAAAAGATTTATTCTTTCTTATTTGTTTATTTGTAAATTTTAATTTGAGAGTGAATTGCGAAAAACTCCCATGTAAAAAAACAGCTGATGACAAAACAGCTTTTGCTGTTCGATAGCTATCCGAAAATTTGTTGGTATACGTTTGTATCCAAAGCGAAATTGTTAAAACAGCCGACTACAAAATGCAAAGTCGAGATTTGTTTGCCGTCATCGAGTTGTATTTCTGATTTTTTAGAAAAATAATTTAAACTTGTACCGCCCAGTGGTCGAAATTCGACCATTCTCTATATAATAGGTACTTTAATAAAAAAGATTCTAACCCACTGAACAACGTTCATGAATTGTCGTTGTAATGTCCTGCAAAATTTCGTACGCTCCACTATGACCGTCCTCATTGCATGTCCAAAGCACACTGATCATTCATAATAGGATTGTTCAGTGAGATTTTTTTCAGATCAGAACAGAATAGAACAGAACAGGATAGAACAGAAATGTCAGATAAGATAGAACAGGCAGCTGCCTGACAGTTGTCAAAAATCTGTTCTAAGTTGTTCTACCTAAAAAGTAAGAACAGAAAATCCTGTTCTATTCTGTTCCAAACTGTTCGGAACAGACTCACTGAACAGCAAATCAGAACAGTTTGGAACAGAAAATTCTCATTGAACAAAGCTAATATTAATAAGCGTTTCTACTCTGGCTGTGTGAGCTGTTGTTGTTTTTTTTTCGGTTTTTCTTTATGCTTGCTTACCAGCTGACCATTACCACTGCACTGACGTCTATTGGAAGGTTGGAATATTGAATTCGCTGCACAAACGAAAAGTGATGATGGCGGGGTGAGTTTGCAAGCGCGGTCAGGGGGTGTAGAAGCGAAAAACTATATAAACAACAATTTAACTGCCTTAACGGCAAAATATAAACAAAATAATAAGTTTGCCGTAGAGTGACTGCCCATATCTTTGAAAAAAAAGCAAACAAAATATAATATGTTGCCATTAAGACATTCAAAAAGATGCGGGTAGAAATCACCTTTACGTATTAATATAATGATAATCTTAACTATTATATAAAGACGAAAGAATTATTTTGTTCCTTCGGGCATAACTCATAAAATAATTAACTGATTTACGTGAACAAAATTTGATAATATTCTTTATGTCTATGAGACGGTTTAAGGCTATTTTTTATTTCTTAATTTGTTTAAATTTTCAGAATATTATTGTTTTTTAATTTTTTGTCACCTTTTTTCTAAGAGTTTCTCCCAAATATTCACTCATATACTGAAAACGGTTTGATATTTTAAAATAATAACAATTTTTATGATAAACTCAACATTCATACGAAAATTTTAAGACCTATATCTTTTCTTAATTAAATATACAAGCTGAGCAATAAATATATAAACTTTTGAAAGTTATCAATTTTTTAAAATTATTTCTCTGCAGGAATGCTATTCAAGAGCAATCAACGGGTAGCTGCTTTGTTTTTTTTTTTGCATTTTTGTTTTGTGCTTTTCTTCCGCAAACCGAATTCATGCCTGCTGTGTAGTTGTAGAAAGGTAAAAAAATAGTATATATAGCAACACAATGTAAAGCAACCATTGCAAGAAAGTGTGTGCGTGTGTGTGAACTAGGAAGGTATTTAATGTAGGAAGAAAAGAGTCACATGTGATCATGTGACGGGTGGAAAAAAATGATTTGCTTCGAGTAAAAAGCGTATAACTTGACTTCTAATAGTCAGATCTTCATGATTGAGATCTTAAAATGACGGGAAAAACAGTAAAACAGTAAACAGTAAAAGAAAGAGGTACAATTAATATTAAATCAATTGAATGGTATTTGGCGAATGTTTTAAAAGGGATATTGTTATGAATAAATTCAAAATTCAGTCTTAAAAACGCTTCACATATATACAAAATGGCTACACTGCATATGTAGGTAGGATGGTATGCAAATATAAACAAACTCCTTTAATATTATTTACCTGCTTATAGCAAACAAAATATTATTTTTTAAAGTTGCGAAGCACGGGTCGGCTAGTATAATAATAAAATGCAAATTACTGTAGTATAACGAAGAATTTTGCCAAAAATACTTTCAGGTAACCTATCCGGTTTTGGTTGATCAGAAACCTATGTATATGGATACAAATCTATCTTAGATAGGCTATCGCATCGATTCTTGATCGCGGCCATTTCTATTCACAGAAGCTGTCTGTTTGGCAAAAAATGTAGTAGATAATGTAATAGAGCACTGATTAGTTAAAGACGTGTTTATTTTGATTATTGGTTAACAACACAAAAATTAACTCGTTTTTAAAGTTTGACGTGGCGTTTATCTAAACGCTTAAGTCATTCATCATAGTTTAGTCAGTAATTATTATTGGTAAGGCAAAGGCCCAATGTGAATACAGTCCTTAGGGCCAGTTTCACAGTCACAATAGTGGCACTTAAGTGCGCAATAGAGAATACAAAATGCCAATTTTCGCAGTGCACACTTACCTGAATAAGTTCTACTTAAGTCCCCCGTGTTGGAAGTGTCACTAGCTCAGGCTGCGAAAATAACCAAAAAGTACCATTATGTATAGTAACCTTTAACTATTAGTTACATTTTAGAATATTATTATAAATTTCTTAAATATAATTCCTTACTATTGCGACATGTGATAGCGAACGAATAACTTCTACCCCTCCCCCCCCCAAATTTCGCTTTGAGGAACGGACAAATGTGTTTTTCATAAGAACCTTTGCAACAAAAGCTTACTGTCATAAATCAGGGCTGCCAGCAAGTAACTTGGTGCAGGGCGAGTTTATTTGATACTCTGTGTTTTTTGTGCCCTTGATGGCAGCTTAAAAAAATGTATGGCACAAACTTGCTCTCAAAGCTTACAACTTTAACGTAGCTTGAACTTGACAATGTACATATATGTATGTATTGGTTCCATATCATTATGATATTAAAAAGTTTTAAAAAACAAGTTAGAATATAAATTATTACTATAAGTTACTAGAGCGGTTTTCTTAAAAATTAATTTTTTTCATATACAAATTCTCGAACATTTTTAAAAATAAAATTTGGTAGGCCAACTTTAAGTATTTAATAAAATATAATTTTTCAATTTAAAAAAAATCATACTGCAGAAAAAAAATCAATAATTTTTAAAAATCCAAAAATTATTTTTTCGAAAATTTCTATATGCGAAATTGTTAAAATTATAAAGGACCCCTTAAAAACAAATTTTGAAATCGGTGTACCCGATAACGAGAAATTTGAAAACAAGTGTTTTATGAAAGGTAAGGGTACCGTTATTTGTAAAAAAATGTATCACAATATTAAATATACTCTTTAAAGTAACTCGTAAATTCTTTGTTAAAATCGTTAGAGCTGTTTTTGAAATGAATACATTTTTGTATATTGGTTGTATGGCAGATACCGTTATTTATTGCGTTAAAAAAATTTCAATTTCCCCTCTAGCGAATCTCCAAATAACCTTAAGTCCAAAGTATGAAGAAAATCGCTTAGTGGCTTAGGTTGCATTTCGAGTTATAGACAAAAAGACTGTCAGACTGACTGACAGACTAACATACTGACAGACAGACTAACAGACATGTAGACAGACAGATTGACAGACAGACAGACTAATAGCCCTTCCACACTAGCCCACTGCGTATTAATACATGCCAAATTGAAAGTGGGAAATAATTCCACGCGACTGCCAAATTTGTGGGAAAGAAATAACTTTTCATATTTTGCTTCCATACTTGCCATTACCATAACCTAAAAAAAAGCGCGCGTGTAACTCAGTACTCGTGGCAAAAGTGAAACTTCTTTGGCGATCTCAAAATCTCCATATGTATAGAGATATTAAGCTTATATGCGTAAGACGCAGCTATGTGTTCTATATCAAAATGATCGATGGGTTGGGGTTGTAAACTTGAAAATTCAATAAAAATGGTGAAAATTTAAAGTAAAAAAAGGTGAACATTTAAAAGATATAAATCAGTTTATTTGAGTAGGTTTTCCGACAATTTCCAAAAATTCCTAAATTTCTACACTCAAAATCTCTGCAAAATCAAAAATTTGTATATGACAACTTTAATTTGGTTTTATTGATTTTGCAACCATATATAATTCAACGGCCATATTTACTAGATTTCACTAATACTCGGTTAAACCTAGGAATAGTTAAACCAAGTCGAAGCACTTACACCGGTTTTAAGCCATGTCGAACTAATCCTTATTTAAAAAAAAAAATTCTTAGCCAGTTTAGTTACGCCTGCCTTATGTCAAATATTTTATCAAAAAATCTCCAATCTAAAACTCTGGTTAACATAAACGTAAACAAACCTCAGCTGATTTCCATTGATTTTGGTTTATTTTGGTAAAGAAATTATTTGTTAATTTCGAATAATAAAATAAAAATAAAAGAAAACAAAATGTTCAGAAAAACTGGGATGATTCTCAAAAGATATGTTAATATATTTACATAATTACAACATATAAAAATAAATATTTTGGTGTATGTTCATAGATTTTTCCCCGACAACTAGTCCATCCGTCATGGGATCTAAATGAGTTTCGTACTGCTTTGACTTTCTCCTTCTTTGTTATAATGTCAAACCGTTTAAAGAATTAAAATGATTTGTTAATGTTAAATAAATATCCATTTTATCGTGGTAAAAAAAAAATTGTTTGCACTCTTTGTCATGTCAAAATGACATTTAGATACTAAAACGGCTTTACTCCGGCTTTAAACCTCCTAGGAACCAGTTTTAGCTTACTCCGCCTCTATTCCTGATATATTTTTTTTTTAAATAAGCTTTCCAGTTTTAGAGGTGTTGTAAAGTCGGAGTAACTTTACGCCACCGCTAACCCGAGTTAATAAATAAGGCTGCAAATGTTTAGCGGACTCTCCTGATTTAGTTCAATTTTCTGAAATTAGCCTATTTTGAGATAAAATGTTTAAAATGAAAAAAGACATAGAAGGACATTTGCCCTTTTATCTGCTACAATAATATAGATTATCAAAAAATCCAAACTTATTGCACTATTAAATATATTAGCCTATCAATACAAATTTTTAATTCAACCCTACCTCCCACCACTTAGCTAATCAACGATCTCAGCGTTGCACATGTGGCGTTACACTTTTTCGTTTCACCAAAATTCAACCTTGAAATTTCACTCTCAACGCGCCCAAAGAAGTTTCACTTCAAAAAAGTGTGATAGAATGTGGAATAGAATTAGAACCATTCCTAAAATTCTTCATGTATTAACACCATGTCAAATCGTGTGGGATTGAATGTCGGGTTTTGTAGGCTGGGCTATCATATTTTGTTTCCACACTATTCTACATGATTTGTTTCCCACTTTTTTGACATGTATTAATACACAATGGGCTTGTGTGGAAGGCCTTTTACAGACATATAGACAGACAGACAGAATTGCGGGACTCACTTTTTTCGCATTCTCTATCATCGTAATGTTAGGAAAAATTATCATCTCGAGTTCGATTTTGTACACGAATGCTAAACTTGCCCTAAAGTACCTATGTATGTATATCTCAAGTAATAAAGGCACAAAGAAACGCCATCGCCGTAGGCATTCATGTATGTATTATATTAATACGTGAAGGTAAGGTTTGGGCGCCCATTTTTTAAGTGACTTAAGCCCGGGACACACAGGACGCGGTCTGGCGGTGCAGTCAGAACGTGTCGTTGACCGTCGGGTTCTATAATGTCAGACAGAACGCGGTCAGCGTTCTAGTTTCGTTTGTTTTCTGTTGAGCAGTTGGTCGGAGTGCAGCAGTATAATTAAAACAAAAATATGAGCAGCAGCAGTAGTTCTGACGAAGATTAAATTTTCTCTTTAATTTGTCTTTAAATTTAAACCTTGAATTTCTTGCAAATGAAATAATATCTTTATTGGGATAGCTGTCAGCCATGAATTATAATGAATTCAGATTCGAAAATGCCTGTAAACCATTTACTATTTCTTTTGAGGATCTTCTTCACACAAAGCATCTTGTCATAGACACGTTTTAGGTTCGTCAGGCAACAACGATTCATCTACGTTTTCTGCACTCATACATTGCCGTTATGTTTTAGGTAGAACAAAATACTATTCTTTCGATTTTGTAAATTTCAATGGACTATCAATAAGTACACTGTACTCTGGAAAAAATCAATTAAACTATCGGTTTATGAAAGTCTATTCGCCTAACATTTTCTCGATATTTTTCGCATTTGCATACTTACTTAATTATGTTTTTTTTTTTGTTTTGCTTTTTTCAGGATACGAAGTTACAAAATCGTCAGCAGAGAACACGAGGGTGCGAATTGCATCTGAGGAACAACTTTCATTGGCAGCAACCAATCCATCTATGCTTCCATCTGTGATACAATCGGTAAGTTCCAACTGCGTTTTAATTTGTTGTCCTTACAACTTATTTCAAAATCAAAAATTAGTAATATTAAAAAAATTAAAAGTCCACATAAAATCTCGTTATTGTATTGTTTTAACAATTTTTTTTTTCTCAAATGTTTTTGTATTTTGATGTTATATTCATATTCATACTTTTTCTTATATCCTTCAAAAATTATAAGTACTTTTTATTATTTATTTAAAATCATCCAAAATACACAAACAAAAAAATAAATAAATCATTGAAAAAAATCTTTCGCCAATTGTGTTCCTTATAGTCTAACCAACTCCACATAATGTTCTATATTCGAATTTTTTTAAAAACATGTAACACAGCTTCAAAATCTACTCAACGATAATGTTGCATGTCCTGGAGGAACGATTCTAGCTTCTGGAACAGCGGGGACAGTGTCTTCATCGTCGTCATCATCTTTAATAACAGCAGCAAACGCATCAACGCACCAAAAAAAAAATATAATTTTGCCTGTGAGAACTCCATTCCTTCCAAAAAATAATACGTCAGGGTATAAGGCAAAGACGCTTTCACAGTCCTTGCAACAAATATTTCAATCTCCATCGGGATCGATACAAAATATTCCACAAATTTCTAAAAATTCCAGTAGTTTTAATCTGGTTAGTCAGAACTCAAGAATCCTCAATTCAAGTGCCTCAAAAGCAAAACAGTTGACGTCAGGAATAGATCAACCAAGGAAGAGGCGCAATAGTATTATGGGTATTTCACCTGAAATAAATATATATCAAAAGAATAAACACAAGAAATTATATGCTAGAAGAGCCTCATCTAAGAAAAAAGCATTCCAATTACCGCAACAAGATTTTCTCGTCGGCAAAAGCCGTACAAAAAATAAGAAATCAGAAAGCTCAACAAAAATATGCAGAAGCAAGATTGGTTATTATTGTTTCCAATCGGCCAAACCAAAATTGAAAGAAAGAAAAAAACTTTATTTACGGTCGGATAGTGACGATGGCAAGCATCGACACAATGGTATTTTCGGTATTTGTGAAGAATTACCCCAACAACTTGAACGAAGTTCTACGGATTCTTTTGTTCCCTATAATATTATTAAAAGAACTCACACAACTCCGGAAAAACAAAAATATTTAATAAGACTAGGTATAAGGGATCAAAATAAGCGGCATAAGCAAAATATTATTAGAGCTTGTTCGGGAATATGTGCAAAAGCAGTGAGCCGTCTTAAGGCTGCCAGTATAAGCTTAGACAATTTACAAAACAGCTCGTATTTACAGACAGTGTCACGTTCTATTCCCAATACAGCCCTTCTTCTACATCAGACGCGTCAACATCTAAGTCAGCCAAGTCTGCAAAGAAACTATTGGCATTCCGATCTGAACTATCAGACATACCATGGAATGTCTACAAATTTAGGAATACCGAACACGGGTCACGTGTACAATAGTGAGTCAGAAGATAATTCGTGTGGATATAGTGACTTGGAAATGATTCGTGCTCAGTATAATCATTACCATACAACTGATAGTAGTGATGATAGTGACACATTCATGAGTACGAACGATGAGTTGATTGTCGATGATGCTGATAACGTGGATATTGTCGAACATTACGATGAAGATGAAAACTCTTTGGGTGGTGACGATTTTGATGACTCGTCTAATTCTTCATCATCGTTTGCAAAATCACCGTCCTTCAATTGCAATAAATCGCCTGATTTTTTTTTTAAGAACACACATTCAATGAAAAAGTTTACCAATCGCTTTCCAGTCAGGGTTCCAGAACCCAAAGTCGCAACCGAAACTGCAGCCCTCACCGATGGTGATCTTGTTCCTTATTTGCAAAATTCTCAAAAGCTAGCAAATACATTCCAAAATAAGCATCAACTGCAGCATCAAGCAGCGCAACCACAAAAATCACCTTCCATAGTTTTCCATCAACCAACACTTCATCATCATACTCTTCCAATGACCCCCTGGCAGTTGAAGCCAGAAGCTGGTTGTTTAAGCAACAATTTCAATCAATCACCACCTATTTTACAAGCACAGTTCACAAATATGGCGAATGTATTACCCAGTTGCATCGGTTCACTGGTAAGAACTACCTACCAAATAAAAGTACACAAAACAATTAAAATTCTCCATCTAATGTGTTGAAAGGATCCTCCTCCAAACATTTTTTATTACTCATAGCCTACAGACTTTCACCAATAAGCTTTCTTATATTAAGCTCTTCATTTCTTGGTTATTATAATAAAATAAAAAAAAAATAATTATTTATGCAAGTATATAATATAGGTACGATACATTTGTACATAATATGTACCTATTATCTAACGAGTACATTATGGTTAATATGTTATTGTTGGTTAGCGGTGATAGTGAAAGCTAAACAATATATTGGTCATGGTGGTGTTGATTTAAATAACAATACATTTTTTATTTTTGTTTGAAATTTTATTCACAACGTTTACAAACCCTGGCGTAATATTTTGTATGGTCTAATATTATAATTGCTATTAGTATAAAAGATTAATATTTTGAAAAAAAAAAAAACAGTTTGTTATTTTGTATTACATTCGTTTTCATTGAGGTAAATGAGGTTATTTCGTGGAAAACTTCCAAATTCGGTTCATAATTGAATCGATATCTTGTTCTTATCCCTTGTTAAAAATCAGCTGATGCAAAAACTACACAAAGAAATCTAATTTTTTTTTTTTGGATTCGGATAGCATATCTGTTTGATTCTCGAACGTGGAGAATAATCATCACAACAATCATATTCGGAAAGGAGATAAGTGCCCCTTTACATTAGAAATTGAAGTGAAGCTGCAAGGTCAATTCGCTCCTTTCGCTCCAGCCGAGCATTGAGTTAAAATGAGCGGTGTAAAGTCGATTTGATTAATTTGTGGTACACCTCGTATACCTTTCACACCAAGAAACGAAATTGCCATAGATTTTTGTTTGTTTCATCATAAAGCCTTTTAGTTGAACACAAATTACGGACAGTCTGCTAAGGTATGCGATATAAATCTCTTCAAATTGTTGACCGGGGAGCTTTTGTTCACTCCTTCTCTCCTAGAAACTCAAAGTTGCTAGCAACTCACTTTCTTTGTGTGAAAGGGGACTATCGAAAAACTTGATTCTATGATCCGACACTAATCCAACTTGATTTTTCGATACTGCTTGTAATCGGGTTAATTCGGGGGTGCAAATTCTCAAAATTGTTGGACAGTCTTTGGTGTTTTAACGTAAAATGTTTCCTTGAGAACGAAATTTCCTACTGGGAGCACGCAAGGAGTGGCATTGGCGTGCGATGAAGCTTACTTTCTATTGCATGGTTTGAAACCCATGCGGATTATGTAATGGACATGAATACATTTGCGTAGTGTAGACCTCACTATTGCGAAAAGTAAATCAATCAGTTATTTGTCAATGGACCCTCATAAAACTAGTTCTTTGCGATGACATGACATCCATTTTATATTTACGTATGGTGTTTTCCATTGATAAAATTAATCAATTTATTTTTGAAGAAAGAACCCGAATGAATTACATCTAACTTTTGTCTGGCTTGTAAAAATACTAGTTGTCCAAATGCAATTGTAAATGAAAAAACCTTCATTTGGATGAGCACGATCTGGTGAGCTCGGTGGTGCAATGCGTAGTGCAACTGCCTCGGCGGTAGCTTGTTCTAGATTCAACTCCATTTGACGGCTAAATAATTTATAAATTAAAATTGGAACTATAGACTAAGCACCACTAAAAGGAATCTGATGATTGTTGTGGTAGCAATAATTCTAGCCTAAAAGGTAATGCTTGGTGGTAGCCAACACAAGTGGTTGTTATAAGGCGTGTACCACAAACTGAGCGCTCAATGAGCGCTCAATGTCAGATTAAAGGAGACAGAATCATTTGGTGGGACAACATTCTCCGCTCTCTTTCAAAAAAAAAAAACATGTGTTATTATTCTCATACAAGTTTTGAAATAAAATTTCAACTTTTCTTTAAATATTTAGTTGTTAAAGCAAAAAAATGATTGAAATTGATGAAAATGATTATAGCTTATTCAATAAGTTTGAGTTTTCATCAACATTTCGTCTTTATTTTGTATTTATTTACCACTTTCTTATTTGCACACCCTCAAAAAATTATAACTTGGTTGTCAAACAAACAGCTGTTTCGAATGAGAAAAAAAATTGAGTAATGAATCCAAGAAATTTTTGGATCAGAAATCTCCGCAAAAAATCTCAGTGCTCAGTTGAGATTTTTTGTCTCACTTAAAAAATTATTGAGCGCTCGGAGCGCTCAGTTGATGGTACACGCCTACTCATTCAAAACCTTCAATTTATTTTTGGTTTGGTTCTGTCAAAACGTAGATTTTGCATACCAAATAAATAAATTTGAAATGGATTTGGATCTGTCAAAACGCAGATTTTGCATTCCAAACAAATAAGTTTGAAATAGTGTGCCATTCGCTAAAAAAAATCAATTTTTAATGGAATGTGGATTTACCATACCTACTCCTACTCTTACTTATCTCTGTTTGACTAATGAGTTGTTTTCATACTTCAGATAAAGAAAACATAAACAAAACTGTTTCCACTAAAATATCACTGAATTTTCCCTCATTTTTGTTACAAAGTTTCGAAGAAATAAATCGGGTGGCTCAACGGCTCATGAAGAACCAGGGCCTAGTGACTAACAACTCGCAACCATCCCTGTGTGCGCCTTTCGACAGGAATGGAAGGGACCAACAATTTTATGCCGAATCCGAACGGCTTGACGAGAAGCACTTATTCGTGACAAGTGATACTCTTGGAGGATTTGTCAATTCCTCGCAAGAGGCAGTAGCCCTGAAAAAAAACTTTTTTTTAGTTTTTAGGTGGACGAGGCTGGGAAGCGATCCCAGACCTCCAGCGTGACAGTCGAACGCACTAACCATTACGCTACGGGCTACTACAAAGTTTCGAAGCGGAAGCCCAAATAAAAAGTTTAACTTAAAAAATAAATATATTTTTAGTAGATTTTACTACCATGATATTCATAGTCCTGTAAAATAATTTAAGTG
Source organism: Melangyna quadrimaculata (assembly GCA_949320155.1). Taxonomy (NCBI): domain Eukaryota; kingdom Metazoa; phylum Arthropoda; class Insecta; order Diptera; family Syrphidae; genus Melangyna; species Melangyna quadrimaculata. The sequence continues at coordinate 11,148,580 of OX439486.1, forward strand.
GCGCGACAGCTCGTGAAGAACCAAGGCCTAGTGTCTTACAGCTCGCAACCATTCCTGTGTGCGCGTGTCGACAGGAATGGCGGGGACCTACAATTCCATGCCGAATCCGAATGGCTAGACGAGAAGCACTTATTCATGACAAGTTATACTCTTAAAGGATTTGTCAATTCCTCGCAAAAGGCAGTAGCCCTGAAAAAAACTTTTTAAGTTTTTAGATGGACGAGGCTGAGAATTGACCCAAACATTCAGCCTGGCAGTCCAACACACTAACCATTACGCTACGGGCTACTACATTCCTGTAATTAGTGTCGATAGATATTTTAAATAAAAAAAATATTTTTCTTGTTAATTTCAACTAGAGATTATGAATTTTAATAAATTACAAATAAATTCTTAATGGTGCTTTTATTTTGTAGATTGTTTTATTTTAAGCAATTAATAATATTGGAATTTAACATATTCAAATGCATACATAAAAACAAAAAATATCTCATCATTGACCCTCGAATCATGGGTAGAATAAGATTTGTTGCTCTTGATGTACAAGGGTATAATAAAACTGTGAGTATAAATAAAAGTACGTTTTTCGGGAATGAGATCCCCCCGTTTGTCCCCTATCTTTGCTAAAATTTGTTTCCAATGTCTTAAGAACCATTTTGTAGACAATTGAATTCTCTTATTATGGTGAAATATTTTTTTTCGAATATTTTTAAGAAAAATTATAATTTTGAAGGGTAAGAACTGTTATTCAATTGAAAATAAGCTTTTAATATTTTTTTCTTTAAAATATTCGTCTATTTTTAATTATAACATGTTTTCATATGTCGTTTTCCATTAGTTTCACCCGGGGCTTAACTCATTCTGAAATCCAAAGGGACAATAGGCGTGTACCACAAACTTCTCAATAAAGTGAGTGCTGCAATGGCAAGAAGATCATCAGCTACTGGAGGGGAAATCATTGGTACAACTTCAAACCACTTAAGCGAATTATAGGTTACATGTCAATTTGACGTTTCGGAACGCTACTTTTCGTTCTGTTTTGACATTGTTCGTAGGTAAAGGGAGTGAAAGTGAGGGGTAGGGATCAAATCGTTTGTACCACATAACTCGAACGATTTTTCCAGTCTGTTTATGTTCTCTTTCGCCCTCTTTCCAGTTTTTTGTGTGTGTTTGGTGTCAGTGTTCCATTGGGTTGATGGTGTGAGTGAATATCAATGTAAAATGAAGAGCACAGAAATAAAAAATGAAGAAGCGAAGGAAAAAATCTCACGGAAAAAATCGTTCTGTGTGTACATTTCACACGATTTCTGGAAAAATCTTCGTGGAAATATCGGGCAATGTAGATTGGGACATAGCTATCCATGTTATCTGAATTGTATCCCAAGCGAATTCAAAAATAACCAATCCGTTCGAAAACCTATGGATATGAAACTATCTTAAGATCGATTCACAATGCGACGAAAAAACGCAACGTGACGAGAGCTCGTCGTAGTTGGCAAACTTATTTCAAACCATGTAAAGGCCCAACTATAATTGGCATAAGCTAGCATATGCGCGCATAAGTAAACGTGCGAATACAAAGAATCTCTATGCGAGTGAACATAATGGAGTCTAGCTGCGTTTCGTTCATTTTTTCTCAGTTTCGTTCACTTAAGCGTGCATAAGCAAGAGCGATCCCAGTCGCTCAGCGCATAAGTACATTTTACAAATGCAGCAAAAAACACAAAGCCACAGCTGTTTTCTGAATCAATTCACAAGTTGTGCACGAGTATGTGTGTAGTTTTTATTGTATCGTTGCCGCATTTTCATTTGGATTTAAAAATACGGAACAAAACACAAAGCTGAAAATCGAATGTGGGGCGAAAGCGGAGAGGTATTTTTTTTAATTTTTGCTTATGCGCGCATAAGTACATTATGGCTATACGGGATAATTTTGCAAACATAAGCAAATTTTCGTTAGCTTTTTGACATTACCTTATGTCTGCTTATGCCTATTATAGTTGGGCCTTAAGAATACGAGGGAACGCCAGGGTATGCACAATGAAACGTTTCTCGTCGTCACGTCAAAGTTGGGAAAATTGAAAAAAAAGACGCTCTCGTCGACGATTTTTATATTTGACTGATGGTGAATTTTGTGCAAATTGTAGAAAAGAATAAAGAAAACAAGAGATAAGCGGAAATTTACAAAAAAAAAAAATTAATTTTGTTGACAATGAAATTATATTTATAGATCTATTTATGTTGACAATATTATAATGTCGTATTGTTTTAATTTATTAGGATTTTTAGCCGAAAATCTTTTCCCCAGCCAGCTATGGACAAACACAGTTATAATATTTATGCCGTTTTCGATTCATCCGGAGCTACTCCATTTTCACTGTTTTTGTTCCATTCCTATCGAATATTTAAAATCTTGAGTAGAACGAGTAACTCCGAACCGTCCACTCGAAACCGACATTAAATAATAAAAGTAATATTTTTCATTATTTTGAACGCACACTGCACAGCAAGAACAAAAACAATAAATAATTTAATGCTGTCAAAAAACTCGTCGTTAAGAAACTCGTCGCAGTGTAAATTGGGCAACGATTTTATGACTAGAAAAAAATGACAGCGAATCACGTCACGCTCCCGACGCGTTTACTCCTTGCATTGTGAATCGACCTCTAGGTGCCAGTTATAGCTATCATTGAAAACCATCATTGAAAATATTAATTGTCAATTTTGAGAGATTTTGAAGAAAAAATAAATGATTATTTTGATGCAAAAGTAAAGCTAATTGACTTAATAATTATTTCAAGGTAAAACAAAATTCAATTTGGCTCAACTTTACTCATAAAATGACTTTTAATTTTCCAATGATGAACTACCTTACCAATGATCATTGAAAAAATTAAAAGTTACTTTATGGGGAAGATAAAGATCAAAATTAATTTTTTTTTGGAGGAGAAATAATTTTGAATTCGTAAGATATATTTCTGCATTTAAATATTCAATGATTAAACAATCGAAGGCCCCAAAAATCAACAGCTAACTTTTTCAGTGATGGTTTTCAATGATAGCTATAACTGGCACCTTAAATAGGCTATCGCATAGGTTTTCGATCGCGGCCAATAAAAGAAAAAATAAAAACTGTTAAATTTGACTGAGATTCAACCAACGACGCGTCCAAGTTTATATATTTTAAGTACGATTATTTCTTCATACTGTTTCTGCATACCTGAATTAATACATTTTGATTTAATTAAAAAAAAATAAACTATTAAATTTTAATATCGCAAAGATGTATGATTTAAAAGGTGACGTGAAATAAGGCCCAACGAAATAAAACCAAATATCAAAAATTTGGCCTTATTTCGTTTTTAATAGGTTAATAACGCCAAATTAGAAAACGAAATAAGGCCAATTTGGCTTTATTTCGTTTTCATGTTTTTTCCGTTTCAAAAAACTGCAAAACAAATTACCGTTATTCTTTTAATTCGGTTAAGTGCATTAACGCCCACGGAACTAACCCCCGCGCGTGTAATTTCCCAAAAAAGAAACCGCGGGGGTTAAAGACTTACCCAAATCACTGTTTAGTACAAAAACTTTGAAAACAGACCGACTGAAAGCATAGGCGCTTGCTAGCCGACTGAGCGTACCCTTAGCGGAGTGACGGAGTCACGTGAGCGGAAGAGAGGACCCAAAAAGGGGTTAAAATCCTTGAACCCACCACCCAATGTACTGTTTAGTTCAAAAACTTTGAAACTTAGGTGCCTGCCAGTTGGGGGACTAATGGTGGATTTACATGTATCTGCATTTGGTTTCTGCACAAAAAAAGGGATGCTAAATACAAAATGGATATTTGTTAAATAGAGAGAAAAGATCAAAATGCAGAAGAACTTCGTTTCTGCATTATAGGAAAGTCCCATAATACAGAAATCTTCTTGATGGTTCTCTTTCACTCGCTCGGATTTTTTGTATACATCTGTCCTGTAAATCCACCATAATTCCTTTTTTTTGTTGTGGAACTAACCCCCACGTGTGCTAGTTCCCATAAAATGGAATTAAACCCGATCTGGGAGGCACCTATGTTATGGTGCCGTGACATTTGGCCATGTGTCATATGGCCGTATTTTGAAATATGGCCATGCAAATGTCAAATGTCCATATGCCAACATTTGGCTATTTATCGTTTTTACAAAGTGTCATACGGCTATTATGGACATATGTCACTTTCAAATTATTCTTTTGCCAGAAGTAAGCGCGAATTCAAACAAAAAACTTGTAAACGTTTTCAGAAGGTTGTTTCGAATTTTATATTATTTGTAAAGTATTTTTTTAAATGTTCTGGGAACTATCTTTAAAAACAAAATTAAAACTTTTCAAAACAACTTTTTGAAAACGTTTACAAGTATTTTTTTTTAAATTCGCGATTTAATTTTGTTTTTAAAGATAGTTCACAGAACATTTTAAAAAATACTTTACAGAAAATATAAAATTCGTAACAACCTTCTGAAAACGTTTACAAGTTTTTTGTTTTAATTTTCGCTTACTTCTGGCAAATCAATCCACTCCCAAATAATTTGAATATATATATAATTTGAATAATTTGAAAGTGATATATGTCCATAATAGCCGTATGACACTTTGTAAAAACGATAAATAGCCAAATGTTGGAATATGGACATTTGACACATGGACAAATACGGCCATGTGACACATGGCCAAATGTCACGGCACCATAGCATAGGTGCCTCCCAGATCGGGTTTAATTCCATATTTATGGGAACTAGCACACGAGGGGGTTAGTTCCCAAAAAAAAGAAACTAATCCCCCAACTGGCAGGCACCTAAGTTTCAAAGTTTTTGAAGTAAACAGTACTTCGGGTGGCCCGCTTCGCGGGTTCAAGGATTTTAACTCCCTTTTTGGGTCCTCTCTTCCGCTCACGTGACTCCGTCTCTCCGCTTAGGGTACGCTCAGTCGCCTGGAAAGCGCCTATGCTTTCAATCGGTCTACTTTCAAAGCTTCTGTTATCACTGAATTTTTTCGAAAAAACAAATTTGGTCTTATTTCCAAATGAAATTTGTCCCTATTTCATTTTGCAAATAGAAATAGAGCCAATTTGGCCTTATTTGCATTTTCAAAGCGAAATAAGGCCAAATTTGAGATTTGGTTTATTTCGTTGGGATTTATTTCACGTCACCATTTAAAAAGGATTTTATTATGTTATGAATTTGACCAATTTTCTTGTGTCACTTTTCCACTGTGATTATTTAGGATATTTTGGTCTATTTGTAAAAAATGCGAATAATAACAATATTATTCCATTATTTTCCCAACGTTTGGTGAGTATTCCTCACTTCTTCAGGGGTTATACCTATATTTTTTTAAATTTGATTGTTAAAAAACTACATAGGTACTCTGCTTCTTGTATCCTACTATTGCATCATTTCCAAAAACGGCACTGACACAAAATTGAACATAAAAGCAAATTAATAATAAATTAAGAACAATCAAGCAAAAAATAATCAAATACAAAATTAACAATGACACTTATTTCACAGTTGAGCTTAGGTACTTTTATTAAATTTAATAAAAGTACCTACTAGATTGTTCTTAATATATTATTTATTTTTTTTTAATGTTCAATTTTGTGTCAGTGCCGTCTCTGGGAATGATGCAATAGTAGGATATAAGAAGCAGGTAGGTAGGTAGAAATGGCGGCCACGGGCAGTGTAGCTTATAGCCCAATTAGCGCTGAAGTGCGCCGTTTTGATACCATAACTCGTTTGAACCTGTGGATGGAATTGAAGAGAGAGAATATGGGCATATCCTCAGGATATCGTCGCTTTTTATTTGAGTTTAGAATAGGATTTTGTTGTAGCTTTTAGCACAATCATCAGAAAGTGTATCACTCACTCAACCAGATCAGCACCCGCACCCGCACCATCAACAGTTAGCCCACTAGGCAGTTCGTTGGCTGGCACTGGAGCGTCCACTGATCTGATTGGATGATCATCCGGCCGCTGTGCACCACAAACCCCCACCAGAACCCTAGTCCACTATCTTGTGGTCATAGGGAATCGACGGAAGGTATAATGCAGAAGTAGCCGAAATTTGCCCTAGAGCCATTTCGTCGCGTTGAGAAAAGAAATCAAGTCTTTGATCTTCATTTCAGAAAGTTCGTTAATGTCGTCAAAGAATGCTCTTCCGAGTGACTGTTTACTAGCTTTGGCCAGAGCAGGGGATTTGCAGAGGAAATGAACTACTGTTTCCTTTTCCTACTGGTCCTCACAGCTCCAACAGAGAGTATTGTGAGGTATGCCCACCTTAGTTGCATGCTCTCCTATTGGCCAGTGTCCGCTACAGGTTGCAACTACCCTGGCTATGTCTTTGCTGGGTCTGCGTATTAGATCAATTGTTCGGTTCTTGTCATAGGTGGGCCAAATCTTCCTAGATATAATACAGTTTGATAAACTGCTCCACCTACGGTTCAGCCCCGCAAGCTCATCCCGGCATTGCTGGACCAGTTTGGAGGATGCTGTAGCTGAATTAATGGCTTTAACAGCCGCTTGACTGTCTGTAATAATAGCTGCATTACGGTTCTGGTTTGGATCTGCTTTAAGTAACTTGCAAGCTTCCCTGATTGCCAGCAATTCAGCTAGAAAGACGCTAGCAAGGTCAGGTAGTCGAAAGGACCTAGATTCCTGCACCAACGCCACACTCCATCTTTGAGCCATCAGTAAAGATAGCTGTGTCAAAATCTTTCGTCACGACGTTATCATTCCAATCCTTCCTGGATGGAGATTTAACTTTGAAATCCTTACTGATACTCATTGTAAGGGTGCAGTAGTCAGTGGGAGTCGAAAACATTTCCATTGGAATCAAGTCTGTGATATTGCTGTGACCATAGGGCTTGGCAAACCAAGAGTTTGATTCTTTAAGTCTTAAAGAGCTGCAAGATACTAGATATTTCATATGTTAATCAAGTGGTAGAAGGTGCAGAAAAACATGCAGTCGGGCATGCTAGCAATTCTTTGAACCTTCCTAAGTCTATCTAGTCTAGAGTATGTAGTTTTTTTAACAATAAAATTGAAAAAAAAATTTATAACCCCTGAAGAAGTGAGGAATACTCACGATACGTTGGGAAAATAATGGAATAATATTGTTTTTATTCGCATTTTTTACAAATAGACCAAAGAGCCTAAATAATCACAATGTAAAAGGATTTTATTTAAATGGTCATTTATGATTATACTATGAACTACATTGCAAACCAATTTTTTTTATAAATTCATGCAGTTATTATTTTTCACTTTCATTACAATCGGTAATGTATACCTTCAGATATATCTTTGAAAAATACAATTTGAGTTCTTTTTGCCTAAGGTTTAATTACTCCATTCAAATATGTACATTTTCTACCATGAAAAAATATTTTTTTTTAATTTTTTGGTCAGGGAAAATTTTGAAATTGGTCAGGGAAAGTCAGGGAAATTTATTTTGAAAAAATAGTGGACATGGTGTCCAAGATCCTTTACACAATTTAAATTGTGTTGCAACAAAAATGGTCTCCTAAGCCGATGCGAAACATTTGGAATACCAACAAAACCTTCATCTGCCAGAATTAATTTGTATTGGGATAAAAGAAAGCACCCACAATGGTGTGAATCTCATCTGTTCTTAATTGCAAAAACTGCAATAAAGTCAATTCTGATTGAGGAAAAAAAACGATAGGCGTGTTCTATCACAAAAGCCATCCATAGTACAGTACGATTTTACAGGCATTACAAATACAACATCGCTAGTAGCTCTACAGCCAATAAGAAGTTATACTACGTTTTCTGTCAAAACAATTTTTGTATGTTTTCTTGCAAGAAGGTTTCTTTAGCGAACATTTTAAATTCTCACTTTTGTACTTTTTTGCAAAAGTAGGTAGGTATATGTAGTTAAACCTTAATGTAACTTTCATTTCAACAAAAAAATCAAATCTGTGATAGAAAAATTTGATTTGTTTAAAAAAAAAAAGCTAAAATCAAGTCTTTCATATAGAAAATTTACACCGGCTACACGATTTTTTTGCGACTTCCTTACAACAAAAAAAATTAATCTGCAATCGTCGAAAGGAAATCGGCATACAAGAACCTAGCACATTTAAACAAACCCTTGGATTCTTAAATTATCCGCCATTTTGTTCACGAACCGAGGTGAAACTCGGATTTTTTTTTCACGTACACAGGGCAAAAATCCGATTTTCACCACGGTCGTCTGCACGTACACTAGTGCAAAAATCCGATGTTCACCACGGCCATTTGACGTTTGAGCTTGTAGGCAAACCGAATTGACAGCCGTAGATTCCCATCTAGGTATTGCTTATCTGTGGTGTTTCAGAAATAAGTCTGAGGGCTCTGATTATAATCTGCTCAGAGCTCTGCTCTGATCGCTCAGCCTCTGCTCAGAGGTTTATTTAGAGCCAAAAAAGAAAAACGCCTGATGTCAGTAGTCAGTAAACCGCACCGGTGCACACACATCTGCATGTGTAGTGTCTATGGGTCCTTTTACGTAGCTCGTCCATTGTTTTGATTTTTTTTTTTGACTGTGTTATGCCTAAAACAGATGTGCAGCTTTTTCCATTCAGCGAAATTAAATTACACAGGTTCTTATGGGAGCAGATTCACTCAAAGTCTGCATGCAGCGCAGCGCTGCACGATGTCTCTATTTCTAAATTTGCTGCCTAGTTTCATTGCAGCCACAACTGAAAAACGAAAATTTCTAAATAATTGCTGTTTGGCATTACTCATATTGAAATCACCTGCCATTCTTTCAAAAAATTTGTTTGTGTTGGTGATTTTTGTTTAAGAATCCATGAAGCCGGCGTTGCCACCCTACCATCGTCTAACGAAGAAAATCTCATTCCAACACTATTGTGTGACATCGGCAACGCTGTTCTTTCATGTATTTGTTTGACATAAATATGCATCATGAATGTCAGAAACTATGCACATGTGTTTCGTGTGCAACTCTGCATGCAGAGATGCGTGCAGACTCGCTGCACATCTATTTTAGCCATTAATCAAGATACCATGCACCAGGCAAGTTGTAAATTATAACTTGGTCTCGGTTGAAGTTTTTGTGCAATTTTAATACAAGCGCTTCTCGTCTTCTCGAACACTCGCCTTGGTATCATGATTATGACCCTTCTTATTTTTTGATCATCTCTGCAACGGATGTAATTTTATATTTAACATCACCCTTTTTTTGCAGCAATCAAATGCAGATGCATGTATTGTAAATCTACCATATTTTTTGTCACAAATTCCAAATTGCTGGTCTTCGAATTTCGTGTACCACCAAATAAAATCTTTGAGGGCAATGCGCGAAACATTACCAGCACCAGCACCGTCACTAGCAACAGGAGCCGCCATTATTTTAGAACCTGCCTATTTGAATGGCGCAACACACATTAGGCTAGCACCAGCAACGTCAACAGCGTCGTGCCAAAGCCCTTAATTTGCTGTTGCTGGTGTATTGCTGTCATTGAGATAGGTTACTGATATTTTTCACGGAGAGAAACATTTTTTGTTTGCTCAAATGAAGGTCCGTGAATTTGGCGTCGCGTCGTGCCAATAAGGAAGTGTTAAATAAATACCGAATAAAGATGGAATGTTGGTGAAGACTAAAACTAATTAATTTTCATTATTTTTAATAAGTTTTGTGCTTTAACAAATAAATAGGTAATATATGTATGAGATGTACGAGAATTATAACACTATCAGGGCCCTATTTCATAAAAATTGGCAGGTGACAATTCTACAAATTTGTTACACTTGTCCGACAAATCTGTATTTCATAAAATATTGACAGGTGACAAATTTGTCAGAAAAATACAATGACAAATTTGTCATGAAAATTTTGTCATTGTCATATACTGACACATTTGTCGTGACAATTTTGTCATTGTCATACTAACCTATGTATACTTACTGTATGCATAGGTACAGATACATAGTTCCACTTCCAAGCCAATGTAATGCACATAGAAGTTGGGATTTAGCATCCAGAGAGTAATTTCTCTTTGTGGGATGCTGTAAACGTTTTTTCTCGATAAAATATATTCGGCGTCTGGTTTTCCGATACGAAATTTTTTTAAATTTAATAACGGCCAAATATGTAAATTGTAATTTTTTTTTCATTTCGTAAAAGAATTTTCAGTACAAATTTGTCGGAAAATTCCTGACAATTGTGGAAAAATACTTTACAATTCATTGTCATGGCAATTTCTTTATGAAACGAAAAGATGACAATTGTCGTTTTTTTCCTGCAAATCTACAAAATTGTCAATAGTGCTGACCACACGACGACTTTTGTAAGTCTCGTCTCGGTCTCGTTAAAATCGAAAATTTTCAGTCTCGTCTCGGTCTCGTTTCGGTCTCGCATAATTAAGTCTCGTCTCGGTCTCGTCTCCGAAAAATACGATCTCCAGCCAACTTGTTGATTATATTGGAGCAAAATATTTTCGATTATAGTTTGAATAGGTACGTGCAGAAGAAAATAAATATTTAACTTAAATTGGATTTTTTAATTTATTAGACTCTCTAAATTTCGGTCCAAATATATATCGTCTCGGTTGCTTAAAAGCCAGTCTCGTCTCGCTCTCGTCATGCGAGACCGAGACTTTTCTCGTCTCGTGGCCAGCCCTAAATATCAAGTTGTTTATGGAGTAGTGTTTTGACAATTGTCAAGTTGTAAATTGAAAAATTGTCACTTGTCACCTGTCGCAATATTGTCAATGTTTATGAAATAGGCCTCAGATGTGTTTTTTTACAAGTGAGCGGAGAATGTTGTCCCACCAAATGATTCAAACCGTCACTATAAGCCTGAGCGCTCACTGAGATCTTTTTTGGTGGTACACGCCTATTTTCAATGGGGCCTCTATGCATACAGCAACTTTTTAATATTTGATTTTAGGAAATAGTTATTAAATATTTATATTTAATACATTTATATAATGTACTGTATTTATGTACATTTGTATATTGTTCGGTTATTTTTGTTTTACCTAACTCTAAATAAATTAACACTCATTAGGTATAAAAAATATCTATTTTGTTTTAAATTAATTTTTGTATTAAATGTGTGTAATGTTTGTAATATTTTTCTTTGATAGGATATCAAACACAATCTTGATACTGCTCGTAATCACTTGTGTGGCATAAGGTTAGAAACAAACGTGCGGCAGCGTTTACTTCTTCTATTACAACGTCAACATATTGAAGAAGATGAGTTAAGACTAAAGCATTTTGTTGAGTTAGAGAAATTCCAAAAATCTCTTCGAGCAAGTAAGTTATTTATATATGTACATATATTCATTATTCTGTCGACAAGTTCAATAAGAACTCCGTAATTTTTGTTTAACTAAAACACCCCACCTATATACTTAATAAAATGTAGGGTTTAGGTGAAAAACGGCTTAAATCCACTCAGAATGATTCTGAGAAAAATTAAAATGTAAGTAAAATTACTAATATGTAGGTTAGGTATATGGCTAAATTCAAAGGAAAATTAATTATCTAAAATCATTTTGGTAGCATATTATGTTCTTACTGATGATAAGACATAATTAGATATTCAGCCCTATTGTGAGTTTCACCCGGAAAAAATTTCGCCCCAAAATGTTTTGTTCGACCGGATTTTTAAAAGCTATTGTGAGTTTCACTCTCCATTTTACTAAGTGTTTCCTCGTTCGCTACCAAAAATTAAATGGAAATCTTTTGGCCCGAAACTCACAATAAGGGAACAGTGAAATGTAATTTTTCCGGGAGAATTTTCTTTCACGCGGAACTCACAATAGTGCTGATTAAGTTTAGCGAACAAGTATATTTAACACTTACAATGATTAAAATTAATTAACTTGGGGTGAACTTAGCTAAAGTGATTGTTGAAAAGTGATAGTCATTATACCAACAAATTCCATCAGCCTAAGGTGGTTGTCACATATGAGATGTGGAAATCATTTTTGTATGAATATGAAAACTATACGTTTGCTATATTTCCTGCACTTTCATACCAAAGTACCTACCTATAGTTTGAAAGAGCTATATGTACTTATGAATGTAGGCATTATTTTATTATCTTGCCCAAAGATCTATTCATGAGTCGTCACGTCTTTTTAATAAGAATTAAAATTAATTTATTTCTGTGAGTAGTTGCAAAAATTGTCAAAAACGTGTTAACTTTATTCAAGGAAAAAACTACAATTCAATAATGGAAAAAACAGAGAGTTTGAAGCGAATTGGCAACTTAAAGTCAAAACTCATTGATATTTTTCATTATTTAAAATCCATGTTTAATTTACTTTCAACCTTTTTCTAAAATAGTTTGATTTTAACACTCTAGAACAAATTCGGCGATCGTGACATAGAAAATCTTTAACTCGACTTGTGAGAAATGGCCAATCTTACTAGGATGTGGAGAACTCAGTGTTTTCTTCCCTGATGATATGAAAAAAACGACACAAGTCCATGGAATCTCATACAGTTTTTCGGACTTAAGTCGTTCTCTTGCAGTTAGGAACATTATATATTTTCTTTATCAAAAATTAAATAGAATATCACTATTCTTTAAACGCTACAAGATGTCATCATACGTTTAATTTTGGAAAACATATTGGAATTAAACCGTTTTCCCCTAACCCCTAACATGTTTAAATCAAAGTTCAGTAAAAGCTCGGTAAGTACTTTTTGTGGACAATTCTAAAATAAAAATCCCCCAAATATTATTGAACGACGACGAATTTCTTTATGTGGCATAAAACATTAAAACTAATAAAACATTTTTTATTTAGCTTATCATAATAATGAAAACAACGAAGGTTATACAACTCAACACACAGCGCCAATATCGCAACATCAACCGCCAACTCCGTCTTCAGGAAGTCATGTTACACAAGGTAGTGTAGTCGATCCAATTCATACGCAATTGGACCAACAGTATCAACAACAACAAACACCAACTCAGCATAGCATTTATTCGGAGGCAGATTTGGTGGCTCAACAGCAGCAAATGATGTTTATGCGACAAATTTCACAGGCTTCATATGCAACATATGGACAGCAACTGTCACAAACCTCAACGGCACCCTCGCTTTTGAGTGGATTTCTTCCACAGCAAATGTCTGGCTCGATACCGAGTCTTCCTAACAATAGTTTTATGAGTGGAATGCATACAGCACAGCAACAATATCAGGGTTCCGTCAATGTCGGACAGAACTTTGGATTAAGCACAAGTTACACAAACACGATACCAGCAGCGCCATTGGCTAGTGGTAGTAATACACCAAATCAATACCAATTCTGTGATCAGAGTACACATTCACAGCAACTACCGCTTCAAAATGTTACGCAACTAAAGGAACAGCAAATGCCACCGTCTCAACAACAAATTACACCTCCAGAACAAGTCCATTATCAATACTCAACAGCGCCAGCTGCAGGTTTGACAATGACAGGTCCGGCATCTACTTCAACATCAAACACTCCTCATGGAAATGTGATATATTATGATGTTGCCCAGCTGCAAATATTGCAGCCATCAGTTCAGCAGCATCTTTCTCATCATCAAACTGTCCTTGTTGATCAAAATAAAATGGCTCCAGTTGATATTGGAAGGTATTCATCAGTTGATCAAATTGAAGAACCGCAACAACAAGTTTCCTCAAATCAAATCGAAGAGCAAAAATCATCGTCTGGGCTGGAAACAAAAAGCACAGACGTATTATCTTCAAATACTTTTAACAACTAAACGAACATGCAAATACTTTACATTCACATAATAATCATATTTAAACAAAAATCCTCATTTAATTACCCGTCCCATAACCCATACACATAGACTGTGAATATAAATTATAAAAAAAGTACATTACATGTATATTTGTACACATCAATGAAACAAATTGAAGTAATTCTCACTCGAAAAGAATTAAAACTATCTTTACAAAGAAATACTGACACAAAAAATCAAAATGAAATGATAATAATATTTACATCTATGTAGAATTAAAAGCAAAATCTAACGACATCGACATTTGTCATTTATGTAATTTCTTCCCTATACTAAATAACACTAATAATTATAAACAGAATATTAGAGTTTTGCTTTGTTTTTAAATATAGTTGTTTTACCATTTTAAAAAATATATTTGTTTTACAGATCACTGGTCTTAAAATAAAATTTAATCATTTTTTTTTATTTTGCCATAGATTTTATTTGAATTGATGTGCATTAGTATTATATTTATTTCCTATTATTTAAATTTAACTTATAGAAGAACAAACAGAAATAATGTACATACATGATAACCCAGAAACCATCAGTATCTCAGTAAAGGTGTTTATACAAAAATAAATAAAGTAATTCAATTTTGAACTAAATTCTAAGCAGAATGACAAAAAACAATACTTTAAATTTTGGCAAAATGTTTCTTTTCATCATAATTATTAATGTAATGTAATATATCTCTATGTAAAAAAAAATTATGTATTCCGAAAAATTGTAAAATAAATTGATATGTAATTAAAAACCTAATTTAAGCAAAAAATAGCAGTATGTAATGTATATATATTTTTTTTCTTAGGACATACATATATTATTTTTCTTTTCGTCTTCATATTTTGACGGTGATACTAGTAAAATTAGCCCCTTAAATAAATAGAAAATACAACTAACTCACTTTAAAAATTTAAGAATAAAAAATTTATAATACTTAAGCATCCATAAAAAAGAGAGTTTGTAGAAAGCTGATAAATTAAATAATACTACAAAACTGACAAAATTCACCAGCTTTTTTTATTTTGTATTCATTGTTTTGTAACAAAAACAGCGACAAACATTTATTAATTATTTTAATTTATTCATTTATTAAAATTATTAATTAAATTAATTTATTTCTGAATTAAATTTTGTGTATTTATTTTAATACAATACCTTATTACTTTTGTATTATATATTTACTCGTTTTTTTTTTATTAATTCGATTTATGAATTAATCAAAAAAAAAAAAAATACATTGAATTTATCAATAAATAAAATTAAATAATTAATGAGATTTCTTATTTAATAAAATACGTAGATTAATTTAATTTATTAATAAAATAATAGTTAATTTATTAACTTATTTAAATATATTTTCTATTTAAATAACGTTATAAATTTAATTAATTTATAAATTCTAATTATTGCTATTTGAATTAAATTCAGTTAGAAATTTAAATTTTAGTTAATAAATGAAATTTTATATTTGTTACCGGTGACAGCGGCGTACACATCTTTACTTCATGGGGTGGAAGGGTTGGTTAGTCATAGCAACTGATTTGTGTTTTCAATTCATTTCAGACTTGTTTGTTTTTTTTTTGTGATGCAAAATGAAGTGGCCTCGAACATTTTTGAAATGCATTATTTTTATTCCATGTGAAGAGTGAAATAAAAAGAATACTGAGTGCAGTGTAAATTGCGTCCCTTTGCTCTTTGGGAATGGTTTGTATTAATGTTATTTTTTAGGAGAAAGTGGATGTCACAATCTACGTTAAACAGAAATAACCTACATATCTTGGTATTTCTGTGACCTCACAATCATCATTTATTATAATTTTCTATTTAAAGTGAAGACCCTAAGTAAAAGTTTAGCATTAAGTCGACTTATTTGTATGGGACAAGATTTGCAAAAATAGAAAAACTTATAAAAACAATCAAATAAAATTATTATGTGTTTCTCTTTTCTCCGTTTCCGTTGGATAAGGTTCTTAATTTTTTTTAAATTAAAGATCTAAATATCCGAACTAACAAGTTTAACCCCAACATAAGGTTCAAAACGAAGCTATTTGTTATTTTTATTTTTTAATAATTAAAACAGGCTTATTTTTCATAGAAAACAGCTTTTTATTTTCAAAGGGGGCCTATCTCGAAATGGTTGTTTTAGATCAGGGGCCGAATCCCGAATAGCTCGTTCAAGGAATGTGGTAGTTTGGGATCGCGACTTACGTGAACGTATGTTAGTAAACGTAAGGCAACCGAAATTTGGCATTATGTCCAACGTGAACGAGTGCGCGATCGTGTGTGTACCGTCGATTTGTCACCCGTCAAGTCTGGAGTTAACGGAATTGTATTTTAGTTGAATTTATTTTTGAAGAATGTGAGTACAAATTTCAATTTTGTTGTAAATATGTAATAATTAATTTTAGAATTTGGCAAATAAATTTAATTAATAATAATTGTTGTAGGACAAATTACAACAAAATAAATCTGACCCAAAAGTCTCTTTTGGCGGAGTATATGAGGGAGCATCCAAATTTAGCCAAAAATCTTCTGCCAAATACATGTCAAAGTAAAGTCACTGTCATTAAAATGTGGGAGAGCTTAAGTAGGAAAAAAAGAAGCTTTCTTTTAACAAAGCTTCGAAAGCCAGGACTGGATGTGGCCCTTACGAGGAAAAGCCACTTACAGAAGAAGAGCTACTTATAGTTGAAGCTACTGGACTGAAAACAGCGGTTGAAGGTCTCGCAGGTGTGAAAACGTTTGGAAATTTTTAAATTAACGATGTTCCAAATAAAACGTCAACCCCAGAGAGGTCGCAAATCAAATTTACTTCAAACCCGGCGAACCCAACTGCAAAATTTTCTGTTGAAGATTCACTTCGTTGTCTTTTTGAAGATACCTAACTGTGTAACTAGCGATTGTGATCAAAACAAAGAAAATGAACAATCGCCATCAGTGAAGGTTGCAAAAAATTAGCAGCCGAATCTATAAAGAAATTTTAAAGGTTTATTAACTCTAAACTACCTCTTAACAACGCTTAAGTGTGAAATCGATATCTATAATCAATTTCACCCCTTAACTTAACTTAAACGCCATCCACCGCGTTTAAGGGATACGTACAGCCAATTTAAATATATTTTGACACAGAATAGTTTTTTTTTATTAAAAAAAAAAATTGCGTTCGTTCAGTAAGGAGATATTTTATGTATGCATTGTTTGTTTTTTAATGGAAATAATATTAAAAATAATCTGCATTCATTTAAATATAATAAGTTGCTGAATTCATTGGATTATGTTCCCACCATCAATGGCCGGATTAAACGCATCAAAATTTTCAGTACTTTATTTTCAGATGGCGCTTCTGATTGGCCAGCTGTCATAAAAAGTTAGCTGACATTCAGTTACGTTTAGTGAAGTTTAGTTACGTTTCATCTAAAATTTTCAGCAAGAAATTCCCAACTGAAAATTCAGCTGACAGCTTTTCTATACAAAAAAAGACTCCATACAAAACTGACATTTCATATAATTTTACGTTCAACGACAGAAAATTAAATACTTTATTTTCAGCAGTTGCCAAATTTTGTATTGAATGCGCCCAATATACTATACATAATAGGAAAGAGATTTCTGAACACACAACAACAATAAAAAAAAAACAAAATGGACTTTATCTGGCTTCAATTCTTCTGTCTCCTATGCATACAGCATACCTGCATACATACACCCAGATGCTTCTCTTTCTGTTTGATTATGTATGCGCTCTTTCGTGTATGCATTTTTTTGTTGTAACCTGACAGAAATAGCCTGAGAGTAGAAAATGTACTAGAAATTTGTAGAAGATTTGTCAATTTTCTTGCGTTACGTAACATTATGCTTGTTTAGTTAAGTATTGGCGTTTTTCTTTTTTAACTCTGAGCAGATCACGAAACTGTCAAACAAAAATTCTGTTTTTTTTTAGCTCAGACATATCAGAGCTCAAAAAGTGCGTTTCTTTTTTCCATCTGAGCTAGCCCAGAGCTTAATCGATTAGCTCAGAATAAAATGACCGAGCAAATCGAGCGAAACGCTAAGCGAAGCCAACTTCACTTTTTGTCAGGGATTTGATAGGCGAAAGGAATACAAAAAAATAACATTTTTTGTTTGTGAAATCTATTCGGGGTGTATTGTATATCCAATTTCATGTACAGGACTTCTCCCTTTTTAGGTCACAAAGTAAATTTGATGTAAAAAGCCCTTAGAGTAAGAAATTGGACCAAAATACACTATGAAGATGGTAAAGAGTACAGGATAAAACTTAATTTAATTTGAGGTGCATTCACTTGGCATAGTATGGTCAATAAGAAATAAAAAAAATGCTCAAACTGACCAGAAAGCTTATAAAGTTATCGTGGAAAATATTATGGAGCCTTTTCATTTGCAATCATGCATTTGTTTTTAAGCACGATAATGATGCCAAATGTCCTTCACGGATTGTTAAGCAGTTGTTTGCGTATACAAGAATTAACAGCCCTATTCTGCTATTCTTGAATTTTCACTAGTTACTATTCTGCTATTCATTCCAAGTAAATGTGGATTTACGTCGGCAATGTCGGTAATACGGTGTGGTATTCTCTTATTCACGTGGACGGACTCTTTCTAAACAAATCAGATTCGCATATAAAATCTTGCATGTTTTCAATTGTTGGTTTGTAGTCCAGGCGGTGTAATCACTAGGTGGGTTCAGGGACTCATCTTTTTTAGATTTGACTCAGTTTTTTTAGAACGAGTCAATTTATAATTTAAAGCACTTTTATTTCATTGAAAAAAAATTTAAAAGATTAAATAGTGTGAACTACGCATCTATTTCCTTTTCTGAATGCTTTCATTTGGAATGTTCAAACACATACAATTTTTTCTTTATCTCGCTTATAGAGGCGCTGTTCTTGAATGAAAGATGTTCGAAAGATACGTTTGAGATTTTACAGTTTTTTATTTTTATGTATCGGTTGAATTTATTGTTTTGGTATTTGATTGTTATTGATAAACAAGGGAATACAAATGGACAAGTGAGTTGTGAACAAAATATCCAAAATAATAAAAATAAACGTATATTTACATCGTATATTTTAGATTTATTATAAGAAAACGAAAATTCAATAGTCCAAGTGCTAGTTCGCCGCGGTCGAGCTTAGAAGAAAATACGGAGGAATCTCATACCCAAGCTGAGAAGCAGGATGAGATTAACATGAACGACGATGACGACCAGACACGAACAAAGTCAAGATATTTTAGACACCAATGGTTAAATGAGTACAAGTAGTTGGAAAATAAAAATGATCATGCATTTTTTAAGCTTTGCCAGAAGCAAATGACAAATTTAAAATACAATTTAGAAAGACATGAAAATCTCGAATACCACAAGAAACAATATCAATTTAGAAAAAACCAAAATTACTTAAAAAAAAGGTACAACAAGCAGAAAGGACTTTAGTCATGTTCTGCGTCATGCAGCATTTGCCATTTCTCTTGATGGATTTCTTACCAGAATTGCTTCGGAAGTGTTGTCCTGATTTGAAGATAGCCCAAAATATTTCCTGTGCAAGAACTAAGTCGGAAAAAGTTGTTAGAGAAGATCTAAGCCTTACGCTGCTAAGGACGGAACAATTTTCACTAATCACTGACGAATCAACCGATGTTAGTTGCTCAAAAGCTTTAGTCCTTATAGCAAGAGTTTTTGATAAGAAAAAAAAGGCAGTTCTTGAGATATTTCTTGGGCATTTGAAATTGCATGAATGCACTGCAAAGGCAATATATGAGGCTATAAAAACACATTTCGAAAATCTTCATATTCCTATCACTAACTTAATTGGGCTGGCAACGAATGGAGCGAATGTTATGGCAGGTGAAATGAACGGACTACAAGCTAAGTTTAAGCAAGAAAATCGAAATTTATTTTATTCTAAGTGTATATGCCATTCTCTACACCTTTGCGCTATGTAGATATGCATCAAAAAAGCATAAGATATTATCACTTGCTAGCATAAGTGTATTATCACTTGCTAGCATAAGTGTATATGCCATAAGATATTATCACTTGCTAGCATAAGATGGCTATCCTATGAGGCTGTTGTTAATAGGATTTTGGAAGAATGGGATGCAATCAAATTATATTTTATTTCGTGCTACTTAGAGGATCAAAATGGGGAAGCAAGAAGATAAGCGGAATCCTTAAGATGAACCAAGCGTAAAAGTATACTTTCTTTTCCTTTCTTACGTTTTAAAAATTATTAACGTTATGAATCTAGAATTCCAGTCAAAAGATTTACGAATTCATATGCTTTATAATATTTTGGAAAGTAATACCAAATTATTAATAAGTAATTTTATGAATATTCCAAATGATTTCCAAATATCAAAATTATTAATTAGATTTTGTGGGTTCAAATAAATTCAATTTATTAAAATATAATTCAAAATAAACTTAATCAATTAAATATACAAATACATTATTAAAGTAATTTAAGTTAGCGTTAAAGATAGGTTGGTAGGCAGAGGAACTAATCACGTTGGCGGCTGGATATCGAGAGAGAAGATCCCCTCAAAGCATGTGGCCGGAAATCTATAGACATGAACTTGTCTACATTTAGCTTTTATCAACGAGATGAGTATTTCGTAGATCTGTCAAACTCAACAGTTCCCCCAAACTTATTCAGAACCAAACCTAATTCTTCTATTTCTTGACCTTGATCGAATAGTCTCTTGTTGTTCAGGCTCTTCTGTCAAAACAGGATTAGGTTTACGTTCCGAACCCGGGTACTGCAAAGTGTGTGAATCCATTTTTGGATCGGTTGCACTTTCAGGTGATTGGAGATCAATTCCAGGTGTAGACATTAGACTCTGAAATATAACGGAATCTTCACATGACGGTGATGAAGATGGTGATGACAATGGTAACCGTGATGGTAACGGTGACGACAAATAACGAGTTGGCAAGGAGGATGGCAACTGTAACGATGGTGATGATGAGGATGGTACAGATGGTGTCAGCTGTGACGATGGTGATGTACTTGGAGAAGATTGTGGTGATTTTTCTGAAGAAGGTGAAGGAAATGGATTAGTAAAATTGTTTTTAGTACTTGCCTCAACATTTGATCCATGATCGTCAAGAGATCAAACTGATCTGGCTCGCATCTGGTTTTGGTGACGACGCCAAGTACCAAAATCTGTTTCTACTTGGTACATTTTCCTTCCTAAAGACTTGATTACGACTCCTTTTATCCACTTGGTTCTCTTAAGATATTGACGAACGAAAACTGTTGGTCCTGGAGAGAATTTTTGAAGGAGGTGACCCTTACCCCCCTTTCGTTGAATTCTGGACAAAGGGCAGATAACACAGTACGGTGACAACGACCGTGAAGCTTTTCAGCAGGTGACTTCCCATCTGCATCTGGAGTTGTACGATATGTGCTCAGAAAAATTTGCATAGCATCTTCACTGCGTGATGTCGTACATAGAATCTTGGCCAAAGATGTTTTGAACGTGCGGACCATACGTTCTGCTGCGCCATTTGATTCGGGGTCGAAAGGCGCAGAAGTAAGATGTGCGATGACGTTCTGTTGGCAAAACTCTTTGAACTCTGCCGAAGAAAATTGAGTGCCATTATCTGACACTATGGTTTTAGGTAACCCTTCTAATGCGAAGACAGAAGTAAGAGCTATAATTGTTGCTTTTGACGTTGTTGACTGCATGCGAACAACAAATGGAAACTTCGAGAATGAATCGACGATGATGAGCCACATTTACTTCTCGAACGGACCGGCGTAGTCAATGTGGATGCGTTCCCATGGTAGTTCAGTTTTAGGCCAGCTGGTGTATTGTTTTGCAGGCTGTGGTGCATTGAGCTGGCAGGCGCTGCACTCATTCACAGTTCGGTGTATCATCTCATCTATGCCTGGCCACCAACAGTTACGACGGGATAACTGCTTCAATCTGGTTTCTCCCCAGTGACCTTCGTGGAGCAATGATAATACTCTTGGCTGCAAACTTTGCGGAACTACTACTCGGGGCTGTTCAGTCTGTAATAAAACAACATTAGTACACACACACAAGCTTAACCTTCGTGAAAAGTAGAGCATTAATTCAGCTTCACAAATCGGCAACTCTTTTGGCTATCCATGCTGAATATAACAGCCCTATTCTGCCGTTGTGAGGCTCACAGGTCACAATTTTGTGTGAGTTTGTTTTTGTATAAGGTGGTCACAATTTCGGATTCTGTGGAAGCCCTCATAATAAACCTCACAAGAACAACGTGAGTTGTGATCTGCCAAGGAGCAGATCATAATTTTTAAGTTTTTATGAGGCGAGTTCACCACGAGTTATGAGGTTAATGAGACTTGTGAGGCATCAGTGAGGTTGCCAGAATAAGGCTGTAAAATACTACCTTATTAAAAATGCGATCTTTTTTTGAGTGTTCTGCCACAACGGATGAGTTTATGGGAAAATCTTCCATACAAGAACTGTATAATTCATTTAAAGCGTTACATGATTTATCCATCTTGTCAAAGTCCTCATCAGGTCCAATTGGTAGTCTCAAAAGGCAGTCAGCGTTGGCATGCTGTGCCGTTGGTCGGTACCCAATAGTGTAGGTGTAGCTCATCAAAATGATTGCCTAACGTTGAAGTCGAGCTATGGTCATTTGTGGAAGTTTCTTACTTGGATTGAAGATTGTCACTAAGGGCTGGTGGTCAGTGATCAACTCAAACTGACGCCCGTACAAGTACTGGTGAAACTTTTTTACACCGTATATGATTGACAGAGCTTCCTTTTCAATCTGGCTGAGGCGTTTCTGTGATTCAGATAATGTTTTAGAAGCAAAAGCTATCGGCTTCTCTGATCCATCCGGATAAATGTGAGATATCACAGCGCCGATGCCATGCGGATATGCGTCTGTGGCTAAGGAGACTGGTTAATCGTTCTGAAAATGTACTAGCCCTGATACACTCATTAATTTTTCTTTAAATTTTTTGGAAACTTGACGCTGCTCACTACCAAAATGTTCTATAAACTGATTGTAGTAATTTAGTTTTCCTACAAACGCCTCTAACTCTTTTAAATTATTGGGTTCTGGCAAGTCTCTGATGGCATGTAGTCGTGACTCCGACGGACGAATGCCAGTTGCATCTATAATATGACCCCGGTACTCTTTTTTACTCTTGGCAAATTCACACTTTTCTAACCGGCATCGTAAGCCGTGACTCTCAAGACGTTCGAGGAAAATCTTCAAATTTTCCAAATGCTCTTCTTTGCTTCGCCCAGAAATAATTACGTCATCGACATAAGCGGCTCCAAACAATCCTGCTGTAAGTTGTTCGATATAATTTTGAAAAATTCCTGTAGAGCTAGCTGTACCAAAAGGTACACGCATATATTGAAATAAACCAAACTCAGTGGAAATGACACACATTTTTTGAGACTCTTCGTCTAACGGGATCTGAAGATATGCGTCAGACAGATCTATTTTCGTGAAGTAGCATCCGCCTTCAAGACTGTGGAAAATGTCCAAAACTCGCGGAAGTGGATGACGATTGATTATAAGTTGTGGATTTATTGTCTGTTTGAAATCGCCACAAATTCGAATTGAACCATTTGCCTTCTGAACAGGAACGATAGGTGCGGCCCATTGACTTGTCTCAATTCGCCTAAGAATCCCCAACTTAAGAAGTCTTTCTATCTCGCCTCTTACAAGTTCTTTTTGAGCAAAAGGGACGGGGCGGTATTTACGAAATTTGGGCTGTGCGTCAGGTTTCAGCACGAGATGACCAACGTAGCGGTTACTACAGCCCAGTTCCGCATTAAAAACTGATTTATAACGTTCGCAAAGTGTTTTGCGCTGTATCACAAACAACATCTGAAACCTGCAGAGCTAGTTTTTTGTCCTGATGGTTTATGCGAAAATCGAATGCATCAAACCAGTCTAACCCCATAATGTTTGAACCATACTCACTGTCCACGACTACTAAAGACAATTGACGCCTGATACCCTTCCAAGAAACCTCAGCACAAATAACACCCTTTACTGGTACTTGAACATCTCCATAGGCCCCTCCCACGGTTTTCACCTTGTAGTGGTGGGAGGGCTTACGATCGATCCTCCAACAACCCAGTTGTAGGATCGTTCAATCAAGAAAACCAAAGCAGAGATGTTTATCTAATAGGAAAACTATGAATAAAGTTAATAAAGAAGCTTCAAATCGAGTGGGGATATACACTCAAGTGTCGGCAGAAGTCACGGCTGCCGGGGAGGGCTTGGCTTCGAAAGAAGCTAAGTCGCCAGTGACTCAAATAGTTAATACTGAAATCGATGATAAAACAGTAGAAAAAACAACAACAACTGCGACGGAAGACTGCATTCCTTCTTACAGTGACGGTGCCGGTGGGATTGATGAGGTGTTTTCTGAATACCTCATGGATCTTAATGACTCTGAGGACGGCGCTGTGGGAGCTGGCGGTGGAGAGATGGCGTCTGATGAGGAAAACCGTATCCTCAATGAAGACGACCATCAATCCTTCGCCAGTTCGGACAGCTCGGACGCAGACGTCACTGTGGCTGAAAACCCTCAGCGAACTCAAGGCGAATCTTTGGCCAAAACCCTGACACTGTCGGAAGCCAAGATAACTTTGACTCCAAATAAAGGGTCCGGTGAAGGTGAACCAACCAAAGTCTGTGTGGATGGCCCAGGGTCCTCCGGGACCGTGATGGCTTCCAATTCCGAAAATCGATGCCAAACGATGGGCCAAAACCGATTCAGGAAAAGGTGCATCCAAAAAAATAGAACAAGGAAGGGAATCTGGATCCAGATCTTAAAAGGATAGAGAATGCCAAGAGAGCCGTACGAAGATATGGCCAGGGCGACACAAAGAAGCTCAGTTTTAGGGACTGGAAGCGTTTGAGCTGGGCCAAAAGCTTCTTACCAAAACTGAGACCGAGAGCAAGCCAGCTATTGCAGTCAACTCAGACAAGATTCACGACAAAAATGAACCAACAGATCAAGGTACCTCCTCCTCCAGATTAACGATCGGCAATCCAATAGTGAGACCGGTTAAACGTCCTAATCACATAAGGGTCGAACAAGCCAGCACAAATAGTCAAAGAAAGAGGACCAGATATAATGTCTCGACAACCCCTCCAATGTCCGTCAACAAAAAGCATAAGGCGGCACATAATGCAGGTACGCTGGCTGATGTGGTACAGAATCTCCAAGTGG
Source organism: Melangyna quadrimaculata (assembly GCA_949320155.1). NCBI lineage: Eukaryota > Metazoa > Arthropoda > Insecta > Diptera > Syrphidae > Melangyna > Melangyna quadrimaculata. The sequence goes on from OX439486.1 coordinate 11,173,617, forward strand.
CCATCATAAATGAGCGGAGGTCCGAAAGATTGCTAACAACCGAGCAATAGGCTCAGGTGGAGGTGAAGATCCTCGAATGTATTAACCACGAGGTACTTGCCTCTACCGGGTTTGTTCCGAAATTCGGGCCGTTGTCGACAATAAAAGGGTTTAAGATTTTATCCTGTAGAGACGAACCCACTCTGAAATGGCTTCGGGTTAAAATCGACGAGATGAAGGAACTACTTGCAGGGGTAACACTCAAAGTTGCCTATAAGAGTGAGCTTCCCACTAGACCCAAAGTCCGCATCAACGTGCCGGGCCCAAAAATCGCCAAGGAAATGCTGGAAAACCTCCTGAGAGGTCAAAACTCTAGCTTTCCTGGTGGTGATTGGCAGGTTCTGGCAATGGAAGCGTCTACAAAAACGGAGCAAGAGGCCATAGTGATGCTGAATAGTGAAACGATGGCAATGCTTCCTCTAGAGGTTTCAAACTTATGGTTGGCATAAATGAGGTTAAGGTGCGACCGGTAACGGTAACCAACTCACAAAACAAAAACAATAATAAAAATGATGAAAGTGCTACAACTAAACATACAGCAAAGTAAGTTGGCCTCTGCCACCTTAACCTCCTTTTTGTCAAGAGACAATATTGATATAGCCCTAATACAAGAGCCATGGATCAACAGTGGCAGGATCTGCGGACTTAGGTCCAAGGATTACATTACCTATTTTGGTAAAGGGCCTACAGAAGGTAACTATCGTACATGTATAATAGTGAAAGAATTCATAAATATTTTCCTCTTATCCTCCTATAGCAATGCGGCCATGACGACGGTAAAATGTGAAAGGAAAGGGGCCCCGCACCTTATCTTAGCCTCCGTCTATATGCCAGGTGATTCACCGAGGCCGCCGCCATCAGCTGCACTAGATGACCTGGTAACAACAACAGGTAAGAACGGTTGGGACCTTCTAGTTGGTTGTGACGCAAACGCCCATCATCTACAATGGGGCAGTTCGGACACGAACGCAAGAGGTGAGTCACTTTTTGAATTTATCATTAAGAAAAATATGTTGATCTTAAATAGAGGTAACGAACCAACTTTCGTTACAAGAAACAGAAAGGAAGTGCTTGACGTGACGCTTTCCAATAACTCTGATTTCATTGCAATCAGTGACTGGAAGGTCTCAAGCAGAGTAACATTCTCAGACCATAGAATGATAACATTCCGAGTTGAGCACGAGTTAGAAAATCCAAAGCCCTATAGAAATCCCAGGAAAACAAACTGGGACGCCTTTAACATAAAACTGGCATCATCTTTGGGCCATTATGAAAATAAACTGTTGGTAAACTGTTTAGATATTGAAACACATGTAAGTGAACTAACGTCAGCCATTATCAATGCCTACGAAAGTTCCTGTCCCAAAGGAAAAGGCAAACTCAACCCCGTATGGTGGTCTAAAGAGCTGTCTATCTTAAGGAAAAAATCACTAGGGCTTTTCAACAAGGCTAAACATACCAATGAACTTGCTGACTGGGATCTCTTCAAGATCAGCAAAAATGAGTACAAAAATCGAACAACCTATGCAAAAAGAGCAGCCTGGCGGAAATTTTGTACAGACATTGAGTCTACAAATGACGCAGCTAGGCTAATGAAGGTCATGTCAAAGGAATACATTCCCCGGGCTTTTTAAAAAGACCCGACAAAACCTGGATAGACTCCTGCTCCGAGACTTTAGAATCACTTATGAGCACTCACTTCTCAGGATGTACAACTGATACATCTCCTGTGGACGAGGGCCCTAACATTAGTGAAATTTCTAATATTGGTAACCAAATTGTAGACTATAGGAAGGTGAGTTGGGCCATTGACTCCTTCTCAGCATACAAGTCTGCAGGGCCTGATGGTATAATTCCAATTATGCTCCAAAGCTCTAAAGATATAATTGTTCCAATTCTAGTGGACATTTTTAGGGGATGTCTAAACATTACCTATATTCCCTCTAGTTGGAGAGAAGTCAATGTTATCTTCATTTCGAAAGCTGGCAAGCCCACTCATACTGAACCGAAAGACTTCAGACCAATAAGTCTGTCCTCCTTTCTTCTCAAGACCTTAGAAAGACTAATTGAAACGTATATTCGCTTAAAAGTAAATGATGACGTACTCTCTCAGGCCCAAAATGCTTATATGAAGGGCAAATCTGTTGAGACGGCGCTTCATGAAGTGGTCGGCACAATTGAACAATCAATTCATTTCAAGGAATTTACCTTGGTAGCATTCCTTGACATAGAGGGGGCCTTCAACAACGTTGCTAACACTGCAATTCGTCAAGCCCTAGACTCTATCAGCATCGACCCAATACTTATTAACTGGATTGACCTCATGCTTAAATAAAGACTCGTAAATTCAGAAATGGGTGATAGTAAATTAAAAGTAAGGACGTGTAGAGGTACTCCACAGGGTGGAGTCTTGTCTCCTCCACTTTGGCTTCTCGTTAACCAAATTTTAATTAAATTAAGTCGAGGCGGTGTCAAGGTCGTCGCATATGCCGATGACATTGTGTTAATGGCCTCGGGGAAATTTGTTCCTACACTCTGTGACCTCCTGCAAACGGCCCTTGACAAGCTCAGTAATTGGGCCGATAGTTGCGGACTTAACGTCAACCCACTTAAGACAGAAATGGTTTTGTTTACAAGGAAGCGTAATATTCCACACTTAAACCCGCCCACCATTAACGGGGTTCCGCTACAGGTTTCGGGCACAGCTAAATATCTTGGCGTGGTACTTGATCGTAAACTTAAATGGAAAGAAAATATAAAGGAAAGGGAGAAAAAAGCATGTGTAGCTTTCTATACTTGCAGCAGAAAGAAAAAGATGGGGACCTAGCCCCAAAACCATTCATTGGATGTACACAGCCATAATAAGGCCAATCCTAACATATGCCTGCTTGGTCTGGTGGCCAGCCCTAGAAAAGGAAACCAATCCAAAAACCATGACCAAAATTCAAAGACTAGCGTGTATTGGTACAACCAGTGCCATAAGGACCACTCCAACCGCAGCCCTAGAAACTTTCCTTTCAATAGCCCCGCTCGATTTGTTTACAAAAGAGTTGGCGGCAAAAATTGCTATGACTTAAACAGTGCAATAATTGGAAAAGGGGCCACTATGGTCATAGAACTATAACGAACTTTACTGACATAGACATTCAAACGCACTATCTTACACCGCACATAGATTTTAACCCAGTAGCTCTAATAGATATCCCAAAAAGGGAACTCTGGAGAGAAAGCCGGGTCCTAAATAGAAATCATGTTTCGGTCTTCACGGACGGTTCCAAAACAAACGAGGGCGTTAAGTCAGGCATCTATTCAGATGATCCACCCCTTAACAGATCAATAAAACTTCCAAAGTTCTGCAGTGTTTTCCAAGCAGAAGTACTTCCAGTTTGCGAAGCAGCAAAACATCTTGTCACTTGTGAAGTAGCCAATAGGAATATTGATATCTTCATAGACAGCCAGGCGGCGATAAAAGCTATCTCCTCAATCGTCACAAAGTCCAAACTGGTGGTTCGTTGCCGTAACGAGCTTAAAATGCTCAGCGCAACAAACACAGTTACCCTTCGATGGGTCCCGGGACATAGTGATATTTACAGAAACGAAATAACAGATGAACTGGCCAAAATCGGGTCTTCTCTAGACCCGAGCCAAACAGACAACTCGGTTTATATGCCACTGGAGCAAGAAAAGAGTAGAATTTACCAGAAATTTCTTGTGGCGCAGACACTTGTCGGGTTTCAAGAAATCTTTGGCCAAATATTTCGCGTAAAAAAAACAGAATACATACTAAAGATAGGCAGACCTTATTTATCCCTACTTGTTGGAATCCTTACGGGACACAACTCGATGGGTACCCACATGAGCAGAATGGGCATTAGAACACCTGACTTATGTAGAGGGTGTCAGGATGAAGAGGCGGAAGAGGGCTCTTATCACTTTCTTTGTGAATGCCCCAGCTTAGCCAGAACCAGAAAGAAGCCCTCGGAGAATATTTTTTCGATGAACTGGGCGACATCTCAACCTTGCCACTGAAAAATATATTAAAATTCACTCAGAATTCAGGATGGTTCAGGGAGGCCTCACATACCTAAAATTCCCTTATTCCTCTCCCCAACCCCTCTTACACCTTTCTTTTCCTTCTGTCGGGGAACGCAATGGATTCATTGAGATCCGAGTGAGATGGTGTGGCTTGCCGCACCCTTGTTTACCTTAAGTGAAACAGTTAACTTCCTATCGCGACCTTGATTGCTTAGAACGATATTTGGAATTAGAGCGATAGCTTTGTAGGTTCTGAGAATAATCCCGTTGTCGACGACGTCGAGCACGTGCACCTGTTCGCAAATTATCATTTGATTTTTTATTCGAGAGGCATACACTCTGAATATGGCCTCGTCGATGGCATTTATCACATACAAAATCTATATATTGCAATTTTTGCGGTCGTGTTGCACATTGCAGTCAGGGCACGACTTTCTGTTTAAGTAATTGGTATTTTGTAACGGCATTTAAAGTGATTTTTTTGTCTCCATTCTTCAGGATTGATGAAGCTCTTTGAGATAACTCAAATGCTGTAATTTTATATCCTCCATCTTCTTTAAAGTTGGATCACTGTCATGTGTAGCTGCTAATCGTATTTGATCGTGCGGCGTGTAAAAAACTATCATATCACGGATCATATATTCAGCGTACGAGTGATTACAACCCTCTTTTCGGCAAGTGAACGCGCAGTCTTTGGCGAGGCCTTTGAGGTCAGCGGTCCAGTCACTGTAGCTTTGTTCTTTTGACATTTGGTGACGCAGAAATTTACATCTCGACGCAAGGATATGTAAATCAGATTTAAATTGTTGTGTGAGCTGAGAGGTTAGCTTGCTAAATGTGTGTGTACTTACGTCTGTTGTTTCAAAGAGCTTCTTTAACAGGTCCAGAAGATGATCGCCGCATGATGACAAGAAAAATGACTTCTTAACATTCTCCTCTGTGATCGAGTTCGCCTCAAAATGTTGCTGGAGTTGAAAAAGATAATTTTCCCAGTTGGCTTTGGCTCGATCGAAAGCTTCAAACTTGGGAACGGTGGTTCTCGCGGTGGTCACTGCACCCGGAATCGTGCTCATGAGCTCTTTCATCGTGTTCAAGTTGCTCTTCATAAGAGAATCAAACCATTTTTGCTGTTGTTTAAGTTGTTCATCCATTCTCGTCGCCAAATATTATGATTAATGAGATTTTGTGGGTTCAAATAAATTTAATTTATTATAATATAATTCAAAATAAACCTAATCAATTAAATATAAAGTAATTTAAGTTAGCGTTAAAGATAGGTTGGTAGGCAGATGAACTAATCACGTTGGCGGCTGGTATCGAGGGAGAAGATCCCCTCATATAGACATGGACTTGTCTACATTTAGCTTCTGTCAACGAGATGATTATTTCGTAGATCTGTCAAACTCAACAAAAATTAAACTTTTCAAATAGTTCAAACTTCAAACCTTTGAATGAAATATTTATTGCTTGCGGGTAATTAACCCAAAAGAAATTTGTACACAAAATGCATTTAACGACTTGACTTTTCTCTGTTTTTGAGAACATTTCTAACTTTATTATGAAACTGATGACGTTTCCTCAAAGTTCTGCAGCCGCAGAAAGAAAATTTTCAGATCTCCAGCTAATCAAAACAAACAAATCTAATTAAACTTAGAAACAGTTGAAGCAATTATATTTGCAAAGGAGTTATGTGACTCAAACGATAAAGTTTGGACTCCAGATTAAAAACTATACTTTTGTTTAATTTATTTCTTACTTTTGTCTTATTATTGAATTGTTCCTTTTTGTTTACTTTTTAAAAAATGTGTTTTTAAGACTTTTTAATTGTAATTTCATAATATTCTTTTATATTATCGAAAATACATTGTTTTTTTTTATGATATGTGTAATACATGTATGTGATTTATGTAAATTCAGTTAGTTTAATAATATTTATGAATTTGATATTTTTTTTGTATGTTTTCAAAGTATTTATTTAAGTTATAAATAAAAAAAAGGTATTATTATAAACCTTTAAGAGATTTTTTATTGGGACTCATTTATTTTCAAAATGACTCATTTTTTCAGCCTCTGGGACTCATTCAAAATTTAGCCTGCGGTAACACTGAGCTCAGGAAAATTAGACTTCTACTTCGGAATAAATCCCAGTAAACTGAATTTTCGTATACACGTTCTGTGAACCTTCCTTAATAAACCCAGAAAGTTCCGCCACAGTATGTTGGGTCTGGGTGCTAGCTTTTTTATAACAAAAAAAAACGTTTTTTTCCCAAAAGATCAATATATCTCCATTTCTAACGGTTTTTAGTCCAAAACACTTAAGTTCAAAATTAAAGAGCAACAAATTTAAAATATAAAAATTCATAAAACTTACTTATAGCTATAACCGTTTCTGAGTTATTAAGCGTTAATTTAATATTTTTTTCTATTTTTTCTTTTTCCCATTTTTTTTCGTTCAAAGTCTTTTTATAGTGCATATAGGTAAAATTTTTGAAAAGATCTGAATGCAAAGTTGATCAGATTGTTCCAAATTTTAAGGATATCTGATAGAGTATACCACAATCAAGAGACGATGCCTTACGTGAAAATGCAAGGAATTTTGTCTGAAATTATATTTTTTTTCTAAAATCGATTGAATAAAACATGTTGAATTTTGAACGACAATGCAAAGGCCTGTCCGTTCTCTATTCAACAACGTCAACCGCAACCTCCTACGCGCATTTTTTGGAAAGTTATAGCCATATAAAAACTTTAAGTTTTGGGTCGAAAATAAAAAAATTACTTTGAATTCAAATATCTTCGCAACCAGAGCTCGTAGAATGTTCTAGCTATTGATAGCTCTTGAAAAACTGATCAAGCGTTTTAAGAACTGCAATGTCCTCCGAGACTTATTTGCGGAACTATACGTAGATAACCAAGGTATCAAAACTCAAAAAACGAAAATGTGCATGCAAATATCTCAAAAACTAGACCTTATAAAAGGGTTTGCTTTGGATGTGCTGATTGCATTTGACAAAACCTTTCTTATGTACGATTCAATGGATTTCAGAGAATTTCGTGAAAAAATGGTTTTTAAGTGGAAAGGGGGTAGTCCATGCTTTTATTGAAAAAAAAAAGAGTTTAATTTTGAACAGTGCGCCTGTCGGTTCTCTATTCAACAAAGTCAACCGCAACAAGCAATATTGATATGCAATATGGACAGGCAATATTGACAGACAATATTGACAGGCAATATTGACAGACAATATTGACACGCAATATTGACAGGCAATATTGACAAACAATATTGATAGGCAATATTGACAGGCAATATTGAATGGCAATATTAAAGCAATATTGACAGGAAATATTGACAGGCAATGTTGACAGGCAATATTGATAGGCAATATTGACAGGCAATATTGACAAGCAATATTGAATGGCAATATTGACAGGCAACATTGAATGACAATATTAAATGGCAATATTGCCATTCAATATTGACAGGCAATATTGACAGGAAATATTGACAGGAAATATTGACAGGCAATATTGAATGGCAATATTGACAGGCAATATTGGCAGGTAATATTGAACGGCAATATTGAATGGCAATATTGAATGGCAGTATTCAATGGCAATATTGACTGGCAATATTGAATGGCAATATTGAATGGCAATATTGAATAGCAATATTGAATGGCAATATTGAATGGCAATATTGAATGGCAATATTGAATAGCAATATTGAATGGCAATATTGAATGGCAATATTGAATTGGTATATAGAATTTCAATATTGAATGGCAATACTGACAGGCAATATTATTAGGCAATACTGACAGGCAATATTGACAGGCAATATTGACAGGCAATATTGACAGGCCGTATTGACAGGCAATATTGGCAGGCAATATTGAATGGTAATATTGAATGGCAATATTGAATGGCAATATTGAATGGCAATATTGAATTGCAATAATGAATGGCAGTATTGAATGGCAATATTGACAGGTAATATTGGCAAGCAATATTGACAGGCAAAATGATAGGTTAAAAGAGGTGATGAAGCGGCAAGCCGAATCATCTCACTCGAATCTCAGTGGATCCATTGTGCTCCCCGGGAGCTGACTTGGGTAGGAGAAAGGATGGGTGAGGACAGGACGTGGTGGGTATCAGATAATTTGAATGAATTTCATGATGCTTGCAGGTGGCAAAATAGAGACGCTATCTAGTTCGTCGAAGAAGTATTCTCCGAGAGTTGCTCTTCTATTTCTAGCTAGGCTTGGCCATTCGCAAAGGAATTGACAGGCAATATTGATTGGCAATATTGACAGGCAATATTGACATGGGTTTTAATATAACTACCCATATTAGATGAAAATTGGTTTTAATTAGTTTAAAATTTATTCTTTTTGGTTTTAAATTAATTCTTGGTGCATTAAGAACCTTCCTGGTGCATTCTGCACATATGACTGGTACATATAATGCTCACTTGAAATATTTAAATGTTATCGAAAATTTAACTTTGTACTAACTTTCATAACTAAATTGTTAAAAGGATATAAAAATACCAGCTAAACAGAGTTAAATTTAAAAATGTTATGATCATTTGAAAAGAAGGTGGTGCATCTATCCCAACGTCACCCTATGTATTTTTCCTTCTCACACTTTTTCCTATTTGGCCCCTTAATTTGATTTCCTTAACACCAACAGTTTCAAAAAGCAGAGCGTTGTTTAATTAAAGGTTTCTATATTACAGCTTACATTATGTTTCTTGAGTATAAAGTTACATTCGTATAGCTGTAGGGGCCTCCAACAGAGATCTAGGGGCCTCTACCAAACTCTACAGCTTGCAACAAAGCTGAAGAAGCCTCCAAACCAACTTAAGAGGCCTCCATCCTAGCTATATGGTACTGCAACCAAGCTATAGAGGCAACCAATAGAGATGTAGGGGACTCCAAAGTACTACAAATATGTTTTTGAGCCTCAAACAGAGATCTAAAGGCCTCTTACAAAGCTGTAAAAGGTATAAAGGCCTCTAAAACAACTATAGGGGCCACCTTCCATTCCTGAAACCCAACAGGGGCCTCCAAAAGAACTGAAGGGGCCTCAAATAGAACTTTAGGGGCATCCACCCTAGCGCTAAGGTTCTTGAACCGAGCTGTAAGGGGCTCCAAAGTAATAAATATAAGGGCTTCGAACAGAGTTCTAACAAAGCTGTAAGCCCTCCAACAGAGCTGAAGATGTTTCAAAAAAAAAAAACTTTAGCGGCCCCATCCTAGCTATAGAGGCCTCCAAAAGAATTGAAGAGGGGCCTACAATAGAGCTGTACGGGCCTCCACTCGACCGATAAGGTTCTTGAACCGAGCTGAAGGGGCCTTCAAAGAACTGAAGGGGCCTTCAAAGAGCTGTAGGGGCATCAAAAGTTATCTAGGAGCCTCTTACAAAGCTGAAAGGCCTCCAACCGAGCTCCAAGGGCTACTGGAGCTCTGTATTTACGCTGGGATCCCCATGAAAACATCAACATAAACTTTTCTTTTGGGAATAAAAAGTAGATCCTGCAGAGGCTTTTCTTTTATGAAATTTTTGCTAAAAGATGTAACGTATGCGAAAAACTTTTAAAATAGTAATATATATATAAACACTATTAAAATAGTAATATATTGCAACTGGTGATTTTTATGGAAAAAACCGTCATAATCTTTTTTGTACCGATTATTCATGATGTATAAATTGAACGTGAGTTTTCTTTTGTAAATCTTTGCCATTTCAGAGTAAAAAGGAAAAAAACTGAAATGTAGACCTTTTTGAAACTTTTAAATTAATTATATCTTTAAAATGTTTGTTTTTAAGAAAAAAATAATAATGTTTTCTGGTAGGTAGATCTGGTATTCATATGTCTTTGAAAATATGAACCGTTTAAGTGTTATACGCGAAAAAAGAGCTTTTTCGACATGTAAAGTTTTTTGAAATGTCGATATCTTCTTAACGGTGAGTCGATCTACAAGTTTTGTATGAAATGATTTTCGATAGCACTTACCGTTTCGGAGTTGTAGGTGACGACCCGGTTTTTTTGACATTCAACCTTGAATAACTAATGGCGCGTGTGCGATTTGGCAATGAACTCTTTTCATGCTAAAATAAAGATAATTGCATTTCAAAATATTTATTTGGATTTTTTGGGGCAGAAATAATGCAATTTTCCTGGTTTAACAGTGCACTTTTCCAACACATCTGCCGCGGTGTTAGCCTCTAATTATTTGTCTGCCATTTTGGATTTTGCGCTCTATATACATAAGTATTAAATTAAAAAATCGGTATCCATGTAGGTACCTTATGATTTTTTTTAACCAAAATTTGACAACTTTAACGACGTCTGCCGGCTACTTAGCCTCTCGCAAACCGTCTGCCATTTTGTTTCACGTTTCTTGACGATGGATGCGCAGAACATATCGTCGGCTTACAAGCAAAACTGACTACCTGAAAAAATGCAGTTTGCGAGAAATCGCAAAACAAGTTTTTCGTTTTCTTTAAATTCTTGTAAATTTATTAAGAAAACTGCAACTCTATTAGATTTTTTTTATACTATTATCAAAAATATACACAATATGATGAATTAGCTGAAATATAAAAAAAAAATATTTAAAACCTATTGTTTTGTTAAAGACAGCAGATAGTCAATTTTTCGTGAAATTAGTCTTGCGATAAGAATAACATAGACAGTTACTGTCTACGTCAAATATAAAATTAAAACATGAAAAACAGCTTAATGTATGTCCTTTATTAAGCAAATAAACAGAAAATATTCGGAATATTTGTTTGAGAACAAGGTTTATAATCCTACATAAAAAAGAAGATCGTCAAAGAAAAAAGTGTTACTCATCGAAGTCGGATTCTCTCTCAGAACCTTCTGCTGCTTCTTTGTGGTGATCTGTCCTTGCAGAGGAAGGTAAACTGTTGTACCAAGAATGGGAAATTTCTTTAAAAATTGAAACAATAGTTGTATACCCAATTAACAAAATTGCTTCCGATTTCAGTCATTAAAGTGTCATTCGTTTCTTTAGTGACCCAGAAATCCTTCTGACGGGAAGCCAAATCGGTATAGGAGTCAAATGTGATATAACTGATCCATTAGACTTTCAACTAGCAATAACATCAGCGTCACATTGCGATGAACTGATGTTTCTTTAATCATATCCAATAGTGATTCAAAGAAATATTAATGCAATCCTTAAAGTTAGTATCTTGCTTAGGTTGCTATAATGTTTATATAAGCAAATATGGAAAGGCTTATATTGCAAACGCCATGACTCCATTTTGACACCATTTGCAATTCAAGTAAAACGTGTTATGTGATTGTAATAATTAATTTGTAATAATGCGAATGAGCGCACGCTTTTTTAGTTTTGCAAAAATGTGGGCATCTATATTATTTGCATAAATAATTATGTGCAATGAAAACATAAGGCTCTTACATTAATTGAATTTATGTGCGGCAGGCTAAAACGATTTCAATAGATTTTTTTTTAGATAAATTATGATTTATAAAATTCTTTGAGAAAGTCAATCGATTTTAATGATATTTATTTCATATAAGAGATTGGCCGAGCGGTAAGCGAGCTCTACAAGTAGTACGAGGCATCCAGAGTTCGATCCCTAGGCTTACCTACTGTTTTTTTTTTTCTTCACACTCTATACTTTACTCCTTTAGCACTTCATTCGAACTCTCTTAGAATGTTCTTCATAGCAACTGAATTTCCTTCTTTAAGGTGCTATGGGAGTTAAAAAGTTCTCCTTTTACGATTAGAAATAGCTTCTATGGATGAATATTGGAGTAAAATTGTTAGTTGGGTACCTATGTAGTTAAGTGCCGAAGTAAACTGTCTACCATAGTAGGACATGTGTACATCGGTGCAAAAAAATAAAAAAAGCTGATATTTGTTCTAGAAAGATTGACTATATCTGAAGTTGGTCAGTTCTTCCTAAAGAAACCTTATTTTTTTTTTCTGGAAATATTGACTATCTGAAGTTGGTCAGTTCTTCCTGAATTTTTTATACCTGAAGGCAGATAGTCAACAACAACTGAAACTAGTTTGCATATTTGTAGGCAAAATATCAGATAGGCAGTTTTAACAGAATTTTCTCCTCGATTTTTTATTAGGTATACTTGACATTAAAAATACAAAATAAAATGTTTTGCAATTGGTCAGTTTTGCTTGTAAGCCGACGATATTTGCGTTATCAGAATCCATGTACCTAATAATTTATTTTTCACCAAAATTTGACAACTTTGACGCCCCGCTCACACCATTAAGCCTCTAAATCGCGCTGGCAGACGTACATTTTTGTGCTCAGCTATTCTGAATGTTTCTCTCCAGTAAAAATCAATCGTGTACCGATGACTCACTTTTTTTTTGTAGCTAGCTCTCCGTCTAAAAGGACCACTTTCCTCTCCAAATAGCGGGCGTATATGCAGTTCCTTGTAGCTGTGGCCTGTGGGTCTTCGTATGTGGGACAAACCCAAAGAAGCATTGCCACCCGCTTAAAAGAGCACATAAGTGCGGTAAGTAAAAATCAGCGGGAGAAGTCGGCAATTTGGGAACATATCTTGGACAATCCAGATGAACACCACTGGTTTCATTTCGACCAAGCTAAGGTCTTAGCGCAAGAAACCCACTACATCCCACGTTTGGTACGCGAGGCGATTGAGATTAAACGCCACCAAAATTTCAATCGGGACGACCAATTTAAGCTTGCTCGTTCGTGGGACCCGCTCATTAACACTACGCGGGCATCCCAAATCAGACTTAAAACACCCTGAAACAACAACTTCATAAAATAGAGCCGTCTACGCACCCCTACAACCTTCGTAGCCAATCTAATGCATAACATTTTATCAGCAGTTTCTAGGGATGCAAAATTGAAATATGTATTACTTTATTTATTTAAAAATTGCAAATTGGACAATCTTTGCCACAGCTTTAGAAAAAAGTCGTTCAATTGGAACCAACGCACCAATAATTTGGTAGCCTGTTTATAAAGTACCAGATTTTGACTTATAGTTGCTACAGCTGATTCCAGATACATCTGCACTCCGTTGTTGTGAAGATGGAGTAAGAGGACCGTTTGGACTAAATGTTTCTGATATGTCCAAATATCAAAAAGCCTTTCTTCTTTTTCGGACTCTTCGGAAGAATCTAAAATATTGGCTACATTCCTTCCATCTCTTATGAAGTCATTCAAATAAGAAATTATTTTACTTTTAGCCAATAGATGATCCTTTCAATGGAGTAATTTGAATCTTGGATCTAATGTAGTTGATTGTGCCAAAATCGAATTGAATTCAATTTTTTGTCGAATTGAATTCATTTTTTTGAAATCATTTGTTCATATTCTTTGGTTCTTTATTCATTTATTTCCGCTTTCCTAATGACATTGTCAGCGTCACTGTCAACTATCTTAGGGAAGAATGAACGGGCGTGTTCAATGCAAAAACAAGATGTTGGCTGTGATCACAAGCCAAAAACACAAAACTCCGCATGCAAAAGCAGGAAATTTAAAAAAAATTCTGTGTTAAAAGAAAACCAAAAAACATCTATGTTAAAATATCGCTCCAAATAACATCGATACATCGATGTTTTCGGATGCAAACATCGATGTTTAAGACAAAAACATCGATGTTTCAAAGACATCGATGTATCGTTTGCATCCCTAGCAGTTTTCCGGTAACCACGCTCAATGAAATTTGATGCGAAACGTTCGGTGTGAGTACAAAATCGCACTCTGATTTTAAATAAGGCGGCTAATCCAAAAATAAACTAACTTATGATTAAAATATTTGTATAATTGTGGACTGTAAAATGAAACAACCGATTATTTAAAGTCGGGAAAATGTTTGTAGAAAAACCCGACTATTAGAATCTTTATTAAATATGTAATATATTTCTTTACACTGTACGGAATCATTGAATGATTTATGTTTTTTATTAAAGGGGAACTATAAATCTTTATGATTATGTCTGTACGTTATGAACTAATTAAACTATACGTTATTAACTCTGTACAATTAAACTATACGTTATTAACTTTACAAAGGAACTCAACCTATATACATTCCTGTTACCTCCTTCGTGGACGGTCAAAAGCAAACTGAAAACTAAAATATATAAAAAGGAGTAAGTTGGAGGAAGGCTCCCAAGTTCTCTCATACTAATACCATCACAATGGTAAATTTACAACTGATTTTATACAGATACATTTAAACCTTTTACGGATTGCATATCGGTTCGATACAGTGCCAGCAAAAATTAACAATTTTTATCTTTCTTCTATTTTGTTGAACTGTACATTAGTTATTATCTTTGACTCTTTACATTTGTTCTGATTGATTAAGCCTTTCCTTTGTGGCAATACATATATATCTGTACATGGTATTCATATTTCTATACTTAGGTAAATATGTTCTTTACGTCTGTCTTTACATTTCCTTTACGATTAATAGCATGCCTAGGTGTTATTAGCACATACTCATCTGTCTTCCTTGTTCATAAGTTTCTCTGACTCTACTGGGATTACGCAAATCTTCTGAACGGGTCGACTCAGCTTCCCTGTTTCTGTCTGTACGACTACTGATCGGACTAGCCCGTCCTTGCTGACTATGAGTTCGCAAACTCTACCTAGCGCCCAGATCGCGGGTGGGAAATTTTCACTCGAAATCGTCACTATTTGCCCAATCTTTAGTTTCTCTTTCTCTCTGCGCCATTTCTTACGCTCCTGAAGAGAAGTAAGATACTCGGTACTCCATCTGTTCTAGAAGTGTTTTGTCATCATCTGGCGTTCTTTCCAGAGCTTGACGCCTACTGTACTTGGTTGGCTGCTGATATCGAATGGAATCGGGATCATGGTCGGTTCACCAACCAGAAAATGTGCGGTTGTTAGTGCTTGACAATCGGTTGGATCATCGCTCAACGGATGGATTGGCCTAGAGTTGAGTATGGCTTCTATCTGTACCAAAAGCGTCGACATCTGTTCATAAGATAGCTTTCTTAAACCAACGATTCTCTTGAGATGATATTTCATCGTCTTCACGGCCGCTTCGTAGAAGCCTCCCTGATGAGGAGCAGCCGGTACCATGAAGCGCCATTCGGTGTGCTTGCTGTTTAAATGGGAAAGCGCCTCTTCATCAGTCCATTTCTCTATAGCTCTTCTCAATTCGTTGTTCGCACCCACAAAGGCCGTGCCGTTGTCACTGTATATTCTTTCACATCTGCCTCTTCTGGCTATGAAGCGCTAAAAGCAGGCGATGAAGGATATAGAGGTTAAGTCGGTGATGAGATCTATGTGCACGGCCCTGGTCTTAAGGCACACGAAGACTGCGACCCAGCATTTGCTTCTGGAGATCTGATCGCCTCTTTTATCTAACACGTTTACTTTGAAAGGACCAGCGTAGTCAACGCCACAATGAAGGAATGTTTTTCCTATCTGTACTCTGTCCGTAGGTAATTCTGACATCATCTGCTGCCCTAACTTTGCACTGTGTCTGGCACATACCACGCACTTGTGCAAATAACTTCTCAGCTCACTTCTGATCTTTGGAATCCAATATCTTTGCGTGATGAACTGCATCATAATTTGCACAGCGCCATGTTTCGTGCTTCGATGTGCTTGATCCATAATTAGCCATGCTAGCCTTGATCCGTTGGGGATGACTGCAGGATGGTTCATCTCGTATGGATTGTTGTTTCTGTCCAATCTACCACCTACTCTTAATAGGCCCTGTACATCTAAAATCGTCTTCAGTGATTCCAGCTTACTTTTCTCTGGAAGACCTGTACGTTTTCTGAGTGATGTTATTTCTGTACCATAGCTTTCTTCTTGCGTTTTTCGCACGAGATAAGCCATTGCTCTTGCCTTCTCCTCTAGGGATGGCATCTGTACTTTACTTTTGCGTCTCTGTACTCTAATCTTAAATGTCGGATTTTTCGACCACTTGTTTACGAAACGAATTACATAACTAACTATGCTAACTAACCTTTCCACTTTATTAGAATAATCCAATAGCGGAGAATTATGTCCTGTACTCCTCAAACCTATACATAACTGTGGTTTCATTGTTGCTACTAACACTACCTTGAATTCTTGCACTACTTCTTTTGGGTTTTCTAACTCAAAACTTGACTTCGGCCAGTCTGCTCGATGTGATTTGAGCCATTCTGGGCCTTCCAGCCATAGTTTGTTGCCTATCAGCTCTGACGCCTGTACCCCTCTTCTTAGCAAGTCAGCTGGATTAACCTTTGTATTAACATGGTGCCAGCATTTCGCTTCGGTATTCGATTGTATTGACGACACACGATTGGCCACATAGGTTTTAAGATCACAGGGAGGTTTCCTGATCCAATGTAGTACTACAACCGAATCTGACCACATAAAACATGGGGCATCTGGCCATTCCATGGATTTCCTGACCTCTACTAACTACTCTACTCTACTAACAATCTCGCTAAAGTTCAGCTGCTGATCACTCTAACCTCGGTATCGTGATAGTCTTTAAAGGAGCTACCCTTGTCCTTGATACGAGTAACCTGACCGTACCTGTACCATCTGTACCCTCTGTACGAACATAAATAACCGCACCGTGTGCTACGTTTGATGAGTCTGAAAACCCGTGAATTTGCACACCTGCAGTACCTGTGTTGCCTAACCATCTATCTATACGAAAGTTCTCAAGGAATGTTATCTTATCCCAATATTCCTTCCATCACTTCTCTATATCTTTAGGAACTTGGCCGTCCCACTCTGTACCTGCTCTCCAGATATCCTGTATCATTATCTTTCCTATGATTGTAACGCAGCTGACAATCTTCCTCTTTGTGAGAATGCCTTCTAACTTTGGTGTTTTCACCTCGTAAGTGAATTTGGCTAAACCTATCAGCCATTTTAAACCTAAGATGGATGATTTCTCTTCCCCCGAAAACACCACTGACTCCTCGTTGGTGCCAGCATGGAGTTTTTTCATATCACTTTCGGAGTTGGATTTCCATTGGCATAACTCAAAACCGGCATTCTTTAATACCACATACATTTCTCTGGCTAATCTAACTGCACTCACTTCGTCTGCCTCACCAGTTGTGCAATCGTCAATATAGAAATCATTCTTTATCACTCTTGCTGCGTGTGGGTAAACCTCTTGTGCCTCCTCAGCCGCCTGTAGCACTGAACGTACTGCGAGATGAGCTGATGATGTTAATCCGAAAGTAACTACTGTTAACCAGTATTCTTTTAGTGGATCGAATTCATTTTCTCTCCAAAAAATACACTGTAGATCCCACTGTTGTCTATTGAGTCTAACTTGATTAAACATTTTCTTAATGTCTGCACAAATTGCTATACGATGTCTCCTAAATCGCATGACAATTTCATAGAAATCCTTTTGTAACTTTTCTCCTAACATCTGTAGTTCGTTTAGCGATATGCCTCTATTAGTCTTACAACTTGCGTCGTAAACTATACGAAATTTCTTTTCAATGCAGTGATGCGGTATATAATAAACTGCATCGTCTATACTTGGGTTTCTATCAGCTAACTGTACATGTCCTAACTTAATACTTTCTCTCATCTTCTGTACATGTGTTTCTTTCGTTTGTTTATCTCGACTTAACTTTCTTTCTAAATACATGAAACGACGTAGACGTAATGCCGCCTCGCGTGAACTTCCTATACTCTTGAATTCTACTTTCAGAGGCATTTTTACCACAAACACACCATCTGGATCACGATAGTGAGTTGATAAGAAGTGCTGTTCAACAAGATCTTCTTCCTCTGAACGCCTGGAGCATGAACTCACTTCGTCCATCTCCCAAAGCCTTTTCAAAAGACTATCTAATTGTATTTCCTTTGAATATTCAATAGCCAAACAGGCTTTATTGAATTCTTCTTTACTTGCATGAGCTGAGCCCAAAACTATAACACCTAAAGATGTTTCTAATAAAACTATACCCCTTTTATCCTTTTTCAGTACTGTCTTGATAGACTTTGCAAACAAATCTACTCCTAACAAAATCTCTACAGGCCCTGACCTGAAATACTCTGGATCTGCGAACTTGCATGAAGATGTAGTGAGTAATTCTGTAGGACTGACCGAATTAGGGGGCAACATCGGCCGCCTTTGGCTTTCTTCTGGCAAGAACCAAAAAGGTTCAATCGCTTGATCTAAGGAATTTGACTCGTACCACGGCAGCACTTTTATGATGGCCTGGCGTGTAATTGAAAATGGAGTGCCCTTCACATCTACCAGCTTGCCTGATACTTGCTTTGTTTGAATCTTTAGCTGTTTTCTTAACTTGTCCACCATTAAATTGATGTGGGCTCCTGTGTCGAGCATCGTTCTGAAAGGACCATGGACAAAACCATCTATTTCTAACCTTACAATAGCTGTGGGAATTAAATTTGTATCAACTTCTAAATTTTTAATAAAATGAATGTAATTTTGATTATTTATTTCATATGCCTATTTTGGCAGTATATCATCATCTGTACATATTCTTTTATTTTTATTTTTTGTGGCCATAGCCTGATTCTCTGTACTGTCTATACAACCTATACAACTAACATTTTGCTTTACAGCTTTATCTGTACGTTGACCTGTACGACCTGTACGTTTGATGAATCCTGCGCGACCTTTATTCTTCCCGTACTTTGATGTTTGTCCGAGGCCCTTTTTTGGTTGTCAATCGGACTTTTTCTTATAAACTGCTCGGCTTGCCACTTTCTTCGAGCATGATGCCCCCTCATCTGCGTAGGTAAATAGTTGCACCGGCTTGATGATGTCTTTAGTGGGACTTAAGAATATGTTGTGTTTGGGGGCCCCAGGGCACCTGACATCCTCTCATATAGCAATTATTCTCCTTATGGCCCTGCTTGAGGCAGTTAGAGCATACTGTCCTTCTCTCGACAAAGTCTCTCCTAGCACGGAGTGAGAGCGCCGCGAACTCAGGACAATCCCAAATTTGGTGGTTTGCAGCGCATGCTGTACATGATTTATTGTTTCTGTTACTGGGCCCGATGAAGCGGGAAGTTGAGGCTGCTTTCTGTACTCTGTCCCTGGCGTCTTCCTTTCTCTGCTCTGTACGCTGGCTGAATGAACTTCGAGGCTCGCTTAATAAATTTGACAAAGCTGCAACCTGTTTGTCGATGAAGGCCAAAAAGGTCGAGAGCTTAGGTTGATCTGAATCGCGTTGCAGCTCCCATTGTTTGGCTGTTTCCTGTTCGAACTTTTCACACAGGATATGGATTATGAAAAAATCCCAGTAGTCAACGGGTTAACCCAAAGATCTCATCTGCCTAAGGACTTCATGGGTGGTGTCTGCCATCCTCTGGAGTACGTTAGCCGTCGGATATTCTATGTCAGGGAGCCGAAGAAGCTGCCTAATGTGCTCGCGCCCAATCAGATGTTTCTTACCTGTACAAGCCGTTCCCAGGCTTCGTTGTAATTCTTTACAGTTAACTGCCATTCTCCCAGAGCTCGAGCAGCACCACCTACCAAGGAGCTCTTAAGGTATGAGAACTTAAAGGCGGGCGAAATCTTGGGGTTGTCGTGGATAGCAGCCTTGAAAAGGTCATGAAACCTCTCCACTTGATGTATGTCCCATCGAACTCTCCCCACGTATTAAGTCGTGCTGCTGGAACGACATGCTAACTTCAACTTGAATTTGACGATTTTCGCCACCTGTACTGTCCGGTCTGCTTCTTGCTTCTTGGGTTGATTCCTCAATCTTTTCTTGCAATGCTGCACCAGCACTGAAGAAATTGTCGCGGACTTCAGCAATTTCTGCCATTATCTTCGGCAAATCTTTCTTGCTGACCACATCTAGAGAGTCGTCAGCCAAGTTCTTGTATTTCAGCCAGTCCTCCTCTAGAGTGGCCAACCTCAACTTTGCTTGATAAATAGTTACCAACTCGAAAGCCTCAGAAGCAACGAACTCTTTCGCTTGTTTGATTGCATTGCATGCAGACCTCGCTCTATTTGTAGACATCTGTACAAATTTAAGAAATGGATGATTAAGAATTGCTCCACTGAAAGTGGCCTGTACATCATTTATTGTATATATATTGATTAATCTGTACATTGTGTCTATTATTTTCTTGAACATTTTGAATTGTATCTACTTGATAATTGTATTTAAACAAAAACTCACCCCTTATCGTAATGATATAAAATGTATGCTATGTTCTGGGTAAGCTTTAAATCATTTTCTCTACAGCTAGTCTAATATAAATAATCATCTGTACTCCTCATCTCTGTACGTCTATACTTATATTTTACTAGAATTTTTGTTTTTTTTTACTATTTTGTTGTTATCGCTTTTGTTACCGTATATATTTTGTATTTATTATCTTTTTATTTTTGTTGCTTGGTATAACGTGGCCGCACTTGCTGACAAACTTTACACAACTGCTGACTGATCTCTATATATTTTTGAAGAGACGCAGCAGCAGCATTGAACACAACCAATACGTGTGTGTGTGTGTTGCTTTACATAAATAAGCTGAACACTTCTCTGTACCGATCGACTTTGTGCATGGCGTACGTGACTACACAGGATAGTTACTTTTTGATTTAATTTGAACAAAAGGAACGGGAACACACAAAAAAAAATCACATTTTGGGGGTTGTATTCCAAGATTGCGCGAGTTGCAATTATCCGGCTCGACGTGGACCAATGTATAATTGTGGACTGTAAAATGAAACAACCGATTATTTAAAGTCGGGAAAATGTTTGTAGAAAAAACCGACTATTAGAATCTTTATTTAATATGCAATATATTTCTTTACACTGTACGGAATCATTGAATGATTTATGTTTTTTATTAAAGGGGAACTATACATCTTAACGATTATGTCTGTACGTTATGAACTAATTAAACTATACGTTATTAACTCTGTACAATTAAACTATACGTTATTAACTTTACAAAGGAATTCGACCGATATGCATTCCTGTTACCTCCTTCGTGGACGGTCAAAAGCAAACTGAAAACTAAATGATATAAAAAGGAGTAAGTTGGAGGAAGGCTCCCAAGTTCTCTCATACTAATACCATCACAATGGTAAATTTACAACTGATTTGATACAGATACATTTAAACCTTTTAGGGATTGCATATCGGTTCGATACAATATTGACTCAATTATTTGGTCAATGTGGAGTATAGTGTAATGAAACTATTCTATGCCACTTCAAATGCATAGTCATCAAAGTGGTGACAATGCACTGCACAACTATACTCTGTTCAACAAAACTTGTCACTACAGGGAAGATAGGACGTTTGTATCTCTGTCTGGTCGCATTGGCTTGTATATACCTATTTCAATCAAAAGCTCTCATATAGGGTTTCCGTACTTTGCATTATATCTCATTTTAATTAATTCTGTTCTCAAAAGCTTGAAAATGGAAAGCTATATTATAAAAACCACTGAAAAAGCTCTTTTGTATTGCTTTCAATGAATAATAGGGCCCATACACGACACAGACTCGTCGCTGCAGATCTTAAATCTGTGCAAACATGCCTTCGCCACACACGGTGCAGACAATCTGCACAGACATTAGTTTGTATCGTGTCGTCGTGGTCATCGGGTCGGAAAAATGGGGGATACCGGATACTGATTGTGCTGCTTTTATCATTGATTTGACAATAAAAACAAAAAAAAATATTAATCAAAGAAAAAAAAGAATTTAGAGCAAGGAATTGTTTATGAAACTCTTTCACTATTGTTTTTTCCACAAATTTTCTCGCTCGTCTGTGTACAGTTCTTCATACACGACACAGACATGTCGTTGCAGACCAACGACATGTCTGCGTGTTTTCCAAAAATGTTGTATTCCCGCAGACGGCCGCTGCAAACAGTCGACATGGATACACACGACGCAGGCGGTCTGCGCACATTTGTGCACAACAACAAAATGTATTGGTCTGCAACGACGTGTCTGTGTCGTGTATGGGCCCCATCCCAGTGGGAAAAATTGAAAAATTCATTGAGGAAAGATCAGCTTTTTCCTTGAGGAATGGCAGCTGCACCGTCCACTTTTCAGCTGATTCCTTTGATGAAATTAACATGGGCATGTCCTAGGCGGGAAGCACATGCTGAAAATCCGATGAAAATTCGCCAACGAAATCACTACTTCGTTGGAAGTTGTTTATTCACCGACCCAGATGATGAAAAACACGATGGTTGCATAGTTTGTGAATTCACTACATAAATGTATGTGGTTTATTCATCAGTTCAATGTTTTCGATGAAAATGGTAATGAAAATTCAATTATCAAATCACAAGATTAGTGGTAGTTGTTTATTTAG
Organism: Melangyna quadrimaculata; assembly: GCA_949320155.1. Taxonomy (NCBI): domain Eukaryota; kingdom Metazoa; phylum Arthropoda; class Insecta; order Diptera; family Syrphidae; genus Melangyna; species Melangyna quadrimaculata. Next base: position 11,196,023 of record OX439486.1, read on the forward strand.
CAATTATAGTTAATTCAATATGAAAAATGTGAAGAAAATTAAATAAATAGTGAATTCATTACTCTGTTGTGTATGTGTGTTTTTTGTGATTGGTTAATTAAAATAAAATATAGAATAAAAACTCTAAATTTAATTAAAGTGAAATCACTAGGTCAGGGGTTGTTGGTTTATCACCACTTCATATGCGAAGTGGTGATTAACCAACAACCTGAAATACTTTGAGACAATCTGAGATTTCCTCATTTTAATAGAAATTCACAAGTCCTCTTATAATATTTACTGTCAGCAGACAATGTCAACACAGAGAACACAAAAAAAATAAACTTCTATCAAAACACACAATGGCGGTGCACACTTTACAAAGCATATGAGTGGACATAGACGATGAACTGATGAACTTCTACATGACTTTTCAACAGTTTTTTCATCTTATAATTTTCCATATCAAAAGCAATTTTTAATTCAACGAAAAAAAGGGTTGTTTTCACACAAAGCAGAAAGTGGGTTCAAATCTATGAACTGAGGAACCATTGCATGACTCTTCACTTACTAAATCATTACATGTCGTTTCCTTTTATTATTTGGCTAGTGAATTGATTGCTGTTGTCTTGTTGTTTTCTACATACAAAGCGAAAAGTGGGTTCAATTCTATGAACTGAGGAAACCTCGCATGACTCTTCACTGGCTAAATCATTGCATGACGTTTCCTTTTATTATTTGGCTAGTGAATTGATTGAAGAATTCAGCTATAAAATTCATTGGGGACGATATTTCCCGCTTGGATAAGCTAAGTGTATATTCCAATATATATTTGTTTTAGCTCACACAGCCAGACGCCAATAGACAACATCAGTAGAAACGATTATATGAGCTGAGCAGTGTGCTTTAGGCATGCAATGAGGACGTTCGTGGTGGAGTGTACGATATTTTGCAGGGCATAACAACAACAATTCTTGTACGTTGTTCAGTGGGTAAGCATCTTTTAATTGGCAGTTTTCTCATTTCAGTGTCGTGAGAGTAAACACAGGCGCCACTGTTTTGAAAAAAGCTCGCCCATAAGCCCTGTACTGACAATTTTTGTTGAACAGAGTACCTATAGGCCTGCAACTAGCTCCCATTTTTCAGCCTTGATAGCCCAGTCAAATTAAACAAAAATAAAGCTGAAATGCAAAAAATTAAATAGTGGATGTTTTTTCTTTTAATCGTTAGATAAGGAGTGCTCAGTACGGTTTTCGACCGCCTAGCTCTTTTGCGTTAGCCGCCATTTTGAATTTTCGGAAAATCGGTTTTTGTCAAATAACTCGTTTATTTTCAACTTTTCACTAAAAATGGTCTTAACAAAAGTTGTTTAAAATTTAATTATCTACAACTTTGGTGGAAACAATTTTTTGTCTAAGATTGGTAGTTTTCGATATAATCCGGAAATTGTGATTTCGATCGGTTATTCATAGGTTAAACGCAATAAATGATATTTTTGTATTAAAACAAAACGATAATTTTTTATTTTCAATCATTAAGGGGGCAATAAGGAGTCTAAACAAAAAAATTCGACCTCCTTTTTCTTCAACTTTGGCCACCATCGTTCTCGGAATATTGTGTCTCATTTTTTGCGCAAACCGGTACCACCCGTTGTACCACTAGTCGTCTCAATCACAAATTTCTATACAAACGTTTGACGTGAGCTTTTCTCTCTCTAAACTAGTGTCTTGCCCTCGTGCAAAGATGGCCACCGGGCCGAATAGAACTAATCGATACAGAGATCTTGATGTAGAACCTGTTTTCGAAAACCAAGCAAATAAAAAAGAAAAAACTAATTCTTCCTCCTCTTTGCTTAATTTCCCTCATTTACCGATAAGATCCAACTCTTATAACCCTAAGTTCATAAAAAATCAATAGACAACATCAGTACCGAATATGACCAATACTCCAAGAGCCACTGAAAAAAAAAATGCAAGGCTGTTCGTCAAAGCTGATTTTTTGATATTTGATAGAGTTTAGGGTGTGGATCCAAAATTTCTTGGTCAGCCAGCTGGGAGGTGAGTCCTTCGTTCCTGACACGCCTCCAAACATGTAAAAAAAATCGAAAATGAAATCGCGTTCGTCAAAGCTGAAATTTTGTAGAAATATTCCTTAACTGTTATAAAACAAGAAAAACTGGGTCAGCCAAGTGAAACCCGGGGCCATCTTTGGTCAGCCACTCGAAATAGCTTTTTTCTTAATATTTTTAGAATAAATCGATTTATCTCGATTTGTATTATTCAGAGAGAAAAAAGTTATAAACGGAAATTGTTCTTCACAAGATTTGAAATATTTTTTGTCTACGGTTTAACTCTCTTAAGTCAACCCACAACGAGATAGAGAATGGGAAACTTCTCAGAAAGCAGTTTTTTTTAAATTTTTTCCATGTTAGTATTTTATAAAAATCTATTTATATCAATATATGTTCTTTGGAGTGGAAAAACTGTTTACGTAAAAAAAATCCTCTTTAAATTCTTAATATTTTTTGTTGTAATTTAAACTATCTCAAGTCAGCCGTAAAGAAAGTAGAGGTGGTCAAAGTTCTTTTTTAATTTTATCATTTATTTATTTTTTTTTTTAATATTACTATTGTTGTGAAATTATTTAACGCGATTTTAGGATGATAGTTTAATAAATATGATGACGGATTTTATATCCGCGAAACACAAATTGGATTTACCGAATCCACACAAATAATCACAAACGAATTAATCAGAATTTTTGCACGATAACCGGCGGCGTGCGTCGCGACGAAAGTAAAATTAAATTAAAGTGACAACTGACTGTCAAATGGATGATGGGCGCGTTTAGAGTAATTCCACAACGGGTAGCACAAAAGGTGCTGCCACCACGGTAGCTCAGCGATGGGGTGGGTTCAGCGACGTGTGGGATTTTATTAATCGACTTGCGATTAATGAAATTAATTAAAAATTGAATCAAACTGAAATTATAAGAATGTTTACAGGGTGTACCTGAGATAAAATGGGCGCCAGCGATTTTTTTTTTTTTAAAGAAAGGAAATCACAAACCTTTTGGAGCGGAAAACAACAAAGATGAATTTTGAATTAAAAGAAGAATTTGAAGTCTTAAAAGAAGAATTTTAATTACTTTAAGTATTGCTTGGGAAACCTTTCGAGTAGGAGTAAAACCCAAGATCTTTTAGAAAATGTTTGAACAAAGGAAGATGGAATGTTAATACTTTTGTCCCGAAAGAACCAAACAGTTTTTAACGGGTCGCGAGTTCTACTTTTTCGGAAGTATGAACGGAAGCAAAAACCAAACGATTAGGCAAATTTTCAACACAATAACTCTAAGATTGAAACGCAAAATTCTAACATTAGACACCAATAAAAAAAATACTTAGCTTTTAAATCCTGCCGATTTCTCCTTCCTAGCTGAGGACAATTTTCCTCCTATTTCTGTCCTGCTTTCTCCCAAGCTTTCTCCAACAATTTTATCACACTTTTCAACAATTTACACGACCCTTTTTGGTAGTGAAAACTCTCGACAAAAATCCGAAAAAAAAATTACTCTTAAATTTCTTTTCTGATTCTTTCCAAAAATTTCTTTCTCGTCCAAAAACCAGAACCTCAGGTTCATACTATGTACGGGTAAGAAGTGCCCTTCCAGGCTTTTTCCTTGCCTGGACGACCGCTTTCTTTTTCCAATGCCCAAGTGCTTTCGGCCAATCAGAAAGCGTGGGTTTCGGTCGCGTCATCATTCAGCTACACCCCGCATATTTGCGGGAGTGAGCGAACGCAGTTGAGACCCCACCGCCTATCCTACTCGCACTTTACACCCAGCTTCCTGCATTGTCATCGCCACTGAATTCGCCGTCCTCTGGTATGACTTCCAGTGGGCGGGAATTCAATGGATGCATTCAGCCACCCTATTCACATCCCCTCAATTTTTAAAAGAAAGTTTTGGAAATCTACAAAAAGAACTCGAAATCAAGACCGTATACATTTGTCCCCTCGAATAAAATTAAAATTACTGTTGAGAAAATTGATGGGAAGTTAACTTCAATATTCTAAATGTCGGAGAGAAGAAATTGACAGTTATTCCCTACTTCGCGATTTTACTCTATATCGTTTGACTTTTGCGAAGATTAAGGGATAAGGGACTAGCGTTAACATTCCATCTTATACAATTAATAATTTAGTAAAATATTTACGTTGGGCATTCAGCCATTCTCATACCGAGTCACATCTGCCATCGGGGACCAAGTGTCGCCCGTGCAACTTTTGGATTTGGACGTAGACACCTGTCTGTCACGTTGAATTATGGTTGTGTCGACCATCTGTCAACCAGGTAATTATTTATTCTTTTGTGGACCGCCCGTCACACATTTTCCACTTTGATTTGTGTCAACCTGCTTGGGTTGCTTTTCCAAAATACTTTAAGAGCAGGTCTCTGGTTGATGGAAACCAGGTATCTACTGAACTCTAAGAGCATTTTGGAGCCACAACGGAAAAGGAGTGATTAAAATGAATAAATGATAATGAATAGGCCAATGAAACTTGTTGTGGTAATATTTACCGCAACATTATTTAAATTGATTTTGTATTTATTTTTATTTAAACTTTTAATAACTTCAAGTGTGAAAATGTACAAGTTGTAGAGCTAATTATGTTGGTCTATTTGATATCTTTTTGATTGTCTCTTATATAATCTTTTAACTCTCCCCCATTCCAAATATACCCGTTAGGAAAAGCAATATTTATACTTAATGTATATTCAGTTTTCTTCACTTTATACCTATTTGTATTTTAACTAATTAAAAAAAGAACTTTGACCACCTCTACTTTCTTTACGGCTGACTTGAGATAGTTTAAATTATAACAAGAAATATTAAGAATTTAAAGAGGATTTTTTTACGTAAACAGTTTTTCCACTCCAAAGAACATATATTGATATAAATAGATTCTTATAAAATACTAGCGGAAACACCCGGCGTTGCCCGGGTCCCTTTTGATAAAGAGAAGTTTGCTAACAAATCTTGAAAAAAAAATTTCCCGTGAAAAATAGTTTTCCTTGAAAATATTTCTGCTGTCGTGAATATCTCTGAAATAAATTCGATGAATTGACCGCCCGATTCCCCAGGAAAACTTATTCCCGACATCAATAAATTTTCAACATTCTCAATTTTCAAAAGATAGAAATATTGTGCAAGTGTTAATTATTATAAATATAAAAGCTTATTCACGTACTTCTAAATATCTATGCAAAAGACACCTACTTGTAAGAAAATATTTGAAAAATTTGTATGGTTTGCTATCTCGCCCCCAACTATTAACTGTCAAAGCAAAAGGTGTGATTTTTCGGATTTTCGACATTTCACCATCATCACTGTCAAGTGCGATTTTTTTGATTTCCATTGGACTTAGAGTGCAAAATCCACCTCCTAAATCGATTGGCGCTCTCAGATCTTGACGTTTCGACACCTTTCAAATTGAAAAGTGAAATTTCTTATTTTCTGTTGGTGCTAAAGTGCTGGCCGAGACATTAGGTAATAAAACCCTCCTAAGCTGTAATACGGCAGTTTTTGCTCTTATGGCATTGCTGTTACCATTTTTGTTATACATGTGAATGATTTACTCTACGGAGGGAATGTTTCTCACTGATTTTGGAGATTGTGAAAGTATTCGCCGTGTTGATTTCAGCATAACTGAATTTTCACCGACCATGTAATCAAACATGATTGGTTAAGGTTTTACCTTCCACCACAATCCAATCAACAACCAGCGCATTTTTACTTACTTGAGAATTATATCATGCCATTCATTAGCCTTTCATCACTACTTATTATATTTTCCAACATTCTTACATTCACTTACACATTCAACAAAAACTAGGCAAAAAATTCATACGCACTTGAAACGTCAAATCTCATAGCTAAGCTTTGTACAACGCTCATGTCTTCTTCAAAAAGTTATATTTTTCGCCATGTCGGTCGCTGCATGTGGACATAGATTTTTCGGACTCCATTGGATTTTTTCTGGACATGTTCATAATCCTGCCATCTGTTTAATCGAATCAGTCTTTAAAATTGTATGGTTTTCTATTAATATTTTGAATGTATTTAAATATTGAGACAACAACCTTTCCAAAGACATCTAAATTTTGAAATTCGAATAAGTACTTTCCGATTTATATCCCATTTTATGCAGATAAATTGACAATTTTGAATTTTTTTCTGGATTTTATCTGTAAAAAATATTTCTAATGTAAAATTCTAATATTTGAAATTATTTTGTGAAGCTTGTGAGCAACGTACAGTTATGTTTTGTATCCATGATCCATTTTGCATTTCGTTTGGTAAATAAATCAATAAAGCTAATTCTGGAGTGGCTTTTGTTGAAATGATCACTTAATATTTATTAGCAATATTTTAGAAGGGGATTAGAGCAATTGGTGTGTTCGTTTTGTTTTTCAAAATTTATCAATTTTGTATTAACTTTTGCTTTAAAAGTACCAAAAATAGAATTAATTTTTCACTAAATCACATTTTTAATATGATTTTTTTTAAGATTTTGCAAAAATTTTAACACAAAAATTTAGATTATAAATTTCTACCGTAGTCTATATCATTTGTTAGTATCATTTGTTATGAACTATCGGGCATTAGTAAAGTTTGAAGCCTCTAAATTTGGCTAAATGGAGCTTTATTGTGATTTATCTCATTAAATTGCCCCTACTTTTTTCCCTTTAGATTTACAAATATAAAATTTCTAATATATTTCTAGAAGAATGTAACACCTATAATTGTGTGTTATTAGTTTTTCAAAATTTATAAATTTTTCATTAACTTTTAACAATTTTCTAAGTAACTACACTCAAAAGGTATGAATTTTTCGCATTATGGCAAATTCTTTCTCTTTTAACAATTTATTTTGTCATGAAAGTGAATTATTTTTTATTTTTATAATTTTGTGTGTCTTATAACCTTTCATTGGATACCTAATTTATAAATATTAAGAAAAGTATTGTCCAAGTTATGGCTATTTACAGGTATCTTAAGTATATTTTTCCAAAAAGAAACAATTTTATCAAAAGACTGGATTTTTGCAAAATTTTTCTTTCAATTATGTTTAAAAATCCATATTAAAGTTTACGGTTATCGTTTTATATACCAAAATAATTGTTGATTGGTATAAATTATTATAAAATTTAAATTTCGATAATCAGTTACATAAAAAATTATAATATTCACTATTTAATCAAAATAATGCAATTTTATCTGTTGAACCGTATAAGTCTTTAAATTTATATTGTTGTCTATTAATATTTTGTATGTATTTAAATAGTGAGACAATAACCTTTCCATTGACATCTAAATTCGGATAATTACTTTTTGATTTATAGCCAATTTTATGCAGACGAATTGACAATTTTAAATTTTTTTTCTGGATTTTATCTGTAAAAAATATTTCTTATGTAAAATTTTAATATTTGAAATTATTTTGTGAAGCTTGTGAGCAACGCACAGTTATGTTTAATATATCAACATTTTTATTAGACTTTCAAGATTTATAATTTTTAAATTTAAAAATATTTTATGGGCGTGGTGAAAATATAAAAATAAAAGTCGTTGAAAAAGCATGATCGATTCTGCATTTCCTTTGGTAAATAAATCAATAAAACTAATTTTAGAGTAGCTTTAGTTGTAATAATCACTTAACTTTTACTAACAATATTTAAGAAGAGGATTAGATCAATTGGTGTGTTGGTTTTGTTTTTCAAAATTTATCAATTTTGTATTAAGTTTTGCACTGAAAGTACCAAAAATCGAATTGATTTTTCACTAAATCACATTTTTTGTATGAATTTTTTCTAAGATTTTGCAAAGCCTTTAACACAGCAATTTAGATTATATATTTCTACCTCAAATTCATGTATCAATTGTTATGAACTATTAATTTTTCCGATTTATAGCCAATTTTATGCAGACAAATTGACAATTTTAAAATTTTTTCTGGATTTTATCTGTACAAAATATTTCTAATGTAAAATTTTAATATTTGAAATTATTTTACGCAGCTTGTGAGCAAAGCGCATTTTTTTTTAAATATCAAAATTTTTATCAGATTTTCAGGATTTATAATTTTTAAATTTGAAAATATTTTATGGGCGCGGTGAAATTATAAAAATAAAATTCGTTGAAAAGGCATGATTTTTTGGTAAATAAATCAATAAAACTAATTTTAGAGTGGTTTTTATTGAAATAATCACTAAACATTTATTAGCAATAATTTAGAAGAGGATTAGAGCAATTGGTGTGTTAGTTTTGTTTTTCAAAATTTATCAATTTTTTATTAACTTTTGCATTTAAAGTACCAAAAATTGAATTGATTTTTCACTAAATCACATTTTAAGTATGATTTTTTTTTTAAGATTTTGCAAAATTTTAACACTGGAATTTATATTATAAATTTTTACCTCAAATTCATGTATCATTTGTTATGAACTATTAAGTATAACTCAAGTTTTAAACCTCTTAATTTGGCTAAATGGAGCTTTTTTGTGATTTATTTTATTAAATTGACCCTACTTTTTTCCCGTTAGATTTACAAATACAAAATTATCACATATTTGTAAAAGAAAGCTACACCTATAAATGTGCATCCTTTGTTTTTTTCAAATATAAACATTTTTGATTAACTTTTGAATTTAAATTACGAAAAATTAAGTTGATTTTTCATTAAAACACATTTTTAGTACACATTTTTTTAATATTTTGCAATAATTTTTACACACAAATTTAAGTTATAAATTTCTATTTAAATTTCATGTATAATTTATTATGAACTATTAAGGTTTGCTCAATTTTGAAACCTCTAAAGTTGTCTAAATGTAGCTTTTTTTGTGATTTATTTATTAAATTACCCGTACTTTTTTTCCCGTTAGATTTAGAAATACAAAATTATTGACATATTTATAGAAGAAGGTTACACCTATAAACGTACATCATTAGCTTTTTGAAATAAAAAAAAATTTCATCAAGTTTTGAATTTAATATATGTAATATTAATTTGACGGGTCATGTACACACCCTTTTAGTATGAAAATTTTCAACCCCCCTCAATAATTTGTATACACAAATTTAGCCACATCTCATAGCTAAATTTTGAGATCTTAACTTTTAATATCGGTCGAGTAGAAATGAAGTTGTGACTTTTTATATTGAAAAAAAATCGAATAAAAAATAATTTGAGATAACGGTGCTTTGCACTTGTTGACGATTGTTGACAAAGCAGAGCATTTCTGTGGATTTTAGCCGATTTTGTATGAATTTAAAAAAAGCAATTATGACGCTAATATAGGAGGTAGATTGAAAAATGAGGTATAAAATTAATGGTCGTTCTGTTGAGATTAAATATAAGAAAAAACTAAATCAATCCATGCACACACTCACATGTTATTAAGTAATATGTGTTAACAATATTATATTGTTAATTTCTCAGCTCAGCGGTACAGTAGGCATATAATTTTGTTTATACAAATTCCTAGAACATATAGCTATAAGTCATTAGTACATTGCAAACCTGTAGGTACGACTCTTTACTGAAAAGATATTAAAAAAAAACAAATTTTAAAATTTTTACTTTCTTAAATAAATCTGTCAAATGATAAGTTAGAAAGATAAAATGTTTACCATTTGATTTCTATCAAATACTTATATCTATAACATATTGAAATTTTAGATTTTTCCAACAACCCAATAAAAAGATAAAAATCAAATACTTTGAAAATTTGACCAAACAAATTTAACCTTTTTCAAAAATCATTTTGGGTATGCAAAAAAATCCTATCAAAAATTCCTTAAACATGGATAATTTTTTTTCATTATCTTTAAAAATATGTTAAAATAAAAATTATGAAATATCTACCCCCATGAAACTACTAAGTACTTTTCGTAACGACTATTTGCCAATTTTCAGTCTTAAATCGGCTATACCTATCTCGGTTTATAGATTTTAAATTAAAAAAAGATCTACCCGTTTTTTCCCAACTTTTTTTAATCTTTAAAATAAAAAAAATCAAGTCTCTACGACTACGGGTTTAGAAGTTAGTTTTTCGACTTTATTTCAGTTTTTACCCTTAAAACCCTATTAAATGTACCAATTAAGGTGAATTCGATTTTGTGACTTTTTTCGTATTCTGGAAAAAAGCTCACAACTTGTGAGCATCATAAAAACTTGAAAACTATGATCTGGTCCTTGGCAGATCACAACTCACGTTCTTGATACATCTTTCCCTCAGAACTATACAAAAATAGCAAAATAAAAAGAAATATGGAATTCAATTTGATTTAAGTATATCTTTTGAAAGAAGTTTCATCTAGAAATGAAAAGTAAGAATTTACACATGTACATTAATATTAACAAAAGTAAATAAATATTTGTTTTTTAATAAATTACTATTTAAAATTACAGCATAGGAAAATGCTAAGACATTTAAGGGATATTGTTTGCCTGGAGTTCGGGGTTTCTCCTAACAAAATCAATGACATACTCAAGCTGCTCCCTCGACGCTCGTTTAATTTTCTGATCATAAATATAAAATAATAATTACAATATATATATATCAATGTTTAAACGAATTGCTTATCAATAGAATTCATTGTTATTATTATTTAATTCCGCCGCCGCCAAATAAGTTTTGTTTTGAAATCTGTTTGTTTTCAGAAATCAGCTGGCCAACATAACGATAAAAAATTCACCTTCTTGTGGTGAGTTTCTTGTGAGTTTTCTTATGAGGGCTTAAACAGAATACGAAATTGTGACGGCCTCATAAGAAACCTCACAAAAAAACCTCACAAAAAATTGTGACCTGTGAGCCTCACAACGGCAGAATAGGGCTGTAAATTGGTTTTCTATTTTGTAGCTCGACAATCCCGTTTCGAAGGCTTTAACTATGGATTCCCTAGGGTCTCGTGATAATGCAACACCACGCACCATGATTGACACTAAACTGTTGCTGGCTTACTGAAAACAAGATATCAATAAACAACAAAACAAGTGCATGTCATTTTTTTAATAACGGTTAACTGAACATCTATTTAAATCGTCATATGCCAACTTATTTGCATCCCATACAGAGTAGTCCAACTATTATGCTCTTATCTTTGTTTAAGAAAATGCAACCTGAAGCCATGTGTGTTTTCTCAAATTAAGTTCTGTTTGGTCTTATTTACTCATTAAATGTAATTTATTACATTGAAAAACAAAAATTTAATCAACAACTGCTTGGGACAGATAATGAAGGTATATAAAGAGGATTAATGTGTTAATTGATGAGTAGGCCAACTATTTTGCTTTTGGGTCGTACACTCCGACACAAACGAAGATGTCGAAATGTAAAAATAATGCTTTTCACGAAAATACCGACTCTGCTGGTCTGGAATTAAATCATCTATGCCCCTCAGAGAGCATGGATGATTCATCATCAGGACAGCGGAGTCAAAACCTTAACAACGTAATCACCTCAAACCCAATAATAACACTCAAAATATAAATAATACAACCCCAATTTCTACTAACTATAACAACACAAATTCAACAAACCACACTTTCGTTGCTTCACGCAACAAAAGTCCGTGTAGTAAGCCGCTGCAAAATATGGCTCTCAATATTCTACAATGGAATATAGAAGGTTTGATAAACAACTTTGACGAGCTTAATATTTTGATCAAAGAGCATAACCCCAGCATAATATAGCTCCAAGAAACACACTACCCATTCAACCCCAATTATTCCTAAGAACTACATTGGACATTTTAGAAATCTTCCCTCCCACACGACATCAAAGCAAGGCATTTGTATTCTGATAAAAGATATTCCTCACAAAATACTTCCTATTCACTCAAACTCTAAGTGAAATTCAACTTAATGTGAAAATAACTTATGTCGGCATTTACTTTCACCCGCATGAAAATTTCCAAAAGAACGACTTAGACAAAATCATAGTTCAAACAAGTTCCCCCCTATTTGGTGGTGACGTCAATTCATTTCCGCCTTGACTCTAATATTACTCTATTAAACGATGGATCACCAACACACCTATCGACACACAACACACTTACCCACGTAGACATATACACATATACCCACGTAGAATTACTCCCAAAAACAGTTTGGAGAACGTTAGACAACCTTCATAACAGCGACCACTTTCCTAATATGACGTCTACTAATATTGGACTTAAAACTCCACAGAACCTACCTACCCCAAAATTTAAAACTGACTTCTCAATCCACTGTGCCAACAAAAATCTTCCCTTTCCTTCTATTCCTTCTAACTAGTGCCGTGCATTGCATTTAAAAGACCTGAGGTCTTACAGACATATAGTTAAAATTATTATTATTTGCCAATTGGCCTTTGTTTAAAATTAAAGTCGGGGAATATCTGACAGACAGGAAACCGACCGCAAACACCAATAGAGAAGCCGCATTAATTCAAAAAGCAATAAGAACAGCCGCTAACACTAGCATTCCTCAAACACACCCAACAATCACAGACAAAAATAATGGAGTTGTTCCTTGGTGGAATCCCGAACTTTCTGCACTCCGCACAGATAAAATGCTAGCTCTAAGAGAATTCCAAAAAAGACCCACTCAATACTGAAAGCAACTTAATACATTACAAAAAAACAAATGCGAAATTCCGCAGACTTCTTAAGGACAGTAAAGCAAAAAGTTTTACTGCATTCACAGCCAGCATAAATCCAAACTCTTCCATCGAAAAATTCTGGCAAAACTTTCGTTGCTTGACTGGACACTCTACAGGAATAAATATTAAAAGTATTAAATCTCCGGACTGTATAATTATAAATTCAGATCAAATCTGTAACTTCTTTGCCCTAACGTGGTCACACTTATCAAACGACTCTAACTTTGATACGAACTTCACTAGCGCAAAGACTCATATCCTCAGTACCCCTCACCGTGATACGCAACTAATCCCAACGCTAAGAGAATTGAGGACCCGATCTAATTGATCGGGTAGAGACCGAATTTCTTAGCCAATGGTAAACAATTTATCGACAGAATCCAAAACTAGACTTATAAAATTATACAATAAAATACTCGATTATGGTACTATCCCACAACTCTGGAAAACCACCACACTGGTTCCCATACCAAAACCAAATAAGGACAGAAATTTAGTTGAAAGTCACCGTCCAATTTCACTTATTCCCTGTATGTCAAAAATCTTAGAAAAAATTGTATCCAAACGTCTGCTCTGGTTTGTCGAAACAAAGAAACTAATATCACCTAATCAAATTGCCTTCAAAGCCAACAGAGGATGTATCGATGCCCACCTTCATATCGATTACTTTATCTCGAAAGCATTATCCGCAAAAAACCATGTCTCAATTCTTTCCTTAGACTTCAAAAAAGCCTTTGACAGGATTGGCATACACATCGTCATGAATAAACTAAAAGAATGGGGAGTGGGAAAATAAATATATGGGTACATTAGAGCTTTCTTAACTAATAGAAAGTTTTATACTAAAATAAACAACCACTTTTCAAAACAAACCCCTTTATATAACGGTATCCCGCAAGGGTCACCTCTATCGTTAGTCCTTTTATTATTGCCTATGACATATATGCACAATTCTTATGAAATACAAGCTTTTAGATCATTGTCTCTATGCGGATGACATCTACATTCTTTCTAAGATGAACGATTTAAATATTTGCCAAAATCTCTTTAAAAATGCTTTGAAGGATATCCTTGATTTGTCAAAACACTCTGGCGCAAAACTGTCAATAAATAAATGTAAGACCCTCCATGTGTGTCGTAAACGTGACTGTCCACAACTAAATTTAAGTATAAATAATACACAAATTGTAAATGTTGATAACTTAAATATACTAGGTATTGTATTTAACAAAAAATATAACTGGAAACAACATTGTCTAGATCTTAAGAAATCCCTAGCTGCGAGAACTAACATAATTAGGTATTTAAGTAGTAAAAAAAGTAGCATACATATTAATACCCTATCATCAATTACGAAAACGTTAGTCTTAAGTAAAATCGACTTTGGTTTATTTATATACGGTAACTGCGCTAAGACAACTTTAAATATCATAAAACCAACCTACCACGAAGCAACTAGAAGAAGCATCAATGCCTTCCCAACAACTCCCATAAGTAACATCTTGGCAGAAGCAGGACTTCCTTCGGTCGAAGAAAGAAGAGATACAATCATGTTGAAACTAACCGACAAACTGGCCTTTTCCAAGAATTCGGTAATTGACAAAGACATCTTACAATCTAAAACTCACAAATTAAAAAAAGAATTCCTTCCGCAATAAGCAACATCCTCGAGAAAGCCTCCCAGAGGGATCTTCCAATCAAACGACCACGCAACGTGACAGCAAATTATCCTCCTTGGTTCATTAAACCCGAATCAACTATAATGTCACTAGCAGATTACAAAAAATCCAACACCAGCAATGCAACGTACCGTACACTGTTCTCTAGTATCTCCTCCGACCTTAAATCGGAAGGATGGAAGCTAATATTTAGCGACGGATCTTAAACACAGGAAAATGTGTCATTCGCTGTCACTCTTGAAGAGGGTACCATCCTATGCATTGGAATTATACCCGAAATTGCATCCATCTTCACAGCCGAAGCATTCGCCATTTTACAAGCTACAAAGGAAGCCATGAAACGTCGTGGAAAACATATCATATGTTCCGACAGTTGTTCTGTTCTCTAAGCTGTTTACAATGCGAACAACAACACCGACCTTGTTACCGAAATCCGAAACAATCTTATAAATTCACCAAACAAGTTAAAATTAATCTGGACCCCAGGACATGTTTGTATCCAGGGTAATGAATATGCCGACCTTGCAGCTAATACAGCTCAAAATGCCCCAGTATTCACATTCAACATCTTCACCAAATCAGATATAAGAAACGCAATATAGAAAAACATCAAATCTAATCAGCTTCTTCAATGGAACTGTACCGACACCATTATCGCAAAATCAACCCCAATAGATGCCACCGACAATACCCCAACAACATCACAAAATCTAATACTACGTTTTCACCTACCACTTAATCCGGATTTAAGTGGATTTTACCATAATCTTCTTTGAAATCTTAAAGATTTCCCATACAAATTATAATCTCCTCAAACAATGATTAGAAATTGATCTCATCGAAATCTTCTTGGAAGTAGGAGATTTTTAAAACAAACACACCTTATTTCGTGGAACGCGCCTATTCAAATGTCATTTTCTCCATTGACAATACACAAAAAAAAATGTCAGACTTTATTTTGAGGATTTTGTGTAAGTTTTAATAAAAAGACTATAATAATTGCATGTTAAATACTACCTTTAACTAATAAAATAAATAACTTACAGATAATGGAACCAAATCAAACAAAAACAAAACAGGAAAACGTGGGCACCAGTCCCTGCAGCGTTGAGGTGCTCGACAAATTAATGGCCACTGGCATGAACACGTTGCCTGCATGAACTTCTCACATGGATCTCACGAATACCATGCCAAAACGATTGTCAATGTTCGTCAGCCTGGCAAAAACTACTCAGCCAGATTGGGCTACACTAATTCAATTGTTGTGTCATTGGACCCCAAGGGAATCCGGACCGGCTTGATTGAGGGTAGTTGCTCCGGTGAAGTTGAATTGAAGAAAAACGAAAGCATCAAATTGTCGACCAACAAATACTATTTGTAAAAGGGCAACAAGGACTGCATCTTTGTGGACTATCCTAATATCGTGAATGTTCAGTGTTGAAGTTGTTAATTTTGCATTTATTTATAGTACATGAGATTTCATAAAAATTTTCACTTGAACGAATATATGTACATATATCAAAAAATATTAATATAAATAAAACTATTTATTGTACCTATTTATTGTTTAAATTTACTAAAAATCTTTTTCATTTATTAAAAACTTTGAAGACTAAACGGTTACGATTACAAAGATACCCGTTTGTCAGGGATTGCTGGCGTTAATACGTAAATACGTATTCTATCCAATGTAAATACGTATTCTATCCAATGATGATGAATATTGGGATCACAATATTGTTAAGTTTCTTATTACTCATTTGTATTTATTGAAATTAAATTTCTTCGTTGTTTGCAATAATTTTGTTTACTCATCATATTGACTTTCGAATGACAATTCAGAGAGAAAACGTCAAACTAATCTTTTTTTCGCTGGTGAAAACACTTCAAGATTAATTTTTAATCTACTCTTTTTAATCCAGATTATCTTTAGGTGAGAACGTAGTATAAAATGTCAATCTTCGTCCGGTTGCGTCTTGGACATACCAATGCAACTCACCAGCACCTACTCACAAACAGAGGCGGCGTAGACCAAAATAAGGCTTGTGCGAGATTAAAGTTGCGGGGCCCCTGGGAAAATGATTTAAGGCTGCATCATTATGCAAAAAGTATATTACACACCACTGTCATAAGATCTTCTGAGGTCAATATTATAATTTAAGTTGGATGTATGGATTGAAGTTAAACCTTATTTTTTAAAATCACCTTGGTGTTATTTCTCATAATAAAGTCTAGTACGCTGCTGATGTGAAATGAAAAATGCCATACAAAAATGAAATGACGAAATCATAAGCTTTTCGTTCTGTGGACTGTGTCTGTGGTACGCTGTTTTACCAGCGAAATTGAGTAATATACCTGATTGTTTTGACAAGTCTCCACTCTCTTTTCGCACAGTATTAATTGCCCGGACAATTAATTGTGTGCCTAAAAATGACATTTGTTGTTTCTTTTATTACAGCATGCCTTTTTTTGATTTTTTCATAAAAATTTGTTTTATGTATTTGCAATTTGTGAAACTCTTCATGAAAATCTTTCCGCTGTATTTTCGTAGGCATTTTTCGTTGTCGTTTTGGAGACTACACGAAAATTTCGTTTCGCATCAGCAGCGTACTAGGCTTAAATGAATACGTACATAATTCGAGGAACATTGATCACGTTCGGGTGGCAGGCAGATATGGTAACTGAGATATACATTATACTCTGTTCAGTTCGTATTTTCAGTATAGGGAAGATAGGGTGTTTGTCTCTCACCCTTACTTTTATGGATTTCAATAAGATATCTCTTTTTTTATAAAGCTTTTGCATTTTCCATGGTTGCCGTATCGCGCATTATAAATTGGCATATTTTTCTCTTCTCTCTCATTCAAATGTCAGAAGGGTTACCAACTGCTAATTTAGATTTCATAAGCAGAAAAAATGTAGATCGTAAACTAAATCGTAAAAAAAATTAATGTAAATGCAAATAAAAATAAATCTATCTTTTTCCATACCACCAAGAGGTAAGAAAGCAGGCGCGTTTTTTTAAGAGTTCCAGAATAGGCATAATCTCTTTTAAGTAAAAATAAATCACAGACAAAATAAATTGAATTAAAAAAAACATCTTATCACTCCGACGAGTAGTTGCTGCTGCTACTCTCTTCATTTAAGTTTATAACTAAATTTTCCACTGCTCTTTCAGTAAAAACATCCATTTCCCACATCTTTGGCTCAATCACCTGCTCACACACCTTCGCTATTTTTCAGCGTCAACCTTCACAAGTCCTGTTTTTGGAAGATCTTTTACTTCCTCCAGTTTAAAAGACTTATTTTGGCTTGTCACGACTCCTTTCCTTAAAGTTTCATTGCTTTGTTTGTGTTGTGTCTTCTTAATTTTGTATGACTTTTAAGGATTAGGTTAGATTAGATTATAAGATTTATTTCAGGAAAAAGGATTAGTAATGCCTTATTAGAATTTTTAGAAAGGAAATAAATATTATTTTATGAACCCTTGGTCAAATATTACAAAAAACACGAAACCTTATTCTTTTTACTTTTATTTTCATGAAGAAAAAAAACTATTTGGCAATTCAAATTGCAGTTAATTAATGTACCGAACTCCATCAAAAACTTTCTCAAATAGTAATTCTTATTTAAAAAAAAAAAAAAAAATACCCAACAAATATTGTATAGCTGCATTTTAACCAGGAAAAAAAAAATAAAACGAAAAGATGTAAGCAGAAAAACACGAAGTGTTCTCAAAAGCTATTATAAAGCTATAATTCTGAAAGCTACATAGCAAAAACCAAATAAAAAGGTATTAGAATTTCCATCCCCGACGTATGGGAACTCTGAATCAATGTGTTGTTTTTAATAAACACATTAAGAGAGCGAGAGGCAAATTGTGTGTATCTTGTTCGTTCTTGTTTCAGTCTCCTCACAACTTGGGATGGCGGTTTTGTCAAAATAACCGATTTTCGGTTTTTATAGAAAAAAATGTGTTGTGTGGAACCGTGCTAGCTGTGAATGTGAATGAGAGTGTCTAAGAAAAACAACTCACGATTTCACCTTCCTATATTCCTACCCCTACACTACAATTGAAGTCAGGGGTTCTGTTTTTTATTTCACAGGCAATTTCTACAGTTGAGTGCAGTGCAAACACCAGCCAGCACGTGTATGTTTGAAAAAGCTCTCCCATAAGGCCTGTACTGATATGTCTGTCGTGACATAGGATTTCGAACGACCAAAACCGGATACGTAACAATCTGTGAAAAACAGCTGACAAAACAAAATCTAAAAAAAAAACAAATGTACTCGTCGATGAAATGATTTGCCTGCAAATCTCATCGTTGTCCTCAAACCTCAATTCGAAACTCAGACCCAGACGCATTGCAAATTGAATTAACCCGCATTTTAATATTATTTTTATATTTTCTTCAATTAACAAACCAAACGACGGACGCAAAACGCGGAGACATGTTAATGTGGCAGGCGCGGGGCCCCTTGAAGCGCGGGGCCGTGTGCGGTTTCACACTCCGCACACCCATTCCACCGTCTCTGCTCACAAATAACATGCCACCAAACTACCCTACATATCACATATATTTGAAAATTGTGTTTTATTAAAACCTATTATACAACAAATATTTAACAATACATCCCCTTACGATGTACTAAAAAATCCAGATGCTACCAATATAGAAAAAATAAACCAATTCTTATCTATTACTAAGGCCGTGTGTGAATTGGGTTAAAATGTTGGTTAAGTTTTCTACCACGAAATTTGACGTTTGGTTTGAGGCCATCTCATCTTTCCTTTCGTTTATCGTTTACAGTTTTAAATTACTCTATCTTGAGAAACGTTTATCGTTTACAGTTATAAACTATTTATCTTGAGAAACGTCAAATTTTAACACATTTTAACCTACTCTACAGCTGCATAAATTTTAACTCATTTTATTCACCACGCTAGTGTCACATTTTAACCAAGATAGAAAATTTAACCAACATTTTAACCCAATTCACACAAGGCCTAACATTAGTAGGTAAGTTTATCCATACCATAGAGCAAATAGTCTCTGCAGCTAGGCTCATTAACTTTAATATTACCATGTAATTTGTAATTACCTGTTAATAAAAAATAATAATAATAATAAAATAATTTTTTTTAATAGTTAATTTTTTTATATGTTATTTTCAATTTTTTTTCTCAATCAAGATCGATTGTATCGAAATGCTCGACATTTGCACATTTAGTGGAGCATTTACAAATTTTACTGCACAACAAATTGAGTTTTTGGCATGGACACAAATTAATTGATGTGCACGAAGATGGTCGGGCGCTACAATCACATTTATATTGCTGAAGAATTTCCTAGCTAGTTGGCCCCTCTAAAAGGACTGGTAATAATTAACCCTCGCACAAGAACCATCCATGTTCTGTGGGTTCTAGAGCTCTTACAATTGTAAAAGGTATGTGCGTAATACCAAATAAAAGCCTGCCAATTGCATCATTTTAGGTGTTGAGTGAAAACTGGCAAAGACGGTGGCAATTTTTCAACTGACGATTGTTTCACCAATGCAAGCTCCAGTCGCATGCTGTTTAAATTATTATGTTTAGGCAGATATTTATCTTTTATGTCATACAAAGATGCAACAAATTTAATAGCGGGGCGGCAGTTATTATTTCCTCTGTCAGATTATCCCCAAGTTTACATAATTTATTTATGTCGAGTTCCTTACAACCAAACAAATTCGAATTTTTCTGAACAAATTGAATTTTTTCTAAACAAAATCGATTTTAATGCTGTCAAACAAATCTTGCGTTTTAAGCTAGATTTCACATCAAATCGCACACACACTAGCAAGATTTGACATTTCTCATGCATCAAGATGGAATTAAATGTTCTCATTACAATTTTGTGACGAAGTTAAAAAAGAAAACAAATGTTTAAGTGTTCTTAATTGTTTAATATTTCAGTGAATGATGAAAAAAAGTTAAGATAATTGTGCGTATCAATTACGCGCACAATTGTTTTTGATGTTTTTCAATTATCAGACGAAATATATTTGCTTTTAAATTATCAAAACAACACGAAAATAAAATACACTTTAATATTTGCTTAGCGCGCACTACTTCTTAGTTTTTGTGCGACAACAAAATTCCTGTCAAATTGCACTCACACACTCACAAAAAAAATCAAATGGTTGTAAGGAATTCGACATTAAATCACCTTCATCCGTCTTTCTAACAGCAGCAGACTTTTTTTCCAATTCCAAAGAAGGATGAAGTTGTATCGCCGTGAATTTTCCTGTTTCAAACCAAATTTCAGGATTGTTTATTTGTATCGCATAAAGAGTTATAAGAAGAATAAATACATCTGTATCGGGAGACAAGACTACTACTGATAGTTGTGAATACTGACTACAGGCATAGCTCATATGCCAAATAATTCGTGTATCTGCTTCTGTATGATTCGAAAATAAAACGTCTGCATCAAGTACACCACCAGAAGAAAACAAGTATCTATCTATTGCAAACCATGTCGAAACAGGATGAAAATGAACGGTCAAAACCTTTTTATACAAACACACGTACAAAACAGACGACGACGAGATACAAGTAACAGTAAAGCGCAGAGATTGCGCAAGGCTTAAAATTTGTTTCTTTAGTTTTGCTTTGACTACTTTGTTTTGGCCAAAACAAAAATGATAAATTGTATAATATTTGTGACCTTTTATCGATAAATATTGATATAACTTTTTGTGGGCTATAGGTCAATAAATTAAAGATGTTATTTGATGTGCAACGTTTCGAGCATGTTTATGCTCTTCATCAGGCCTTTATTTATAAAAATTATAAAAGTTATACATACATACATTAATATAAAAAGTATTATATATGACGTCAAGTAACTTACAAACAATATTGCAAACAACGTTGCAAACTTCTAACAATGATTTTGTCAAATATTTGTTTAAAGAAGGTCAGATTTCCGAATTTGAGAAGAAAAGGATGACTACGTACACTGCTAGCAGCCCAAAAATATATGGATTACCAAAAATTCATAAGAATAACGTACCTTTGAGACCTATCTGTGCTTCTACGAACGTCCCTTGTTATGAGCTTTCGAAGTTTGTCGTGAAAATTCTTCAGAATCTGACACACAATTCGAAATTCAATGTAAAGAATTCGAAAGACTTCATTGAAAAAGTTGCACCTCTCCAACTGGAAAATGGAGAAATATTGGTTTCATTTGATGTGGTTTCCTTGTTTACTAGCATTCCGATTGCGTTGGTTTTGGATATCATTCTTAGAATTTTGTAAGCTATTTACAAAAAAAAATATAAAAATTTTACTATTATAAATAGCTAAAGTACAAAATATATAGGTAATGTCACATTTTGCCGTGTATCTCTATATCTATACCTACCTATTTAATGATTATCCAAAAACCCAAAGTTATTACACTATAATATATATATATATATATATATATATATATATATATATATATATATATATGTATATGGTGTATATGGTTTTCAAGTGCACCAATGGGAAGTTTCTAGTGTGGGTCGACCCCAGACTCATTTTTCTTGTTTACCATTTCTGCCGCTTTCTCAGTAGCATAAATATCAGCTTGAAAGACACTACACTCATCTGGGAGTTTATATGATTCTCTTATATTGAGAGGTTCACAGAACACCCCTGCCCCTGTTCCTTCTTCCATTTTTGACCCATCGGTGTAGAACGGGATACTTTGTTCACTGATTAGTGAGTTGGGTTCCTATCCATGTCTTTCGGGAATTAAAATGGAGAAGTGTATTTTAAAATCTATTATGGGTGGTACGTAGTCAGTCGTTATATCAAGTTCGGCCACTGTGTCATACCGTTGCTAGATAGGCCTATGACCATAGGTGCTGTGCTTCCAAGAGCTCATTTCTTTAAGTCGAAGTGCACATTTGGCTGCTGTGCATCTTCTGTATTCGTCCAGTGCTGGAAGATTTAGAATAATTTTCAGCCCTGTATGTGGCGTAGAACTCTGTACCCCCGTTATTCCTATACAAGCTAGTCTCTGTACCTTGTTCAGGTTTTTGAGATAGCTAACTTTTTTTACAGCCTTCCACCACACGATCGAACCATAGGTATGACTTGTGGTTGCATACCCCAACGCGTACCAAAGGTTTTCTTGCATGTGTAGAAAGCACAGAGTGCTCTTTTCATTCTTTCCTCTGTGTTACGTGTCCATGTTAGCTTGGAATCAAGGATTACTCCAAAATATTTAGCTTCTTTGGAAAGTTTTAGTGGAATTCCATTAAGCTTGGGAGGGGTAAAATCCTCTAATTTCCTTTTCTTGGTAAACAGAACTAGTTCAGTTTTTGTCCGTTTTGCGCTGCCCAAGAATAATGGTGGTAAGGTACTTACCCGATATCAAAATTACTATGTCGTCTGCATAGGCTACAATTTGAATGCCTTGATTCCTAAGCCTTGTTAGAATTTTGTTTACAAAGAGGACGCAGAGGAGAGGTGAGATTACCCCTCCCTGTGGTGTGCCTCTTGTAACTGTTTTCTCGACAATAATAACTCCAAGTTGCGAGTTAATGATTCTGCCATTGAGCATGGTATAAATCCAGTCCACAATGGCAGATTCAACTCCAACTTCTTCCAGGGCAGATTTAATGAACTCCGTTTTTACGTTGTTGAACGCTCCTTCGATGTCCAAAAATGCTGCCATGTGTTCTTTGTACTCAAGACTTTTCTCAATTTGGGAGACGACCTCATGCACCGTAGGCTCCACTGACCCAACTTTAAAGTAAGCATATAGGAAGTTGTACAGATTGTTTGGGTTGAGAAGTTCTCTAACATGCAGTCCAATGATTCTCTCCAGCGTCTTGAGGAGGAACGAGGAGAGACTGATCGGTCTGTAATCTTTTGCAGTCGATCGGTCTTTAATCTTTTGCAGTCGAGTGTGTCGGTTTTCCAGCTTTTGGAATAAAGACCACTTTAACCTTTCTCCGGTTGGTAGGGACGTATCTATATGTAATACAACTTTTGAAGATTACCCTAAGCCATGGGGTGATTATCTGTTGAGCATGTTGAATTAATGCTGGTATAATCTCATCTGGTCCAGCTGATTTATAGGGTTTGAATGAGTTTATTGCACACAATATCTTCTGCTCTGTGATAACCTGTTCCAATTCTGGAGTTGTTTGAATAAAATCCAAAGAATCTGATTGTGTATAAGTTGAGTCTTCACGGCTCTTGCAGCCAGGGAAATGTGTTTCCATAAAGAGTTCAAGTGTTTCTTGGCTCGACCATGATCCGTCGGGATGTCTAATATATGATCCCGGCATCGTGGTATTGAAGGCAAGGATTTTTCGAAGACTCGCGGCCTCATTTGTGCTTTCAATAGATTCACAATGTCTAGCCCATGTATCTTTTTTGGACCTCTTAACTCTTTGGTGTATGAATTAAGTGCGGCTCTATATGAGTTTGCTATTTTAATCTTGTCATATTATATAAAATATTATGGTTCCACCATGGTGGGTTAGTGGGTTTAGTATTACGAGATATGGGTTAGTGTGTTTCGAAGGCTGTTTTCATTTTACTAGTAAGATTTTGGACAGAATTGTCAATGGATGAGGTTGTCCAAAGCGTTTCTCCCTCTGGTGGATTGATACGTTCGTTCAACCATTTTGTGTACTCTGTCCAATTTGTTCTATACTCAGTTCAACAAAAATTGTCAGTACAGGGCTTATGGACGAGCTTTTTTCAAAACAGTGCGACTGTTTATACTCTCGCGACACTGAATTGAGAAAACTGCCAATAAGAAAGATTCTAACCCACTGAACAACGTACAGGAATTGTTGTTGTAATGACCTGAAAAATATCGTTCACTCCATCATGACCGTCCTCATTGCATGCCCAAAGCACACTGATCATATAATCTTTTCTACTCTGGCAGTGTGAAGCTCGATTGACAATGCGACGCGAAAACGTGACGAGAGCGTGACGTGAATCGCTGTCATTTTTTTCTGGTTATAAAATCGTTCCCCAATTCACAATGCGACGAGTTTCTTGACGACGAGTTTTTGACAGCGTTAAATTATTTACTATTTTTGTTCTTGCTGTGCAGTGTGCGTGCAAAATAATGAAAAAAATCAAACTGAAATTACTTTAATTATTTAAATATTACAATTGTGTTTGTCCATTGGGCTGGTGAAATGATTTTCGGCTAAAAATGCAAAGAAATTAAAACAATACAACATTATAATATTGTCAACACAAATAGGTCTATAATTATAATTTCACTGTCCACAAAATTTATATTTATTTTTCTTAATTTACACTTATCTGTTGTTTTCACAAAATTCACCATCAGTCAAATATAAAAAAAAAACATAAAAAACGTCGACGAGAGCGTTTTTTTTTCAATTTTCCCCCGGCGACGATTAGAAACGTTTCATTGTGCATACCCTGGCGTTTCCTTGTATACTTACATGATTTGAAATCGGCTTGACAACTACGACGAGTTCTCGTCACGCTCACGTGCGTCGCGTTTTCACGTTGCATTGTGAATCGAGCATGAGTGTGAGCTAAAAAAATATATATTCCAACAGAGTTACCTTACCCATTGAAAGCAATACAAAAGAGCTTTTTCAGTGGTTGTTATAAAATAGCTTTCTGTTTTCAAGCTTTTGAGAACAGAATTAATAAAGGTGAGATATAATGCAAAGTACGGAAACCCTATCACAGCTTTTACTTGAAATAGGTATATGCAAGCCAATGCGACCAGGCAGAGATACAAACGTCTTATCTTCCCTGTACTGACAGTTTTTGTTGAATATAGTATAGTTGGGTTTCTAAAAGGCTTTATGTCTTTTTGTTTTCTATCTAAGGTGAAGAGTATTCTTAAGTGATCCGAGAAGGATTCATCAGGAGAGACTCTCCAATTGCCTACAGAAATTTTATCATTATTATGGGCTAAACAGATGTGCAGCTTTTTCCATGCAGCGAAAATAATTTACACACGTTCTTATGGGAGCAGATTCACTCAAGAGCTGCATGCAGCGCAGCGCTGCACGTTGTCTCTATTTCTTAATTTGCTGCGCAGCATCATTGCAGCCACAACAGAAAAGAAAAAATTTTAAATAATTGGTATTTGGCATTACTCATATTGACATCACCTGCCATTTATTCAAAAAAAATGTTTGTGTTGGTGATTTTTTTTAAGAATCCATGAAGCCGGCGTTGCCATCCTGCTATCGTCAAACGAAGAAAACCTCGTTCCAACACTATTGTGTCACATCGGCAACGCTGTGCTCTCATGTATTTGTTTGACATAACTGATTCCCTCTATTACATAATAATGGGTGATTTTTTAAGAGGTTTAGAACTTTAAAAAAAAAGCACAAAAAATTCGAAAAAATGAATGAAATATTAATTTGAATCGATAGTTTGAACCTTGCAATTTAATGTTTAAAGATAATTTCATGCAAATGTTGACCGCGGCTGCGTCTCAGGTAGCCCATCCGCTGAGTCCAATTTTGGCATACTCTTTCACACATATCGGCCGGTATCTCACGAATGAATGCATGGATGTTGGCTTCCAGTGCGTCAATCGAAGCGGGCTTGTCCCTATAGACATTAGCCTTGACATACCCCCACAAAAAATAGTCTAATGGTGTCAAATCTTACGATCTAGGCGGCCAATTGACCGGCCCGAAACGTGAAATTAACTGTTCACCAAACTCGCCTCGCAATTGCGCCATTGTTTCGCGTGCTGTGTGGCATGTGGCACCGTCTTGTTGAAACCACATATCATGCAAGTCGAGAACTTCCATTTCGGGCAAAAAAAAGTTTGTTATCATCGCTCGGTTGCGTTCACCATTGACAGTAACGCTGCGATTCGCATCATATTTGAAGAAATATGGCCCAATAATGCCGCCGGCCCATAAACCGCAACAAACAGTGGCTTTTTCGGGATGCATTGGTAGCTGTTGCAATGCTTCTGGCTGATCTTCACTCCAAATGCGGCAATTTTGCTTATTTACGTACCCATTCAACCAAAAATGAGCCTCATCGCTGAACACAATTTTTCGATAAAAAAGCGGATCCTCGGCCAGCTTTCCAAGAGCCCATTCACCAAAAATTCGGCGTTGTGGTAGGTCGGCTGGCTTTAGTTCTTGCACCAGCTGTATCTTAAAAGGCTTTACGCCCAAATCCTTCCGCAAAGTTTTCCACGTAGTGCTGTAACAAAGGCCTAACTGCTGAGAACGGCGCCGAATCGACATTTCGCGGTCTTCTGTCACACTAGCTGATACGGCCGCAATATTTTCTTCACTACGCACAGTGGTAGTTTAATGTCCAACAAAGTAAATTTGGTGCGAAATTTGGTCACAATCTTCCGAATAGACTGCTCAGAAGGTCGAGAATGCCGACCATAAAATGGAAGCAGCGTGCGATGAACATTTCGAACCGAGCACGAATTTTGATAGTAAAATTCAATAATTTGCAAGCGTTGTTCATTTATAAGACGATCCATGGTTAAATTGCAAACCAAACTGAAGCTGTTTCACAGTGACACAAGGTACTAAACACACGTCAGCTGTCAAAACCAGTGTTGCCAAAACAAACCAGCTAAAAAATCACCCGTTATAAGGTTAGAACAAAGAATATATTCAAAAATTGACTCAACCCTTTTGTTGATATCTTTGCCACCCCATTATGTGTGGTGGGCATTGGCATCACATCCCAACACCGAACGTGTCCCTCGTGCTGTGGAATAATCCACAAGATCGCGGACCGTTTTTTATGGAGGGCCTTCCTCATCGCCCGGCATGTACGATGACGCCAAGATGAAGTTGCCCTCATTAGATTCAATGCTGATTGCCGCAATATCCCTTATCCTGTACCTAGATAAAAAGAAAGCGTTTATTGACTTTTTAGCTAAAATACAACTTCTTATATCACCTTCTGACGTGGAGTGGAAAAGGTTGTAGTCTTTTGACCTTAATCCTTGCACCTGGTTCTTTCGAATCCTTGGTTCTTGAATTAAAGGCACATTCACGGTCTCCTGAGACATGTAGAGCACAAGGTCGTACGTTGCTGCTTTAGTGTGACGCAAATTAATTTGCACCACCAGCAGCTTTTGACTCCCCTTTGCTTTCATGTCTCTTTAACTTTACGGTTCCGAGATAATATCTCAACACGCCCGCTTTCTCTTTCAGAAGAAGGTCAGATTTCTTGTCTATTACGAACAAGAGGTCCTTTCCTTTCCCGTTAAAACTCTTCTTATACTGCAGAAGATTCCATTATAATATGGAGAAATCCTTATTCTGTTTTGCCATGAGTTTGATTATGGATGAGTCCTCATGCGTGGCAGGAGAGGGAATTCATATTCTGACTTGCTGGTGAAGTGGAAGAGATGTGACGGGTAGAACCCCGAGAGAAGCACCCTCCCACGGTTCGCCAATATTGGCGATTGTGCGGGTGAGGAACTCCAGGGAATTCCGGTCCCCACAGCAAACCACTTTAACTCCTTTCCTGCTTCATCGAAGATATGTTCTTCCGAATTATCGTTCTCAGATGTGGCCATCATGGCTTTAAGGATTTCGTTTTTCACGAGTAGCCAATTTTTTGCCGTGATTTTCCCATCCGGGTCGTCCCGACTTATTATGGCCACCTGCATATCGATCGGTGTCGAACTAGGCTTCGTCCCATAAGAGTTGCCTACCTGTGCTTTCTTGTTCCTTTTCAGGAGCGATGTAGCGTTGGTTTGCTGTTTCTTGCTGGAGGTCGCCAAATTCGCCTTTGAGTCGGGACGAGCATCAGAGTTTTTGCTGGCCTGTTCACGTATTATCTTTTTAGGGATAGACCTATAGATGTAGCTCCATCCACTCATTTGCTGTCTGGATTTATAACGTTCATCTGTGGGGTGGAGTCAATGGGTTCAGTTGCAGTCAATGCCAACTGACGTTCATAGTTCTTCACCAAATTCCTATGTATTTTCAGAAGGGCATTGTGTCTTGAACTGAGGGTAGTTGGTCCTTTTTCTCGGTAGAACTCACGAATGGTTTAGAGGATCTGTAGTTACTGCGTTGCCTCGAAGCTTTGAGGGGTGCAGTAGACTTCAGCGTAGTCTCTTTTTGACTCGAGTCTTCCAATAGCTCGTCCTCGGTTTGACTTCCTTTAGAAAGAGGTTTGTTCGAGGTCTTCCTACCGTCGATAGCCAAGCTATCTAGTGCAGGAAGAAGAGCCGTCGCAAGGTTGTGAGTGTTTCCCTGTCTCTTTAATTCTGGTTTGCTTGTTTTGGTCACTGGCGACTTAGCTTCTTACGGGCCAAGCCCTCGCCGACAGCCGTGACTTCTGCCGACACTTGAGTGTATATCCCCACTCGAATTTTTTTCTCTTGCAAACTTTTGTCTTGCTTCTTGCGAAGCCAAGCCCTCGCCGGAAGCCGTGACTTCTGCCGACAGTTGAGTGTATATCCCCACTCGAATTTCATTCTCTTGCTAACTTTTGTCCATCTTATTTGTTGGGATAACATCCCTGTTTTTGGTTTTCTTAGTTGCTTGACCCTGCAGCTGGATTGCTGGAGTGTCAAGCGTAAGCCCCCTCGCCATCGTCAAGGCGAAAACCATGAGGAGGATAATACCTAATTACTTCATTTTATAATGAAAACTTGACTAGTAAACCAACTCAATTTGAGTCAGTAATCATTATATAACAGATTTCTCTGATAATTTTGAGGTTCTTCCATACTACTCCACCTAAAATATTTGATATTTTACATTAATAAACTTAGAACTTGGTGTACTTTTAGATCATTTAACATTTTCTTAAGAGTATTTTTTGAAGTTTGAACGGCTCTCTCAGCAGCCCCATTGTACTGTGGGTGGTAGGGCGGACTCTTCAAACATTAATGTTATTGGTTCAAAATAGATTTTAACGGCCTTTAGTCCTTAAAAATTGGCGTTTCGTCCCGACGTTCTCATTTGGACTCTTCAGTTGACAGTGAGGGCCTTGTCCAGATGCAATTTTTATTAAGTTCAGTCCAGCTTACCTCAATTTTACAGCGAAAATCAATTGTGAACTATATTCAACCCAATTAGAATTTCTAATCAAGAATTGTTGGAAATTTTGTTACCCGTGGCCTGGCATTGTTTACATATGAATGATTTTTTATAATACAAATTCTATATACTACTGAAATACATCAGCCAATTGGAAGGCTTAGCATTATTTAATTGGACTTGTTGAATTATTGATTGAAAATAGCTTTTAACGGCCTTTAGTCCTTAAAAATTGGCGTTTCGTTCCGGCGTTCTCACTTGGACTCTTTATTTGACAGTGAGGGCCCTGTCAAGACGCATTTTTTACTAAGCACAGTCCAGCTTACATCAATTTTAAAGCGAAAATCAATTGTGAACTATATCCAACCCAATTAGAATTTCTAATCAAGAATTGATTTTCGTTGTAAAATTGAGGTAAGCTGGACTGAACTTAATAAAAATGTAATGTTATTATCAACGCAAAATTTGACAAAAATCTCCGAATTGAAAGGCAGTCCGTTATCTGATACAAGTGTGGAGGGTAAACCAAAATAAGTAAACAGTGATCTTAAAACCGATATAACATTTTCAACTTTTGTTTGTTTCATAGCCTTACATCAATCAATTTCGTGTAACTATCTACAATTAGTAAGTAGTTGAAACCCTTCATAAAAAACAAATCGATATGAATACGTTCGAAAAAACATTTTGACTCAGGCTATCGCTCATGATATTGTGACGCTGGCTTGCTACCTGAAAATACACACGGTTTACACTCTAGTACAAAAACATCAATATCATGGTCGATCCCTGGCCACCAAAAATATTGTCTGGCTAACATTTTCATGCGGACAACACCCACATGCGATTCATGAAGACGAACTAAAACCGATTGCTGTAAAGTGTCTGGTATTACTAATCGCTCGCCATAAAAAAGACATCCTTCATCTTCCGATAATTGTAATCTCTTATGAAAAAATTTCATTAAAGTTTCTGGCACACTGCTTGGCCATCCTGTTTGTTCCGTATTTAAAACATTTTTAATTTTCCATTCTCTATCCGATTCTACCGCTACATCTTCAAATTTAATGTTCAAAAAACTATCGCACTTTAATGCACTTAACAGTGAACTATACTCCTCTACTTCTGTAGGGTAGGTAAGGGGTAGACGTCAAAGCCCATCTGGGGATACAAAAATCAATTACCAATATGCAGTTTGAATTTTTTACGGACGAAGCAGCTGCTTATTTAAAAATTATTATAAATACACAAAAATATATTATAATACCATCATATATTAATTGTAACCATTGGGAAAGGGATTTTGAAGCAGTTATGGATACGATTGAGAGCATCAATGAAGAAAACGTGATGATTATTGGCGACCTAAATGCCAGATTAGGAAGCGAAGAAGGTAAAGAAAACTTATTTGCTGGCAAAATGAGAAAGTCAAAAGATCCAACTATGAACTCGAGAGGACGCAAACTACTGGAACTTTGTGACTCATATGGACTTAAAATTGTGAATGGTGTTTGTAACTCTGATAAATATGGAGAATTTGCTTTCGTTGGCCACCAAGGATGCTCAGTTGTTGACTACTGTCTTGCAAAAGGTGAATGGTTAGCTTTAATAACTGATTTTGAAGTTTTGAATGTGCCGTTCTCCGACCATTTTCCAATAATTGTAGACTCAAAGACAAATTTAGTAAGCCAAATGGAGACTATTAAACTACAACTCCCCGCAAAACTAATTTGGAAAGAATCTAGAGCTAACGATTACAGGTTAATGCCTGAACAGAACATAGACATAGAAAGGGATTTGAGTATAGGAGATATAGAATCTTCTATTAAATCTTCGTATCCAGTTTACAAGCCAACAGAAATGAAAAACAAAAATATATGGTTCGATCCAGAGTGTGATACGGCAAGAGAAAGATCTTTTGGTTGGCTGCACGCTTTTCGGAAGTATAGCTACCCGTATATCAAAAAATTTTATATCGAAGCTAATATCGCCTATAAGGAATTATGTAAAATGAAAAAAATGTAATTCTTTGAAACTGAAGCATTAAAGCTATCCTTGTTTACAAATCCAAATGATTTCTGGAAAGGCATACGAAACATAAATGGCAAAAAGCTTGAGATAAGCGTTCACCTCAGTGCTGGATTACTGCGTGAGCACTTCCAGACTCTTTTGAATCCAGTAAGTGTTGCCCCCCAAATTCTTTATGCAGTTCCTTTCTACTCCGATCCTATTTTGGATTCCCCTTTCATGGAGGAAGAAGTATATATCACCATCAAGAAACTCCAGGATGGAAAATCACCAGGTGTGGATAGAATAACAACAGAATTTTTAAAATATGGAACATCTAATCTAATTGTTTAGCTTACCCAGGCTTTTAATAAAATATTAGAGACTGGTAACATTCCACAACAATTTAAAAAACCAATGATTCTTCCTGTTCACAAAAAAGGCGACATCAATGATCCAAAGAACTATCGAGGAATATCCTTACTCAACGCTTCATACAAGTTGTTCACCTCTCTTTTGAATAACCGACTATCCCAATGGATAGAACACAATAAAAAACTACATGAATTCCGGGCGGGATTCCGTAAAGAATATTTGACAATTGACAACATATTCATTCTGCGAAGCATCGCTGGAACATTTCTGGAGCAGAAAAAGAAGCTATATGTGTTTTTTGTCGACTTCAAAGCAGCCTTCGATTCCATTGATAGACGAGCTCTGTTCTACAAACTATTTAGCGTTGGTATGACACCTAAATTTGGAAAAGTGCTGGAAAATGTCTACGAATCCAACCAAGCGACTGTATGGAACGGAAAAGAAATTTCGGACTGGTTCGAAACTAAAATGGGAGTTAAATAAGGATGTCCTTTAAGTCCATATCTCTTCGCTCTGTTCATAAACTATCTTGTAGACATTTTACCAGGCGGAATCGAATTTTCCGGAACACTTTTGAAAGCCCTTCTGTTTGCAGATGATGTTATTCTATTTGCTAGTTCACCCGAAACCTTACAGCTTATGATTAATAAGTTAGATATGTACTGCAGCCATTGGAATTTGATGGTGAATCTTAGAAAATCTAAAGTAATGGTTTTTAAGAATGGGTCGGGTAGATTATCCAGAAAAAAAAAATTGCATTATGGCAGAGAACAGATTGAAGTTGTAGAAGCTTATAAATATCTCGGAGTGGTTATAACGTATAATATCAATATGGAATGTCATTTTAGAAGCAAGCTTATCCAAGCTAAAAGTGCTATAAGCGCAACATGGAAAAAGTCTTTTTTCAAATAATCTTGTGGTGCAATCCGTCAAATACAAAGTATTTGTGGCCGTGGTTGAATCAATTATGATGTACGCTGCTCAGACCTAGGGATATGAAAGATACACGACCGTAGAAAAGTTATTAACGTATTATGTTAAAAGATGTTATCAACTCCCGAGAAGTACACCAAACTAAATGATCACCATTGAAACAGGTTTATCACCAATTTTCATTAGATCTCTGAAGCTCCATGTAGAATACTTATTGAAAGTGTTTGAAATGCCTGATGAAAGATTCGCCGAAGATCATAGCACTTCATGCTATAGTCAAAAAGAACCTTTGGTTCGGAAAATTGAACGAGCTTGCTGACTTGTGGCCTGAACTTTGTACTCAACGTGGAAGA
Source organism: Melangyna quadrimaculata (assembly GCA_949320155.1). Classification (NCBI taxonomy): domain Eukaryota; kingdom Metazoa; phylum Arthropoda; class Insecta; order Diptera; family Syrphidae; genus Melangyna; species Melangyna quadrimaculata. The sequence continues at coordinate 11,229,114 of OX439486.1, forward strand.
CAAAAGATGTCATGGATGCTCTCTATAACCTTATTTCGATAACTGATGAAAAGTTCAGAATCAATAGTATAAGGGAAGCCTCTTCTTCTGTCCACCGAGCAATTTACAGCCAACTACAACACAATCTGTGTGAACGAAATTACTTTCGGAATGAACATGATTCAAAACTTATTTCCGCAATTTTCAAAATGAGAGGGGAGCTTGTAAACCTTAACTGTATCCCACATCGAGAAGATCTACCGATTTATTGCAGTCTTTGTAACATGAGGGTGATAGAAGACGTCATGCATTTTATAGGAGTATGCCCAATTCTTAGTGAAATAAGAAGAAATTATCTTGGCGGCGACCGGAAAACCGAAAAAGAGGTGCTAGAGATCCTCAACTGCGAGAGCAGCAACTTCCTACAGAAATAAAATAATAAACGAAGCATTTTGATTTTAGTACTTTTTAATATTATTATTAGTACAACTTAAAAAAAACAGCATATATTTTGTTTATATAATGTCAATCGGGCAGACGGCTTCATGCTTTTTTCGATTTATGTAAAACTAATTGTAAAATTGTATTTTAGAGAAGAAAAATAAATCTATATATCTATCTATCTATCAAAGCCCATCTGCATTATTCATTTGACTAGCTTTCTTATACTCAATTTTAAACTGATACATATTTAATATCAAGGCCCACCGATGAATCCTAGCCGCTGTGACTGGTGGTGTGGAGATTTTAGGATTAAAAATTTCTCGTAACGGCTGGTGGTCAGAGTAAATTGTAAAAGATTTTCCGTAAATATATTTGTGGAATTTTTTTTACATTGAAAATAATAGCTAACGTTTCCCTATGCAGATGGGAGTACTTTTTTTCTGCAGAGCTCAGTGTACTCGAAGCAAAAAGATAAAAGACCTGGGGCCTATAACACAGAACAACAAGTCAACTAGTCAACATTTACTTGTTCAACTATGTTTGTCTAACAAGTGAAATTCATTTCTGTAACACAATAAAACCGTAACAATTGTCAATAGAAAAAATTTCCCTTCACTTGTTGAATCAGTTGAACAAGTAAATATACCAAGATGAGTCGTGTATGATAAGTTGAATTCTTTTAGTTTCAGGCCAACACACTTGTTTTGAAATTTAATTTCATTTATTGCAAATGTGACGGTGAACTTGCGAAACTGTCATTTTATGAACACCATGAACGTCACATATAATTCAAAGGCTGTATTTTTTCGGGTTGGGGTCGAAATTCTGCCGAGGTCAAAAATCTTTTTTCAAAATTCTGCTTTCAAAAAGCGCGCGCTGTCTTACATTTTTGAAACTTTTATTTATTATTCGCAGAACTTTGTAAAACTAAATTTGGGAGAGTATTAGGTAACCTAGTTTTTCCCTATAAAAGTATGTGAATGCTTTCTTTTTTTATAAAATGCAAACTGAAAGTAAATGTCTTTTGACAAGTGGAAGTGAAAGTGTGCTTTAAATTATTTATGGCAGTTCAAAAGCAACGAAAGAGACATTTCCAAGAACACAGAACAATGCTTAAATATGGCATCGTCGACTTAAGGTGATAGTCTGTCGCAGTCATGCAGGTGCTGGCCTATACAAAATCATAAATAATCTCACAAAGGAACTTATTACTGCCAAAGCTGAAGCTAAAAGGGTCAAAAATGGAGAGAGAATAAAACAGAAAAAATCAATTACATTTTATAAAGAACAAAAAAAAAGAAGAATTTTAAACAAGAGAACAGATTTAAGCCATACTGGGTTCCTTAAGCAAATAACATAGTTCTCTGTGGTTCTGTTTAGATGTTGGTTTTTGCATTAATTTATGAAAAAAGTATATAACTTTTTGTTGTTATTTTTTTTTGTTACATCGTTAATAAATCCTTCTTAAAAAAAAAATCAGCTAAAGCAGAATTTTATTTTTCTATATTATTATTTGTCAGTATTTTTAAAAGCAGAATTTTGTAAAACAGAATCGAAAAAAAGCAGAATTTTTGTACCAATAGGCAGAATTTTGAAAAGCAGAATTTTGAAACCAGAATTTCGACCAGCTCCCTATTTTTTCCCTTGTATATAGTGCTTTATTTTTACTAGTGGTGGAACGTAATTTAATTAGTGAGAGAGACTTTCGGTAACACAATCACCAACTTTCTACGGGCACACAAAATTTTTCAATAAATATGGGGTTCTGTTCCAAAGTTTATTCTTTATTTGAAAATTTTTATCTTTCTTAGCTCTCATTGAGAGTCAAAAAAAAAAAAACATTTTTTGAACAAAACTCTTGACCACTAAATAAATTCTAAACGATTTTTCCAAAGCTATTTGAATTACACTGCTGCAAGTACTTATTTCTAACTTGTTGACTTTCAACAAGTCCGAAACCGTCGGTTGAAATTTATCAACTATTCAACAAGTTTATTCTACTTTTTCTTAACTCTTGTTGTTTCCAGTTACAGAAACAGTGGAATTGTGACATTTCACACTTGTTGAAAGAAGCTAAGACAATTGATATAGTTCTCCTAGACTTGTTGTTACGTGTTACACAATTTTAAAGAAGTTGTTGAATTTCACTTGTTCAACAAGCACTTTATGTATTGTGTTATAGGCCCCTGCTCTATCTACATGAGATAAAATTCCGCCAACTCTATAGGGCTTCGCGTCACAATGTAAAATTATTTATTTTTTTGGGTCATAATGAACTAACATATTACTATTTAGAATCGATTCTTTACTCTTTATGAATGCTGCTTCGCATTCTTTCGATCAGGCTAAAACAACATCCATCTTTGTTAAATTATAAAGATCTTTAAGTTCTGAGGAAAGGTTCGGAATTAATCGCTTATAAAGGTTTAACAACGCAAGATACTTGGTTAATTGGGTCACACTTTCTGACTTAGGGGGCATTTTTAATGGCTTCCAACTTTATAACACTGGGTTTAATTCCCTCTTTATTGATAATATGCCCTAAATATTCTATTTCACTTTGACAACAACAAAAAAACTGGCATTTATACATTTTTACCCTAACTTTGTGCCTTTCTAATCTGCCAAGAACTTTAATTAAATTGGATCTACAGTCATCATTGTTCGAGCCACCTACAAATTTATCATCGAGATAACACTGCACTTGGGAACGTTTTTTAAAATCTCGTCCATTATAGATTTGAAAATGGCAAGTGCACATTTGACACCGAAAATCAGTCGTCAAAATCTGAAAAGCCCCTTATGGGTATTTATGGTCAACACCTCTTGGCACTTCTCACTCCTACTTGTTGATAAGCGCCTTCCAGATCAAGGACACAAAAACAGGCTGAGTTGCTTAACCTTGCAAAAATGCCATCACACCTTGGCAAAGGATAATGATCGGTCCGCACAAATGGGATAATTGTGACCTTACAGTCAACACATAAACGAATATGCCCATTGGGTTTCGTTACCACCACCACAGGTGAGGCCCAATCGCTATATCGTACTGTGGATATACAATATTTTCTGCTAAAAGCGTATCTATATCATGTCCCACTTTATCCCGCAAGACTAACGGATCGGTATATGGTCTACAAAATACTGGGGTACTATTTTCTATTAAAACAATGTTTTCTTTGTATTCTAAAATCGGTTCGCGTTTATCTCCGTGGAATACACTTCTATATTTTTGAACTAAATCACTTACTTCTGAGTTATTTTACTTCAAACTATCACATGCAAATACGTCAAATAACGCGCTCCTCCAACTCGAAAGAAGTTTGTCAAGCCACGACCTTCCTAGCAGTGGAATAAAAACTTAAGGTCCATCAACTATAATCAATTCCAATGGAAATACTTGGTCACCAAAGTTACCACTGGGACTGATTTGGGTCAAAAGGGACTAACTTTTTAAACTTGGCTCAGAGACTCATCTTTTTTAGATTTGACTCTTTTTTTAAGAGTACAACACATTTTATTTAATACGGTGAGTCAGTTTTTAAGTTCAAGCGCTTTTATTCCATTTTGTTGAAAAAAAATGTATGAAAAATTAGTAAGTAAAGAAAAAGAAATTTAAATATCAAAATATTAAAATGACTTTGGTTTTAAGTGGAGTGAATGAAAATAATTCAAATAAAAAGTACAAGTGACCTCAACTCCAGAAATTATTGTGTTTCGACCAAGGTATAACAGTGGGATCTTCAGTCAGTCTGTTATACCCTACTAAGACACAAATTTTGGTCGATGTTTACCGACTCTTATAAAAATCACAGCAGTAAGATCACCCTGATCACGGGTAATTATTTTCTGGTTGCACGAATTTAAACTAGAATAATAAAATTCACAGTATCTTACTGAGTCATACGTTCGATGTGAAATTATCACCTGGATTAAAATACTCTATGCGTCAGATAAAGCTAGTATTGTTGGATTTTATGCCCACTTGTTCGTCTTTTAAAGGAAGTTTTTATCGTCAGTTTTGTCACCACTCATTTATGAATAAAGCACACGACTTACAAAAATAATTTTCTGTGTTTCCCTCGTCGCCAGTTTCGTGTCTGAGAATCAGAAGTATGTGAAATGAAACGCACAGGTCTATGGTTATTTGTAATCTGCTGATTAAATATTATACAACGCTCATATAAAACAGATTCCAAGATCTGAACATTCTGATTTAAAAAAAAAAAATAAGTCTGGGGTCGACCCACACTAGTAACTTCCCATTGGTGTCCTTGAAAACCATGTACATATGTACATACTTAAGTTGTGGGTGTTAGAGTACATACAATATACATATTATATAATTATATATTTTATATTGTAATAACTTTAGGTTTTTGGATAATCAGTATAAAGGAAGGTATAGATATAGAGATACAGGACAAAATGTGACATTACCTATATTTTGTACTTTTTTCCTAACTCTTCTCTGTATAGAGGTATTAGTTATTTAAGCCAATTATTTCAAAACAGACTATTTGCTAAAAAAAAATACCAAAAATAAGGGGAGTGTACTTAAAACAAAACATGGTTTCAAAAAATATAAAAAGGCAAATTATGTGTCATATGCATAATTTCGATTTTGAAGCGATTTTGATGGTAAGAATTTTTCGAATTAAAACATTTTTGAAAAGTTTTTTCTTGCATTATTTTGATTTCTAGCTTTTAAAAGGCTGGTTTTAAAAATCTCAAAATTACACAGCATTTAGATGGTATACATTTTTGGTAAGAATTTCAAATCGATATCATTGTTTTTTCAAAATATTTGAGTTAAAAAACCTTAGTTAACAATTTTAAATATTTTTTGCTCTAAAAAAAACTGTTTTTTGAATTTTTTTTTTAAATTACCTGTTGTTGACTACGTCATTATATGTAAAAAAAAATAGACTGGGTTCGGAATCATTTTTTGTTCTTGAAATATTTGAGAAGAAAATTATTTTTCAACTCTTTTTCCTAGTTTAAAAAAAGGTGTTTGTTGAATTTTTTTTAATATTAACCCATTTGGTATTGTGTAAATATGTGTAAAATAAAATTAGTCTGAAGTGAATATCTTATTCCGTTCTCGAGATATTCCAGATAATTGACATTTTACAGCTCCTGTTAAATTGCTGTACTAAGAAAACGGTTTATTGAATTTGTTAGAAAACCTTTTCAGCACGTTATGACAATATTATCTGTAAAATAAAATGCATCCGAGGTCGATATCTTTATGCGTTCTTGAGATTTGCTGGACGATAAAAGTACCCCGAACGTACGTACATACACACATACAGACATCTTGCTAAAAACGACGGATTCTGATTCTAGAGACCTCAAAACGTGAAGATATGTCAAAATTTTCAATACGACAAATCGCACCAATTACAATAACTTCCAATGGAAAGTTAAAAAAAAAAACTTCTTTTGTGACAACTCAGATTGCTCTGAACTAAAAAATAAAACCACCGTTAGGCGCCATTTTAAGCAAGATTATGAAGCTTTTATTTTTGAAAATCTGTGCTATGAATGGTGGTTAGTCTGAGGTTAAATTTTGTAAAATTGGTTTTCAAATAGGTACCTACTTAGAAAATTTTCTTATAAACTTAAAAGCATTGCTTTTTAATTCGAAAATGGAATTGCAAAGTCCACACTTTGGCAAACAAAAAAGCATCCCTTGGAGTACCAGGGACAATCACCTAACAGCTCAAGCTTAAGAAGCTTTTGACTTTCGATAAGAACTTTCCCCTTTATCCAGCATCTCTCCGGAGTAGGCGCACTAGATAAGTCTAACAACCAAAACGAACAATGTACCAAATCTCAATCTCCTCACCATCACACTATATAGAGAACATACCAAAGTGATTGTTTTTACCATTTACCTTCAAACTGGGCAGAGGTAGAGTGCAGAGAGCTCAACCAAACCCGTAAAGTTTCAAGTCCCCACTACCTACATAAAGAGGGATTGTTGGAAGTCATAGCATCATCCGCATATCATTTAACAACAACAAATCCGTTAAAGGACTTTATCGTTATTTCCGGGACGGGATTTTACTTGGCACGCGCTCTTCGTGCACCCACTCTGTGTTCTGTATCAAGAGTAAGTAGAGGAGCGGAACTCAGGACCAACTAAAAAGTTTAGTTAATCATAAATAACCGTCGGCAAAGGATGAAATCGCACGCTCACATTTCTCGTACATCGTTAAAATTTAGTTAATATCTACGTTTATCAATTTTGTTTTTTTTTTGTTTGTTGTTGATTGACTTCGGGGCTCGGGATCTATGTATGTAGATATTTATTTAGAATATTCAAAGTTTGTTCCATGGAGTTTTCAAATAAAATTCTTTGAATGAGTGAACAGTTTTTTTGATGGTGATGTAAAATTTGAAGTTTTTTGTGATTCTGATGACCATTATGTTGTCGTATCGAGAGTGCCGTGCCGTGAATTAATAAAACAGGTCATATCCCTTGACTACCTGCCGCGTGACTGCATTCAGTAATCTCAAACAGTCTATATCTCCAAAAGAAGGTAAATTCTCTCTTTTCATCACCATCATCTGTGGGACTGGAGAAGGGGATTTTACCTTTCCATTTGTATTTAAATTAGCCTAATTCCACGTAAGAGATCTGACAGAGCATTTAATCAAAAACACAAAAAAAAAAAAATAATAAAAAAAGGGCAAAAGTACCTACCTAAACCTCTCTGGCACTTATGTAAATTAACAATTTGATAGCTTTGATAGTAAAATGTAGCCTGAATGAAGGAGAACAGAGATCCAATTTATTTTGTTGGTGATCTTCGTTCGCTGCCTTTTACGGACCTAATATAATAATTATCGAATACTTATCTGTAAGTGCTTAAATTTGAAAAGTAATATATAGGTGCATAGGCCGGGTGTCAGTTGGATTTAAATCAGGGATTTAATTAAATTCAATTGACACAGAGTTATTTTCTTTTGAAACACTTAGATTATAATTAAGGCTTTTATACCTATACGAATAAAATTTAGTTGGGTTAGGTACACGAGTTCCAAAATCATAATCTCCAAATAAAGATCCCCAAATTAAAATCCCCAAAACCGAAATCTCCAAATTTAAAATCTATAAAAACTAAATCCTTAAAACCAAAATCTATAAGCACTAGAATCCCCATAAATGTCAGTCGGTCTGTTATTAAAGTTTTTTTTTTTAATTTTATTGTTGGGGATTATTTTTCGGGCTTAGAGATTTTAATTTTGGAAATTTTTCAAAACATGGATATTTTAGGATTTGGGGATTTTGCGTTTGGTTATTTTGTGGGTCTCCCAATTTAGTGTTATTTATTTATGGGATAAATTATCCTACTTAACTTAGTTTAAATGGTGACCTAGTGAGGTACATTTATATACGCGAAAACGCCAAAAATTTGATCAAATTTAAGCCGTGAGTTGTTTAAAAAAAAAAATTAAATACAAAACGATTCCATAAATCGAAGACGATACCAAAAAATATTTTAAAACCCATGTGTCATAAAATGAACCATAATCCTCGACTGCATACAAACAAATTTTCAATTTTAAAAACCCAAACTTCAATTTCAACCGCTAGCACTTGAGCCTGGAGTAAGAAGGAGTAATCGCCAATATTGTGTAACTTTTAAGGCCTTACCTTGGTAAGAGTTAAATGGTTACTATAGTCGAATACATCAGATAGATAGATTTTTATTTTTGGTATTCAGATTTAAGCTACCGCACAGTTTACATACAGAGATTTGATATACTATATTTGATATCTTTCTACTGAATAAGTATTTTAATTTATATTGAGTTTAGGCTTTGATAAGAAATTAACTTATGAAGGAAAGTACAAACAAAAACCTTCAATTTAAAAAAAAAAACAGGTGCATTAAAAATAAAACTTCAAAACCTTAGTTGTGAAGTAAAGGTTAGTAGAATTTAGGTTAGTGAATAAAAGGATAAGAGGATAAGAGTAGTTAGTCTATAAATACTTAATTAAATAAATAAATAATTTAAATAGATAAATAAATAGACAAATTAAAACAAAAATAAATAATTAAATTAATAAGTTAGTAAATAAATATATGAATAAATAAATAAATATATATATAACTAAATAAATAAATAATTGAATAACTATATGAATGAATGAATAAATAAATAATTGAATAAATAAATAAATAATTGAAGAAAAAATAAATAACATCATTTAAATACAAAGATGAATATTACCTCAATTATACAATGGTCATAACACATAGTTACACTTTCATATATAACAAATCATTGAATAAATTAATAAACATATAAAACAAAAAAAAAATCAGAAGTATGGTTAGTGAGTCAGTTGGTTAATTAGCGGATTATCAGAGGTTTCACAATTTCGTAAGAAAATTTCATTAAGTTTATTTTTTCTAAAAGAAATCATTTCAACATTCGCTCTTTCGTGTAAATCTGAAGTAGAATGGTATCGAGGGAGGTTAAGCATCATTTTGAGTAACTTGTTTTGCGATACTCGCAATTTTTTAAGATGGCATTTCGCACATTTTTCCCACACTTGGCAACCATACAAAAGAATTGCTTGAAAGATTACCTTATGAATTTTAATTTTATTTGAATTGCTTAGACATGACTTCCTATTAATAAATGGGTAGAGCATGTTGATTACTATGCTTACTTTTTGTAAGGTTTTTAAACGTAAGTTTTTGAGCTAAATGAACAACTAAATATTTGACACTGAAAGCCTAATTAATATTAACACCATTAATATTAAGCTTATTGTTGGGAAGATAGCAAGACTTTCTTTTTCTACTAAAAAAGATAGCTTGAAGTTTATCAGAAGGGCAAGTTTTTTAATGCGCTAAAAACCACAAAATATGCGCATAAAATATGCACGTAAATTTAGAAAATATGCTCTTAAAAAGTAAAAATATGCTCTGAAAAAGTTGTATGATGATGAAAAAACATTAAAATTTAAAAAAAAATCAGTCTTTTATTTGTCAACAAAAAAAGTAAACCTAAAATAAACTTTTAAAAAAAATCTATTTTAATTCCAAAGGTACTAGCAGTCCAGATTCTTTGAATATGTCTTGTTCACACATACGTAGGTACCATACATTTTTTGAAATTTTCAAAAAGAAATCTTTGTCTATGTTTGGTCACAAAAAAACTTTTCAACATCGAAAAAGATATCTTAACGTCAAAAGATGTAACAGGAGCATTCTTGAATGATAGAATTTCACTTATTGAATAGTTCCCCAGGTTCTCCTCTTCGTTACTATCCAGCGTTTTTATATAAAACATTTTCAACTTTCATCAAAATAACTCTGCCTATTGAACCTTCGGCTGAATTAATTTTTACAAATGCATCTTTCATATGAATTTGCATTTTGAGTGTGTTCCATGCCTGTAGTAGTTCAGTTATATTTTCATTAAGAAATCCATAGTTGGAACTTGTAAGAATTATTATTTTTTTAATTAAATGATTTAATTGTATTTAGTGCTAATGCCAAGTTGGCATTTCTATAGAAGTTGGAATCGAAAATTTAGCAAAAGTAAATATTTAAATATTTAAATTTTTAAATCTTTTGAATACTTCGAAAATATTCACTAAAAATATGCAAAAAATGCATTATTATGCATTTATGGTTAAATATGCAAAAATATGCTCTAACGATTGAATGCCATTTTTAAGGAAATTTTCTGATTCGAAAAACTAGTTTAATTATTTTCTACTTTGATTATCACAAAAAAAAAAAGCATTGACCTTTATTTTCCACTTTTGATAATATTGCGTCATAAGTTTGAATGCATGCCGTAAATTTGTCTCTATGTCGAGATAAAATGCATGCGACGAAAAGATGCCTGTATCATCAGCGAATATAGCTACTTCACATTCTGGTAGCCTGGGAATATCACATGTGTATGTTGTACAAAAAAGGACCCAGCACTGATCCTTGTGGCACACCTTGGCCAACTTGGTAAGAGTCTGAAGGACTGTTATTGGAAAAAACACTAAAACATCGGTTTCACAGAAAACTTTTAATAATTTTAACAAGATGCATGGGAAATCCGAAAGATGCCATTTTGTGCACAATCCCATCATGCCATACTGTATCAAATGCCATCAGACTTTCGTGATTTTAAGGTGGAAACAATATATTTAACTTCCTGCTTAGATACAAACTAATCGATAGGGGTATCAATATTTTGCGAATTTACCAAGTTCAACGTGCTACTTACAAGGTTTTGAGTATTGTCATCACTTAGGTGTTGTAACACGGTATGATTATTCAAAAATTGTGATGCAAAAATATTGGCTTTCATTGAATCCTGGTAAACTACTTCATCCCCATTTTCGAGATTCGTTATTCGCCTATTTTTGGTTTTAATAATTTTTGCAATATTCCAAAATAGTTTTGTATTTTTTTCCAATTTGCTTAGTTTATCATTCCAATTTCTGTTTCTAAAATTACTTATTTCCAAATTAATCTTTTTGTTGTACAATTTAACTTGATTACGATATTCCAACAAAAACGCACGATGTTAATTGTAAATAAAACAAAAAGTTTTCAAAGAATTATCTTAATATTTTGAATTATGAAAGGAGGACCTATGACAATTATGTGTGAAAATATCGGTCAAATGCCCGCCACGGTTTCGGTGGCATAGGTATACCTCTATTCGATTGTCCATATTTTCAATGACTCTGAGACATAATTGAGGTTCTGAATTATCTCATCTTTTAGCTCTTGAATTGTTCTTGGCTTATTGACGTACACTTTTCTTTTAAATACCCCATAACAAAGAAGTCCAACGGTGGGTCGGAACTGGAAACTATGAAAAAGTGGTCATGGGGCTGTATCTTTTAAACTAATGAACGGTTTTCGCTATATTGTTGCTGTGAAAAACATAGAATTTAGTTAAAAAAATTTCCAAAATTTTTCAACGAAAAACTCAATATTAAGCTTTCCTACGGAAAAATAAATAAAATGTATTTTTTTGTTAACTAATTTTTTTTTGTATTTTTTGGGCAATCTGCTTTACCTAATGTATTATTCAGTATTTTCATCCTTGATTTAAACTACCTAATGCCAGTTAACAAGGCAAATATCACGCATAACACCCCCCCACCTCCTTTGCAGATTGGCAAAAATACTTCTTAAAGGGTTTAAATTACAAAGATGGTGCTGTAGGGAACGGGGTCGGATCCATATTTTTAAAAATATTACTTACAGAGACTACAGCTTTCATTCTTGACCACTTATTTTTTTTTAAACCTTTTTAAAGTTGAAGTTTAATTTTCAAAAATGGTATAGCTTTAAGAAACAAGTATCTTACCAACAAAATTTATTTCAAGAAAAAAACGTACAAAATGAGCCAGATATATGGCAGTTTTTTTTGTGAAATAGTGCCGTTTGCGACGTTGTATCTTTGAAACCAAAACATTTAGATTAAAATAACGTGTGGATTGTGAAAGAAGGGCCATTTATCTATGCAACCCAAAAAAAATTTCGTTCCATACGCTAAAAAAAAAATAACAGCCCATGACCGGAATTTTGTACTAGTCGACCCACTGTGCGACGCCTCGTGAGATAACACGGCTATTGAAATTCTCGCGCAAAAGAGCGATTGTTTCGTTGGCTGTGTGGCAAGTGGCACCATCCTGTTGGAAGCACATATCGTCCAGGTCCATATCCTCAATATCTGGCCACAAGAAGTACGTTATCATCTCGCGAAGCGAACACCATTCACGGTAACAGTAACTGCTTGGCCGACCTCATTTTCGAAGATGACGCCGCCAGCCCATGAACGAACTGGGCGAGCGTGCACTGGTGTTTTCTCAATTCCTACAGACCCGGTTTGCTGTGGACTACCGATTGTGGACACATTTGGTCGATTATGCTGACCAAAAAAATCACGAAGCGCACGGAATGCGTTTTGATTTGAACGCCCATTTTCGTAAAAGGCTTCAACAATCTTAACGCGCTGCTCAATTGTGTACCTCTCCATGGTTGAATTTGTTAAACACTAAAACAAAGCAATGTCATATTAAGTTGGGTAAAAACTTGACGTTAAGGTGTGACTCACAATTAGAGTTGGACAGTTTAGTTCATTTGAGTGAGCGATCAATTTAGTTCAATTCAAGCTACTGAACTAGTTAATTTTAGTTCAATTTAGTTCAATAGTCCATTTAATAGAAGATACAAAACAAAAATTCTCTTAAATATTATGTTAATTACTATGAACTATTTTGAATTAATTTTTATTTCTTGTTTTGCTAATAGAATTTTTGTTTTTCCTCAAATTAAATTTTTCAAATAAAATTGATTTCATTGTAGTCAATTTTTGTTATACTCTATGTTTTATTTTTAAAGAAATAGTATCTTATTTTATTAAAATGCTGTTTAAAATGCTAATGTATGTTAATTTATATACTGTGAAGATGAGGATTATCTTCGAAATATATTGGTATAATTAACATAAAAATTGCATTTATATTGAAATTAAGAAATCAGAACAAGGAATATATAAATTAAAAAATTAATTTGTTTGAACCACGTAAAAATATGATCACAATAACTTTTGAAATAAATAAAAAAAGCACATAAAAAAACTTCCGAACACTTCAGTGCCCCTTCGACCATTATAGTTTCGGCTTAAGCCAGATGCTTTCAAGTTTTTACTGGCCACGTTCAGCATTCAGCATAGTTTATCTAGGATTCTGAACTCATTTAAAGTGCTTAGAACTGGCAATTTGTGTGGCGATGACGTATGACTTATATGCGCCGCAGAAGACTGAGAATTTGTTGACAGCTGCGCTGACACGATCGGTGACATGAACTTTAAAGTCAAAGTTAGCCTACATCAAAATCAAAAATTTTAGATTTTATAGAAAAAATAATCTATAAAAATCGGATTTTTTTAAAGGTTTTTTAATCCATCATCATCGTTACCATCATCCAATAGAATTTGACAGTTAATGGCTTGACAGAGAGGCATTATTATTAATTATTATATTATTAACTCATTTGACACGTCATTTCCTATACAAATTCGACGTTCCAAATGAGCTAATTTCGAAATTACCGCATTTCCGCTCTACGAACGAACTATGTCCATAATCCAATCTACAATCCAAATCACAATCTGATTTTTATGGATAAGTCACTGCTTGGACATGGAATTTTCGACTCCATGGGATTTTTCTTAGACATGTTCCATAGTCAGGCCATCGTTCGGTGTTAAGGCTTTTTCATAAACGTCAAGTCTAAATTCAAAGACACTACCATAATTACCATAATTAAATTTTGAAATATCCAATTCACACATGGTCTTAACTTTAATTTCTGAAAATAGATTCACAAATAAATGATTTTGACGTGAGTGAGTGAACAAGAGGGAAAGATATTGCTTTGCTTTTCGAAATTTGATCCAATAATGGTTCATAAACATAAACACCGTTATTCATAAAGAAAAAATAGTTATTTGTACTCCCATGTTTAGGAAAACTACACCGTGGAACAAGAATGTTCCGGAGCAGTAAGCAATTGCCTTTAGTTTGAGCCCAGAAAATACTTATTCCCTGTTGTAGTTTTCCTGAAAATGGGAGACGGGAGCTAACATAACTATTTTTTCTTTATTAATACGGGTGAAAGAGTCGAAACGTAGTTCAAACTCACTTCGACTGAGGTTTAACGCTCTGTTAAGAAACCAGAAACTCCAAAGAAAATATAAAAAGAGATTAATGAATAAGCTTTTCTCTTTCTTTAAAAAAAATTTCGCGAACTAAATGAACTAGTTCACTAAGTTTGTGAACTAAGTTCAATAGTTCACTAAAGTGAACTAGTTCATTGAACTAGTTCGTTCGCGAACTACACAAGCCTACCCACAATTAGTACGTGCATTATGGTTGGACCACCCTTTATTTATTTTTTGATAGACGGTAAAAGAATTATTATTCTTTCATTCGACGCACCTCATTTTTATCATTTTTAACTCTATGGGCCATTTTCAAAACTGTTTTGGTGCATTCCATGAAAATGCGAAAGTTATTTTTTTACGAGAGACAAAAGGCGTGTTTTTTTTACTACTCATTATTAAACTCACTCTTAGAGATAGTAAAAACAGCTATACTCACTCTATACTCATTTTAAAATAATTTGCTTTAACTGTCATTCTGAGAAAAATTTCTTTAAATACATTAAAAAAAAAATGGATGAAGAAATGAAAAACGTAAGGAAACCTTAAATATTATAAAATATTTTTGAAAAATAAAGTTTTTATTTAATGCAGGTGCAGGATGATAATGAGATGAATTTTGAACACCTTTTTAGAGCCAGATTAAGTTCAAATGACTCTGCCATTGCTCTCTGTCATGCAAAAGTGGAAAACTTCATCCAGACTATAGATAACTACAGTGAAGAAGATTTTAAATCACATCTTTGATTGAACCGCTTGACGGTTAATCAATTAATAAGTGAATTAATTATTTTTTTTTAGTATATCAAGCGATTTTAACATTATTTTTTCGTTTGGTTGAATATTCTCAGTCCGAATTAATACAAATTCCATCAATTGCACGTGGAAAGCCTAGAATTGGAGCTAAAAAAGACATTTTAATGTATACACTCCCTGTCACTTGTTTGAGGCCAATATTTTCACAAATGTTTTTTCTCGATAAATACCTGTAGGAAATATTTTTTTCCTGGAAATGTTTGATACGTGTGAGTAGGTTATTATATTTTGCAATAAAAAAGTATAAATTTAAGGGGGTAACTTGGAAATTCCATAGGAATAAGAATGGACTGCAAAAATGGGTATAAAAAAATGCGTCACTTGATTGAGGCCTATTGAAAAATCTTATAAAAAAAGAACAAAACTATAAAAATGTTTACTTTTTTTTTGTTTTTAAACGTTAATGTATTATGTTTTTTTTTTCAATTAATAATGAGTATGCCCGCCATTTTTAGAAATTAGCTCTATTAGACGGTTTGGAAACTAATCATACAGTTTTTAGGAATAATCCAGTGAAATCTGGCTCCAGGCAACGCAGTTAGCTTCGACCAAGATGTCCTTATCTCCAAACTGTCTACCAGTATCACAAACTTTTCGAGATAGCCAGGCCCAAACGTTTTCGATGATGTTTGAATCCAGTGAATAGAGTGGCTATGGTAGAAATCCAACGTTTTCCGACTGAATCTAGCTTCTAGCTACCCTGGAAGTATGGATAGGGGCGTTGTCTTGTTAGAATATCCAAGGTAGAGGTTCAAGAATATTCTTTAGCTTTGGAAATATCCGTTCAGGCAGGCATTTGTAACTTTTTCCGTGCATTATTGTAGTTATAAACTTCAATTCAATTGTTCCATTATAGGTGAAAGCTTCCCACACCATAACACCAGATGTATGACTGTGATGTCTTGACAAAATAAGTTCTTCTTTTCTTTAATCGTAAAAAAAAAAAATTGTAACCATCGGGTCCGCCAAGATTGAACTTTTTTTCATCTGAAAAGACAACCTTTTTCCATGCGTTGCTACAGGCAACATGCTCCCTGGCGAAATTCATCCGTAGTTCTTGTGTAGCTGCCGTAGAACCGGTTTCTTTTTGATTTTCATACTCTTGATGTTACCACTGGTTTTAATAATCCTTAAAACCGTCGAAATACAGGCTGATACCCCACTTATGACCTTTAAAGCATCTATTGATCATCTTTCTGCTACTGTCGACGTTTTTCCAGAGCTATTTTAACTTGAAATTTATTATAAAATATTGTCTTCTATCCTGTCTTAAATATTTAAAACTTTAGTTTGAAAAAAATCGGCGATGTTAACTTTTGCCAAGCAATTTTTGGAATGACCTCAATCAAGTGACGCAACTTTTAATATCCATTTTATGCAGTCCATTCACATAATTTGGGAAATTTCTATGGATTATCCAAGTTAACTCTTTAAATTTATCCTTTTTTATTGCAAAATATATATACCTACTCACACGTATCAAAAATTTCCATGAAAAATATTGCTCACAGGTATTAATCGAGAAAAATCTTTTTTGCAAATAGTGGCCTCAAACAAGTGACAGGGAGTGTATATGGTACATAAGCAACACCATCACTTTTAGGCTTAGGCAGCTAGCTAATCTTTTCGGCGTTTCAAAATCTTCAGCTTGGGGGATTGTTGGTCGTTTAAGCACCTGGCTTGTTTCCAAAGCAGATGTTTACATTAAATTGCCTAGAGGAAACCGTATTGCTGAAAATTGTCGTCAGTTCGAAGCAAAACAGAAACTACGAGGTATAATAGGTGCAGCTGATTGCATTCATATTACGATTGCCGCACCAAAACTTAACCAAGAGTGCTATTACAATCGCAAGCTAAACTTTGCAATAGTTTTACAAGCGGTCGTCGATGCTGAGAAAAAATATATGGACATCTGTGTTGGCGAACCAGGATATTTGCACGACAGTCGTGTTTTGCGAAGATCTGCTTTGTACAGAAGAGCTCGCAGTGATTTTGCCCTATTGTTTCCAAACAATACATTTCTGTTGGGAGATTCAGCCTACCCTGCTTCAAATTGAATAATTCCACCATATAAGGACTAAAGTCAACTTACGGATCAGCATCGAGCACTTAACTATATGCATTCAGCTACATGAATGGTGGTTGAAAATGCGTTTGGGTTGTTGAAAGGACGGTTTAGACGACTCAACAAGTTTACTGAGCAACGAAGTTTGGATTCAGTTAAGAAACTTATTGCAAGTGCATGTATTTTGCACAACATATGCATTACATATAATGATGAATTCGTGCCAATCGACCAAGAACAAACTTCCTTTTTACCCATTGACTCACACTCATGCCGAAATAATTTGATTTGAGCCGATAACTATTAAAAAAGACTGTTTTTTTATTAATTCCGAATTTGTTTTATTTAATAAAGCTTTCTCTGTGTCCACAGCTTTTTTACATCTATTAGAGGCAACTGTTTTTATTTATTTAGAATTTGTTGAATTAATGCAAGTTTCCTTTCTCTGTATTCACAGTTTTTCTCCCATCTTTCTGAAGCATCTGCCAAATCGTTTGCTCGTTGGTCTAGACGCTTTTGAAAATACTCTGACCGGTTAATTTTAGGCAAACAATTTGTCGGCCTTGATACAGAAGCCAATACTGCTTCTGGTGCTGTCACTTCAGGAACCTGTACCAGATTATAGGTTTAGAATGGTACAAAAAGCATTTCCTCTAAACGAGAAATAAACTTCTTACAATTTGTTGCTCAAAAGATTCGTTCGGATCTGGGTCAGATAAAGGCACTGGAACAGCAGCAGCAGTAAACGTACAACTTATATGGGCCTGTACATTTGGGGGTACGTTCTATATGTCCTACATATGTTTTAAAAATGTAATTTAAAACAAATTTGATACATAATGTACCTATTTCTTCACTCAAGTTTCAAATTATTGTACATTCCTTACAAAAATCTTGCGCACCAACATTAAAAGCCTCACTAGAGCTATGGATTGGCTCATCACCAAAAATCTCGTCCATTTCCTCCTTAAAAGGTGAAGAACATGAAGATGGAGAGGCACCCGTTCTTCCTGCATTCCTATACGATCTCATCAGCGTCGTCATTTTCACCTCCAAATGGTGAACTTGTGTTCCAGAATATTCGAGAATATGCACATTATGTACATATTTAGCAGTAGTTTTTCTGTGGATACTAACAAAGCCAGCGGATATCATATCCTCCAGAATATTTGCGTAAGCTCTACGCTTTTTTCTGTTGTGAGGTTTGAGAAACTCATTTTTCCTCGCGCTGTAGGAGTTCAAAAATGCCTTTGTTTCCTCTACTGTCCAACGCTTTGATGGCCTAGAAAATTAAAAATTAATAAAAGAATATTACATATATGTATGTATGTAAATGAACATTTATGTAATTTAAAATAAGAACATTCTCGACATGTTGACTTCTATTGAAACAAACGACTATTGAAAATTAATTTATTATACAAATCCCTTATTGATTTCAGCGCTGCCTGGATTTCAAAACTAAAATGTTATACTGAGTTTTGTGTTACTGTTAAATTATAACTGAGTTTTTACTTGTTTTTCGTTCAAAAAAAAGTTAAGAGTGGTTAGAGCTGTAGCAGAAATTTCTAAATTCCACTTTATGAACTCGGAGGGGAAAATTGTGGAATGCTAGGAGAATGTGGATTGCCAAGAAAAAATCCGTTATTTCTTATAGATTTTTTTATTCATTTTATAACACGTGACGTTATGTGTCCGTACGTCGAACGACAACAAACAGTTATAAATAAAAAAACACATATTTTATTTAATTTTTAATTATTTCATAACGTAGCTTATGTATAGGCCAACAATCACTGTTAAGACACTGTTATGCCAAGTCTTATAAATTCGCTGAAAAATTTAATTTTCGATAAACATAAGATTACTTGGTAGATTTGCCCGTCCGTCTCTTTGTTTTTGATTTTTGTCATAAACAATATAGTAATTACTTAAATTTGAGTACGATTTGACCGTATCGTCAAGGGCACGTAGGAATACACCGTGGAATATAGGTGCACCTTTTAAAGTCATTTTCGAAGAAATGTTATAAATATATTTTTCGTAATATATTTTAAAAACTTTGTGGGGAACTTTTATCTAACCAGCTATGTTTGGTATAATGATGAAGATGAAATTATTCTATTTCTAGTAAAGTGCATGAATATAATTCAATTAAAAAGTACAAGCGAAACACATTAATTTCTGGAGTTGAGGTAACTTGTACTTTTTAACATAATTAAAATGTTTGATATATCAAAATAAAAGTTTTTGTTTCTGGTAAGCGAAATGAAGTTATTTCATCTCTTATAGGTATATATAATTTATCCTCATATATAGGTTTATATAAAGTAATGTAGTAGAAAATTCATCTTTGCTGGAAATTGCTTGCCAGACTGCTAAACCTAGGGCTGGTCACGAGACGATAAAGACTCGTTAGTTAATGGACAGTTAGGAGACGACTTAAGAAAGCAGACCTTACCACAGAAAGTCACGCCACGGGATCAAAATTAACTGCAACTCATCGACAAGTTCGAGTACGATTTTCACTATGCACTACAATTGGGTAGTTGAGCAATGTAGTCGATTTAGGTTATCGGATGAGTGCAGAATGTGTCTGGATGGAAGCTAGCATAGATATAGAGTAAACAGATGACCTGTCTTCAATGGAGACAAACTCTGCACTCATCTGACAACATTAATCGCCTACATTGTTCAACTTCCCAATTATTGTAGTGCATAGTGAAAATCGTACTCGAACTTGTCGATGAGTTGCAGTTAATTTTGGTCCCGTCGCGGGACATTTTGGTGTAAGGTCTGCTTCCTTAAGTCGTCTCCTAACTGTCCATTAACTTATGAGTCTTTATCGTACCTGTCTCTGCTATTGTTGGACGTCAACGCTAGTTAAAGCACGATTTCGGAGAAACGCCATCACGATGAATCAGTCATAACATCCGGTGGCACACAGATCCAGGCCTTTTCACTAACCTACGAGTTTGTCCAAACCTTCCGTAGATCTTTGATATGCAAGATTGGCTTAGACCGAGCTGACGAGACAGAGCACATTGGTTTATTTATTGTTGCAGTAGTGTGACAACTTGACTAACTTCTACAGGCGTAGTTTCCATTATTTTCTAGGATAAGGAGGCCTAAAACGTCAAGATAAGTTGAAATTCACTTTTAACAGCACAAAAACACCAAAGACCAACTATAGGCGCATTTATTGCCTATCAATATTTCAAACTCTTGCCTAATTTAAACAAGTAGAATCTGTTATTTTTGTTATTATGGCGGATAGCGTGAAAGCTATCCAATGGATTTTTACGATTTTACCCTTAATTTGATGTTTTAAATTTAATTTAATTTAACAATTAACTATAAATATTGTATCCATCGCGATTGTTGTTTTTAGAAGGCAAACTTGAGTGATTCCATTTTTTTGCTCGCGAGTGTATATGACTTACCTCCTTTAAAATGTTCTGTGTCCAATTTTGTATCTATTTTTTTTGTCAGTAATATCAGAAAAAATCTCAAGACTTAACATTAACTCCGTTTACAAGAATTTAATCAGACTTGAATTCGGATTCAATTCCATGTAGACCTGCTTCGGATTCAAACAGGATTTCTCGATCCGATTCGAATTTTCGAGCTGAATTGAATCAAAAAATGCAAGTAGACGTGGATTGAAAAATAAAAGAATCGATTTTAAAGTGTATTTCAATTTTCTTTGTTTTTTTTTCTCCTGAAATGGCTCCCCGCAATATTTGAGAAAATGAGGAAACCTTTATTATGCTAGTGGTCATGATCAAGTGTACTTCGATTCTATTTGAATTCAATCCAGTGTGGTCGTATACCTAGATCGAAATCTCAATCCGATTCGATCGTCGAAGCCTCTGCCTCTCATATAAACGGAGTAATTTTGAAAAAGAAAAAAATGTTTATTAAAAATAAGGATTAAAAGTACTAACATTTAAGTAAGAAATATAGGATACAAAATACCAATATTCGCAGTGCACTCAAGTGTCACTAAATCAGACTACGAAAATTATAAAAAAGTATCGCTATGCAAATCGTATGTGCAACTTATTTCGGTAAGTGTTCAGTGTGAAACTTGAGAACTCGTAAACTTAAATAAATAAAAATAAAAAGGAAAACTCATTCAAAATCAAAAAAAAATGTTCTTCTTTATTGAAGGATTGTTTTATAAAATTGGACGTATTCGAACAGGCATCCTTTTTCTTTTCTTTGGAAATTAAACTTCCGATAGAAGTTTTGAGCACTTTTGGCAACGTATTTATTTTTGTTAAATAACGAAACGGAAGTTAAATCGTAATCTTGACGGTTTTTAATTTGAAGTAGGTTACTTTGTTCATAAACTATATCTTTTCATCTTGAGTATGTGATGAAATTTAAACCCACTGTTGCAACAGTGCTTTGCACCTCCATGCTTTTGAGGTTCCGCATAAGTGATATAACTGAAATAAGATATTTTTTCAAAATGTCGGTCTATTACGCTTTACCAAAGAAAACCGTTGCGTTATCATTTCGATTTTCTCATGCGTTTCCATGAATTTAAGAATGGCAATCGATGTTAAACGATTCCTGTTTTGAGGTACCTATATATGAATCTGACCAGAGAATAAGAGTGGTTAGTGCCAGTAGTTTTGCAGCACTGCATTTAAAATTGTTGTTAAAGTACTTGCGATACCACTCCTTCCGCTATTAATCTCCTAACACTAAGAGCAATATGTTATTTTGTTTAAATTGTACACACAAGTGAGATTGTACATTTACAAATTTTCTTTTATAATAAAAGTTTGAAATATTAGCAGTTGGCATGGAAAACAAACTTTGAAGGTCAAAGGATATCATCAAATGCCGATAAAAATCGAAACCTTTTTTTGAATGCCAAAGCGTTTTCTTCCCAAATGTAATACCGCTTGAAATTTCCATATTAATCCCCTTTGAGATAAACCAAATGAGTATTCTACTATTAAGAAGTGGACTTAGACTATTTTTGAATTTTCATTTTAGAAAGTGGAAAATGTATGAACAATTGTTCTATTCCATACAAAAATGCCTGTTCGAACAATTTGGAATAAATTTAACTTGAAAAATTTGGCCCTTAGAACAAACTGGCTATGAATTTTCTACCAAACCGAAAGAGTTAGGTCAATATGGTTTTCAAATTCAGAAAGATCACCCTCAAATATTATAAAAATTGCATCATTAACTCATTTTTGAAATAAAGTGGACTTAGAAATTGCGAATTGCCACCCTTATTATTTTTACCATACCCCGATTTAACAGAGGAATGCGGATATCACTTTATACGACTTCTCTATTGATTCATTTTGGATATTGCACTTATTGATAGCTTTAACTCCTTGTAAGCTTCAATATTAAACTTCTCTTTCACGGATGGACTACTTTTGAAGCAAACAAATTTGGTTGTCGTATGCGTTAAAAACTTGATGAAAACTAAAAACAAATTGCATTTGTCACATTTGTGACAGTCACAGGTTACAGTATTTGATTTTCCATCTGCGTAGAGTAGAGAGAATAAAATTCGAGCGGGTTTTTTTTTTTGCAAAAAACTGGCCTTTTTGTTATTTTTTCGTTTTGTTATACCTAATTAGTTGCTTAGCAAAAATAAATGGCTTAAGAACATGAATAAAAAAAAATAAAAAATATCGCCTCTAGAGCTTGGAAAACTAATTTTTTCTGTGTATCTTTTTTTTTACGTAGCATTCGTTGATCCGAAGTTATAAGGGCTTAAAGTTTTTTTGTTTCATTTTTAAAAACGCTTAATAAAATAATAAAAAAAACTAAGGAACATCGCCTCTAGAAAAAGGTCTGTTCTACACAGTGCCATTTTTGTTTTCTTTTTTTAACCGTTAGTTTGGTCTATCTGCCCGTTTGAACAAAAAGTTAATTTTAAAATGATGCAAATTTGAAAAAGTAACGGACATCGCCCCTGGAAAAATTTTTTCACAACATTTTGGTATTTGAAATTTTCCAATATCATTGACACTTTTCGAGGTCTGCTTCTTTAAAAGAAAAAAAAAAAAAAATGCAGCGATCTTCAGCTACATGTTTTTGCAACTATTCAATGAAATCTATTCGTTTTAATTCTTTATAAAAATACGTGACTATCAAATGCAGTTTTGAATAAATTTGTTATGAAATATATGAACATCATTGGACATAATAATTAGACAAAATTAACTATTCCTACATACTGGTATGTATAAATAATATGCACATAAAGTTTTTTCATGACAAATTTTTGCTAAAACCTTTAGAAAATAAAAAAACTAGGTATAGAAATAGTTTAACAAGTAAGTCATAGCTGTCACAGAAAATAGTCACAAAAATATAATTATCACTGGTGGCAGTCGGAATTTGGGAATAATGACTGTCACTGTGATAAGTGATTCCACCCCTGATGACGCAAAACGTATTTCCAGAGAAGGAATTAATCAATAAAATTACGTTAAACAATGTATTTTTTTAAATTGTTCAATTTTTCATCAAATTTTGAAGAAATAATATAAGAAAATCAAATTAATGGTTCACTTAAACCCCTCTAGTATGAAATTTGTTGCCCCTTTCCAAAAAATTTATAGACGAATGTAGCCCCACTTTTTGGCTTTTTTTAAAAACCTTAACCTTGGAGATCTGACCATTACAACTGAAGTTATGATTTTTTTGAAAAAATAATCGGGTCAAAATAATTTGTTTAAACAAGATTACCGAGCTTTCCCACTGGTGAACGATGGTTGGCGATGAAGGCAATTGTACTTGATTTTTTTTCCATTCCCCGATTAATTTAAAAAATCAATTGTGATGACAATATAGCACGTAGACACGTAGAGCAACATATGAAGAAAAGGTTTGGGGGTTCAACCCCCTCCCCCCCCGAAATGTATGAATTTAACTTCCTCGCCATACAATTTCACTCTTAATTTTGAGTTTTCAGTTTAAAACCCCTCCCCCCCCCCCAAATTTGTTTCTGCGTTCGCGCCTGATTCATTTGTTTTTTTTTTTTTATTCTTCGATATCTGGAGGCAATCTAGGCACGTATAACACATTTTTCAGCAAAAATCCAGAACAAGCCACCATCCCTGATTTCGAGCTTTTAAACCCACCCGTTAAAAAGACAAAAATCAACGAAATCCAAATCAATAATCATAAACATTTATGTAATTTTAATCATTTCTTTTCACAGTTAAACACTGTAACATTTTATGGGTTTCGGAACTTTTCCACGGCGACGTTTCATGGTCAGGAGATAAGACTGACCGCACATGCACATGAGCACAACAATTATGCAAACTCACTACAACAAGTTCATGATCCAAATTGCCAACCACCCAATTCTATTGAAAGTGCACCAATAACATCGCAAAGGTACAACTTAAGAACAGTTTTCTTGTTCTTAAGTTGTACCAACGTCAGTCTTATATCCACGAAGAGTGAAATTTCTTCTTCGGCAAGAAGAAATAAATAAATATATTTCTTATAGCGTACGATATAAGTTCCGAAAAAAACAAAGAAAGTTACATAAACATTTATGTAAATGAAAATTTTTATAACTTTTAAATGTTATCGCGCTTTCTTAAGATCACCCGGATACGGTGTCTCTTACATGCAATCGGACGGAGTCTCTTACGGAAGTCGCCATTTTTCTTGGAAATTGCCCCCACCGTGAGTTAAGATATTTGCGCACCAACAAAAAAAAAACAATACCTACAATGAAACTTGTAAACAATTTAAGGCCTAGGCTTTTGATTATTGGTTTTGTTAATCAAACTTAACATTTTACGATCTACGATGACATGCGACCGCGATTCGTGCGTTTGATTTGTATCAAAAAATGGCTAATCAATGTTTTCTTGTTTCTAGATAAACAATATTTCAACAAAATTTCAGCTTTGACGAACGCGATTTCATATTCCATTTTTGTACATGTTTGGACTTGGAGGCGTGTCAGGAGCGAAAGCAACACCTACGACCTATCAACTGGTTGAACACGATATTTTGGAAATTAGCTTTGACGAACGGCCTAGCATTTTTGGGAGCTCCCTTTTTATTACTTTTATTTAACCAAATAAACAATAAAATCATTTCATTGCCATGTTACTTGGTAACTCCTTTTTTTACGATGTCAAATCAAAATGTCAAGGACGCCAGAAAAAAAGCTTAGGGGTGGCAAAAATTGGCACTGCCCTGGGCACAAAAAGACCACGCTATACGCCACTGCTTTGAGTTTACAAATGTCAATATGACGTATGCATATGAATTGTTTGAACTAGTTGTCACTCTATTTTTAATTAAATGTAAAATCGGATATGGCAAAAAAAATTGAAATTAGTTAGGTACCATTCTTTTTCTTTGTGTCTGGATGAAATGAAAATTTGTAAAATAAATTAAAAACATAAGTAGGTAGGTATTCATTTTTGTAAATCAAACCAATAAATTATAGGGGTATTCATGTGTTGAACGATGTAAAACACTGGATAAGTTTACCATTTGGGTAAGTTTACCATTTGGGTAAGTTTACCATTTGGGTAAGTTTACCATTTGGTAAATGAACTGTCAAATTTTGTATGGGAAATGATTTAGTCAAATTGGATAAAATTTCCGAACGAATTTGCTTGGGAAAATGATTTGGTAAAATTATCCAACCGTCATTGTGACTTTTATATATTAGGCGTGTTCAGAAATATGATAAATATATCTCAGAGTACTAAAAAAAACTCTGACCGTGTTCTGTAACTATTGAAATACATTTAGTTGGCGATAAAAGTTGTGAATAGTACAAGAAAAAATAAATCGGACGTCTTCATTTACTCAACGATTAGGAAAGCTACTTTTCGTATGCTATTAAGGTAGAATTATAAAGGTTCTCCACAACCAATGCGAACCATTCGTTGACGACGACGAAACTACATCAACAACGTGTTATTATTGTTGTTTTCTTCGTCGTTCAACGAATGATTGGCATTGGTTTCTTTTTTCTTTCCTGCCTCAACAAACGTCAGTTTCACTTCCATGAGGTGCACTCGGGAGCGCTCTTCACTAGCGAAAGCAATAGCTGACGCACATCAAGAAACCGACATTATAGGCGCACTTGGTGTTCGCTCATTTTCGTGAGCCTACGACTTTTGTAGTTTCATCGTGTTACTTTAATTTGTTATCGTTCCGAGGCATTCGGTTCCGATTTCGCGTTGGTTCGGGAGAGGTTCTTTATTGAAAAATAACTTCGAAATCTAAACACATCTAATGTGTCACACACCAAATCTGTCAAATAAACGAACAGCTGATTAAAATTACACAGCACTTAACCAAATGAATAAAAAGGTCATTCATGCAAACTTTTGTGTAAACTTATCATTTTACACAATTACACAAAACTTACGTCGTTGAATGAATACCCTTTATATTTTAATAAAAAATAAGGAGAATGGAAAATAATTGAATTGCATTATAATTTTAGTTTTCCGGACTTTACTTCTCAATTTCTCATGTGCAATTTATTTTTAGGCTAGTTTTTTTTTTAAGTGCCGCTCAATCTTTAATTTTAATTTTTGGCAATCCTGTGACACATTTCCGTCCTTGTTATTGTCATTGAAATGACAAAAATAGTGTCAGAGTCAGGGCCGGACCAACCATATGTGCAAGATGTGCAAATGCACAGGGCGCAACATTCTGGGGCGCTTTACCAGGAGCAAGAAAATGTAATCTGATCTTGCGCAGACAAATATGTTCTGCCATTTTCATTTTAACCACAAACATACTTCAAATAATCCCAAAATAACATCCATCACAACCGTGCTTAGTTATTTCTTGCACACTAACTAACATCACTTTCATTGTTGCATTCAAGCTAAATTTAACTCAAGAGTCAAGATATCGTAGAATTAAAAATCCCACTAGACCCATGCAAGTTCAATCCTACCTACCTTATTTCCAAATATTTCACCCTGTTCGTACAAAAGAATAAAAAAAAAAGAAAAAATCTCAACACAAAAAAGTCCCATGCCACACCTCATATGTGCAAGATTTATTTCATGCACACTGAGTCCCAAAATTAACATAGAGAATATGATAACGAAAAATACTTATTCATACTGAATCATGTGGGCTAGAACGTGCAGGTTTTGTATTACGCACCGTTCCTCTGTATGTGACTTCTCATCTACGAAAAAACAACAATAAAAAGTATCCGAAAAAGAGAACAGGTAGGTTGCTGTGCTACCAGACTACAGTCAATGGATGTGCAAGTTTTTTTTTCTGCACACTAAAGTATCGAAACTAACATGGGAAAATATTTTTAAAAAAAGTTATAATGGGTGATTTTTTAAGAGGTTTAGAACTTTTAAAAAAAAAACACAAAAAGTTCGAAAAAATTAATGAAATATTTATTTGAATCGATAGTCTGAACCTTGCAATTTAATGTTTAAAGATAATTTCATGCAAATGTTGACCGCGGCTGCGTCTCAGGTAGCCCATCCGCTGAGTCCAATTTTGGCATACTCTTTCACACATATCGGCCGGTATCTCACGAATGAATGCATGGATGTTGGCTTCCAGTGCGTCAATCGAAGCGGGCTTGTCCCTATAGACATTAGCCTTGACATACCCCCACAAAAAATAGTCTAATGGTGTCAAATCGCACGATCTAGGCGGCCAATTGACCGGCCCGAAACGTGAAATTAACTGTTCACCAAACTCGCCTCGCAATTGCGCCATTGTTTCGCGTGCTGTGTGGCATGTGGCACCGTCTTGTTGAAATCATGCAAGTCAAGAACTTCCATTTTGGGCAAAAAAAAGTTTGTTATCATCGCTCGGTAGCGTTCACAATTGACAGTAACGCTGCGATTCGCATCATCTTTGAAGAAATATGGCCCAATAATGCCGCCGGCCAATAAACCGCACCAAACAGTGGCTTTTTCGGGATGCATTGGTAGCTGTTGCAATGCTTCTGGCTGATCTTCACTCCAAATGCGGCAATTTTGCTTATTTACGTACCCATTCAACCAAAAATGAGCCTCATCGCTGAACACAATTTTTCGATAAAAAAGCGGATCCTCGGCCAGTAGGTAGGTCGGCTGGCTTTAGTTCTTGCACCAGCTGTATCTTAAAAGGCTTTACGCCCAAATCCTTCCGCAAAATTGTCCACATAGTGCTGTAACAAAGGCCTAACTGCTGGGAACGGCGCCGAATCGACATTTCGCGGTCTTCTGTCACACTAGCTGATACGGCCGCAATATTTTCTTCACAACGCACAGTACGTAAACGAGTTGGTGGTTTAATGTCCAACAAAGTAAATTTGGTGCGAAATTTGGTCACAATCTTCCGAATAGACTGCTCAGAAGGTCGAGAATGCCGACCATAATTTGGAAGCAGCGCGCGATGAACATTTCGAACCGAGCACGAATTTTGATAGTAAAATTCAATAATTTGCAAGCGTTGTTCATTTGTAAGACGATCCATGGTTAAATTGCAAACCAAACTGAAGCTGTTTGACAGTGACACAAGGTACTAAACACACGTCAGCTGTCAAAACCAGTGTTGCCAAAACAAACCAGCTAAAAAATCACCCGTTATATACGGAATCGTATGGGTCAGAGCGTGCATTTTTTCTTATTGCACACTGTAACTATGTATGTATGGTTTAGAGCCTGCTTACACAGGAGATGGAATCATGGAATATGGAAATTTTAATAGAATGGTCTGGTCTGGTGCAGATTGTTTTAATTGTTTTTTTGCTTTGTTGGTTAAGATTAAATACATAGCTATCAGTTTTTAATAGAAGTGACGTATTTTGTGAAAGTGTTTATTATTCGTTTTTCCAATATGGATTAAACAAAGCCTTCGGGCAGAATTTAGAAAAAGGCGAAGGCTTGTTGAGGCCGAAAAAAAAGCAGATGGGGAAAATGTAGGTATTAAAATAAATGAATCTTAACTAATATATAAAAGTCTTCTTTTGTTTTCTTATCAGTTTGGCTGTACGGGTGTCCAAACTAACAACAAAACAATCAAAATACTAACTTTTTTTTATGGCATCAACAATGTCTATCCCCCTGCTATCCGATAGATAGCTTCTAAAAAAAAATAAACTTAAATTTTTTTAGAAATCTTTAACAATAATAAAAAAATGTTGCCTATATGAAATTTGTTTTTTTGGTTTTTTATTAACGTCTTTCTAATTAACAGTCGTAGAGGTTTGCAATGTAGTAGCCCGTAGCGTAATGGTTAATGCGTTCGACTGTCACGCTGGAGGTCTGGGATCGCTTCCCAGCCTCGTCCACCTAAAAACTAAAAAAGTTTTTTTTCAGGGCTACTGCCTCTTGCGAGGAATTGACAAATCCTCCAAGAGTATCACTTGTCTCGAATAAGTGCTTCTCGTTTAGCCGTTCGGATTCGGCATAAAATTGTAGGTCCCTTCCATTCCTGTCGAAAGGCGCACACAGGAATGGTTGCGAGTTGTTAGTCACTAGGCCCTGGTTCTTCATGAGCCGTTGTGCCACCCGATTTTTTTATTTATAGAGGTTTGCAATGTACTTATAAATTATAGCTTAATTAATTATATTCCTATTGTACGGTTGAGCTGAGAAATTCACAATATAATATTGTTCACACATATTACTTAATAACATGTGGGTGTGTGCATGGATTAATTTAATTTTTTCTTATATTTAATCTCAATAGTATATCCATTAATTTGATACCTCACTTTTTAATCTACCTCCTATATTAGCGTCACAATTGATTTTTTAAAATTCAGAAAAAATCGAATAAAATCCATAGAAATGCTCCGCTTTGTTCATTGTCAACAATCGTCTACCAGTGGAGAGCACCGTTATTTCAATTGAATCTCTAATTGGAGTTCTTTTAATATAAAAAATCATAACTTCATTTCTACTCAGACGATTATTAAAGTTTTGATCTCAGAATTAAGCTATGAGATATGGCTAAATTTTTGTATACAAATTATTGAGGGGGGTGAACAATTTCATACTAAAAGGGTGTGTAAATGACCCGTCAAATTTATATTACATATATTAAGTTCAAAACTTGATGAAATTTTTTTTTATTTCAAAAATCTAATGATGTACGTTTAAAGGTGTAACCTTCTTCTATAAATATGTCAATAATTTTGTATTTCTAAACCTAACGGGAAAAAACGTACGGGTAATTTAATAAATAAATCACAAAAAAAGCTACATCTAGACAACTTTAGAGGTTTCAAAATTGAGCAAACCTTAATATTTCATAATAAATTATACACGAAATTTAAATAGAAATTCATAACTTAAATTTGTATGTAAAAATTATTGCAAAATATTAAAAAAATGTGTACTAAAAATGCGTTTTAATGAAAAATCAACTTATTTTTTCGTAATTTAAATTCAAAAGTTAATCAAAAATTTTTATATTTGAAAAAAAAACAAAGGATGCACATTTATGGGTGTAGCTTTCTTTTACAAATATGTGATAATTTTGTATTTGTAAATCCAACGGGAAAAAAGTAGGGTCAATTTAATAAAATAAATCACAAAAAAGCTCCATTTAGCCAAATTAAGAGGTTTAAAACTTGAGTTATACTTAATAGTTCATAACAAATGATACATGAATTTGAAGTAAAGATTTATAATATAAATTCCAGTGTTAAAATTTTTACAAAATCTTAAAAAAATTCATACTAAAAATGTGATTTAGTGAAAAATCAATTCAATTTTTGGTACTTTAAATGCAAAAGCTAATAAAAAACTGATAAATTTTGAAAAACAAAACTAACACACCAATTGCTTTAATCCTCTTCTAAAATATTGCTAATAAATCTTTAGTGATTATTTCAATAAAAACCACTCTAAAATTAGTTTTATTGATTTATTTACCAAATGCATGTAGTTGGCCCACCAACTATTGAGTTGAGCAAAACTGTTAATTGCAATCGTTTGTACATCGTTTGTCTACGTTTGTATAAGTTTTAGATTCGTTTGTACACTCACCGTTTTTTTTTATATAGCCACTTCAAAAAAATTTACGGAGTTTGGCCCACCAACTATAACGCTCGAAAAATCTGGAAATGCAGTTCGATAGATAATCGTTTGTCTATGTTTGTCTTTTTTTTTTTTCGTTTGTATACGTCCCAAATTTTTTTGACAAAAAAATTTTTTTTAACCAAATTTTATTAAAATTTTAAAACATATGCATTCGTTTGTCTCTTTCTTATAATGATTTTTCATCGTGTTATTTTTTTTAATTTGTATTTATTTCTATTTTTTATTAATTATTACTTTTTTGGGACATGTAGTTGGCCCACCAACTATAACGCTCGAAAAATCTAAAAACGCAGTTCGATAGAAAATCGTTTGTCTATGTTTGTCTTTTTTTTTTTTCGTTTGTATACGTCCCAAATTTTTTTGACAAAAAAATTTTTTTTAACCAAATTTTATTAAAATTTTTAAACATATGCATTCGTTTGTCTCTTTTTTATAATGATTTTTCATCGTGTTATTTTTTTTAATTTGTATTTATTTCTATTTTTAAATAATTATTACTTTTTTGGGACATGTAGTTGGCCCACCAACTATAACGCTCGAAAAATCTAAAAACGCAGTTCGATAGAAAATCGTTTGTCTATGTTTGTCTTTTTTTTTTTTCGTTTGTATACGTCCCAAATTTTTTTGACAACAAAATTTTTTTTAACCAAATTTTATTAAAATTTTAAAAAATAAGCATTCGTTTGTCTATTTTTTATAATGATTTTTTATCGTAGTAATTTTTTTAATTTGTATTTATTTCTATTTTTAATAAATTATATATTAATTATATGGAGCATGTAGTTGGCCCACCAACTATAACGCTCGAAAAATCTAAAAACGCAGTTCGATAGAAAATCGTTTGTCTATGTTTGTCTTTTTTTTTTTCGTTTGTATACGTCCCAAATTTTTTTGACAACAAAATTTTTTTTAACCAAATTTTATTAAAATTTTTAAACATATGCATTCGTTTGTCTCTTTTTTATAATGATTTTCCATCGTGTTAGTTTTTTTAATTTGTATTTATTTCTATTTTTAATTAATTATTACTTTTTTTGGGACATATAGTTGGCCCACCAACTATAACGCTCGAAAAATCTAAAAACGCAGTTCGATAGAAAATCGTTTGTCTATGTTTGTCTTTTTTTTTTTTCGTTTGTATACGTCCCAAATTTTTTTGACAACAAAATTTTTTTTAACCAAATTTTATTAAAATTTTTAAACATATGCATTCGTTTGTCTCTTTTTTATAATGATTTTTGACCGTATTAATTTTTTTAATTTGTATTTATTTCTATTTTTATTTAATTATATAATCTTTTTGGAGCATTTAGTTGGCCCACTAACTGTAACGCTCGAAAAATCTAAAAACGCAGTTCGATAGAAAATCGTTTGTCTATGTTTGTCTTCTTTTTTTTTCGTTTGTATACGTCCCAAATTTTTTTGACAAACAAAATTTTTTTAACCAAATTTTATTACAATTTTGAAACATATGCATTCGTTTGTCTCTTTTTTATAATGATTTTCCATCGTGTTAATTTTTTAATTTGTATTTATTTCTATTTTTAATTAATCATTACTTTTTTTGGGAAATGTAGTTGGCCCACCAACTGCATTCTCTTTTATTTGGGTGTCCACAGTTTCAACTTGTATTCGAAATTGCGATAATTAAGACTTTATCCTTTTTTTCTATTCTTTTTAAGCAGTGCCCTGCATTTAGGCTGCATTTAAAAAGACTTAAGTTACACCTTGAGTATATTATTTATTCAGTTAAAATAATTAAAAAAACCCAAACAAAAATAATTCTAATTCTATAGGTACTTGTTCATTAACTTGAACTTTGCCGTCGGCTTAAGGCTTTTAATGAGTTTCTTTTTTTTATGAAATAGAAAGTAATTATGGGTACAAATACCTATGCATGCCTATTATAGATATTGATAGGTAGTAACCAAGTACCTACCTAACTACGTACGAGTTTTGGCTGTTTTTTCAGCGAATGGATAAGGGGGGGTTTACTTAAAATAAATCAAAATTATTTTAACTCGAACATAATCATGAAATGTGTATTTCCTGTAGTTCCAAAAACCCATTTTTAATAAAAAATTCAGCATGCCTGAATAAAAAAAAATACCTGCATGTGTTTTACTCGTGTCAGAAGCAAATACATTTTTGCCTCAAAAACCTACTTTTACAAAGAAAAAACCTATACGCCTTTTAAAAAAAATACCTCAACCGAATAATAAATAGCTACCCAGCTCATTTCAGAAAGAGTTTATAGGTACCTAGTTTTAGAAAACTAAACTTCACTCATCGTCATCCTCATCTCATCGCAGATCGCACTAGCCAGAGGCAGTGTTGCCACTTTACTTCAATTGAAGTAGATCTACTTCTTTTTTTTTTTCAATTTATTTTTAAAAATACTTCCTACTTTGCACCATCGCCAATTGAAATCCACTTCTTTTTTAAAATCGTTGCTTCATCCTACTTCAACCTTTAAAAAAAAAGTCAAATCTACTTCTTTTTTATCTCTTTACTCTGGTAGGGATTTATGCTGCATTTACACGAATGGCAAAATGCTATTTTATCTGTCAAATTATAGCCATTTTTCTTTGCATCGTGTAAACGTTCTAAATACTGGCAAAAAAAATTATTTCTGCCATTATTTTACCATTTTTTTGGCAGAAATATTGGCAGCTTTGAAATGCATGTGGATCTGGCATTACATTACAAAAATTAACTTGTAATAAAATTATTCATGTATTAACACATGTCAAATCGTGTGGGATAAAATGTCGGGTTGTGTAGGCTGGGCTTTCATATTTTGTTTCCACACTATTCTACGTCCCATCTTTTTCACATGTATTAATACACAGTGGGCTAGTGTAGAAGGCCTTTAACACAATACAAATACACAACTGAGTAATTTAACAAAGCATATGTATGTAAATATAAGATCTGAAAGGATTTCAATCACGTTGCGTATTCAAACCAATTTCAAACCATGTATGTAAGTATGCAGCCTAAATGCAGGGCACTCCTTAAAAAGAATAGAAAAAAAGGATAAAGTCTTAATTATCGCAATTTCGAATACAAGTTGAAACTGTGGACACCCAAATAAAAGAGAATGCAGTTGGTGGGCCAACTACATGTCCCAAAAAAAGTAATGATTAATTAAAAATAGAAATAAATACAAATTAAAAAATTAACACGATGGAAAATCATTATAAAAAAGAGACAAACGAATGCATATGTTTCAAAATTGTAATAAAATTTGGTTAAAAAAATTTTGTTTGTCAAAAAAATTTGGGACGTATACAAACGAAAAAAAAAAGAAGACAAACATAGACAAACGATTTTCTATCGAACTGCGTTTTTAGATTTTTCGAGCGTTACAGTTAGTGGGCCAACTAAATGCTCCAAAAAGATTATATAATTAAATAAAAATAGAAATAAATACAAATTAAAAAAATTAATACGGTCAAAAATCATTATAAAAAAGAGACAAACGAATGCATATGTTTAAAAATTTTAATAAAATTTGGTTAAAAAAAATTTTGTTGTCAAAAAAATTTGGGACGTATACAAACGAAAAAAAAAAAAGACAAACATAGACAAACGATTTTCTATCGAACTGCGTTTTTAGATTTTTCGAGCGTTATAGTTGGTGGGCCAACTATATGTCCCAAAAAAAGTAATAATTAATTAAAAATAGAAATAAATACAAATTAAAAAAACTAACACGATGGAAAATCATTATAAAAAAGAGACAAACGAATGCATATGTTTAAAAATTTTAATAAAATTTGGTTAAAAAAAATTTTGTTGTCAAAAAAATTTGGGACGTATACAAACGAAAAAAAAAAAAGACAAACATAGACAAACGATTTTCTATCGAACTGCGTTTTTAGATTTTTCGAGCGTTATAGTTGGTGGGCCAACTACATGCTCCATATAATTAATATATAATTAATTAAAAATAGAAATAAATACAAATTAAAAAAATTACTACGATAAAAAATCATTATAAAAAATAGACAAACGAATGCTTATTTTTTAAAATTTTAATAAAATTTGGTTAAAAAAAATTTTGTTGTCAAAAAAATTTGGGACGTATACAAACGAAAAAAAAAAAAAGACAAACATAGACAAACGATTTTCTATCGAACTGCGTTTTTAGATTTTTCGAGCGTTATAGTTGGTGGGCCAACTACATGCTCCATATAATTAATATATAATTAATTAAAAATAGAAATAAATACAAATTAAAAAAATTTCTACGATAAAAAATCATTATAAAAAATAGACAAACGAATGCTTATTTTTTAAAATTTTAATAAAATTTGGTTAAAAAAAATTTTGTTGTCAAAAAAATTTGGGACGTATACAAACGAAAAAAAAAAAAGACAAACATAGACAAACGATTTTCTATCGAACTGCGTTTTTAGATTTTTCGAGCGTTATAGTTGGTGGGCCAACTACATGTCCCAAAAAAGTAATAATTATTTAAAAATAGAAATAAATACAAATTAAAAAAATAACACGATGAAAAATCATTATAAAAAAGAGACAAACGAATGCATATGTTTAAAAATTTTAATAAAATTTGGTTAAAAAAAATTTTTTTGTCAAAAAAATTTGGGACGTATACAAACGAAAAAAAAAAAAAAGACAAACATAGACAAACGATTTTCTATCGAACTGCGTTTTTAGATTTTTCGAGCGTTATAGTTGGTGGGCCAACTACATGTCCCAAAAAAGTAATAATTAATTAAAAATAGAAATAAATACAAATTAAAAAAAAATAACACGATGAAAAATCATTATAAGAAAGAGACAAACGAATGCATATGTTTAAAATTTTAATAAAATTTGGTTAAAAAAAATTTTTTTGTCAAAAAAATTTGGGACGTATACAAACGAAAAAAAAAAAAGACAAACATAGACAAACGATTATCTATCGAACTGCATTTCCAGATTTTTCGAGCGTTATAGTTGGTGGGCCAAACTCCGTAAATTTTTTTGAAGTGGCTATATAAAAAAAACGGTGAGTGTACAAACGAATCTAAAACTTATACAAACGTAGACAAACGATGTACAAACGATTGCAATTAACAGTTTTGCTCAACTCAATAGTTGGTGGGCCAACTACATGCAAGCCTTTTCAACGAATTTTATTTTTATAATTTCACCACGCCCATAAAATATTTTCAAATTTAAAAATTATAAATCCTGAAAATCTGATAAAAATTTTGATATATAAAAAATAAATGCACTTTGCTCAAAAGCTGCACAAAATAAATTTCAAATATTAAAATTTTACATTAGAAATATTTTTTACAGATAAAATCCAGAAAAAAATTTTAAAATTGTCAATTTGTCTGCATAAAATTGGCTATAAATCGGAAAGTACGAATTCGAATTTCAAAATTAAGATGTCGATGGAAAGGTCATTGTCTCACTATTTAAATACATACAAAACATTAATAGACGTTCATTCAATTTTAAAGACTTATACGCTTAAACAGATAAAATAGCATCATTTTGACTAAATAGTGAATATTGTTACTTTTTATTTAACCGATTATCAAAATTTAAATTTTGTAATAATCGATACGAATCAACAATTGGTTTGGTATATAAAACATATTTCTACGATAACCAAAAGCTTTAATATGGATTTTTAAACATAACTGAAAGAAAAATTTTGCAAAAATCCAGTCTTTTGGTCGATAATTTTTTTTTTCTTTTTGCTAAAATATACGTAAAATACCTGTAAATGGCCATAACATGGGTAATACTTTTTTGATATTTATACATGAGGTATCAAATGATAGGTTATAAAACATAGAAAATTATTAAAATAAAAATTAATTCGCTTTCATCACAAAATAAATTGTTAAAAGAGAAAGAATTTGCCATAATGCGAAAAATTCATACCTTTTGAGTGTAGTTACTTAGAAAATTGTTAAAAGTTAATGAAAAATTTTGAAAAACTAATAACACACAATTATAGGTGTTACATTCTTCTACAAATATCTTAGAAATTTTAAATTTGTAAATCTAAAGGAAAAAAAAGTAGGGGCAATTTAATGAGATAAATCACAATAAAGCTCCATTTAGCCAAATTTAGAGGCTTCAAACTTTAGTAATGCCTGATAGTTCATACCAAATGATACTAACAAATGGTATAGACTACGGTAGAAATATATAATCTAAATTTTTGTGTTAAAATTTTTGCAAAATCTTAAAAAAAATCATATTAAAAATGTGATTTAGTGAAAAATTAATTCTATTTTTGGTACTTTTAAAGCAAAAGTTAATACAAAATTGATACATTTTGAAAAACAAAACGAACACACCAATTACTCTAATCCTCTTCTAAAATATTGCCAATCAATATTAAGTGATCATTTCAACAAAAGCCACCTAAAAACTAAAACTTTTTTTTTCAGGGCTACTGCTTCTTGCGAGGAATTGACAAATCCTCCAAGAATATCACTTGTCACGAATAAGTGCTTCTCGTCTAGCCGTTCGGATTCGGCATACAAATTGTAGGTCCCTTCCATTTCCGTCGAAAGGCGCACACAGGAATGGTTGCGAGTTGTTAACTAGGCCCTGGTTCTTCATGAGCCGTTGTGCCACCCGATTTTATATTCAACAAAAGCCACTCCAGAATTAGCTTTATTGATTTATTTACCAAACAAAATGCAAAATGAATCATGGATACAAAACATAAATGTGCGTTGCTCACAAGCTTCACAAAATAATTTCAAATATTAAAATTTTACATTAGAAATATTTTTTACAGATAAAATCCAGAAAAAAAATTCAAAATTGTCAATTTATCTGCATAAAATGGGATATAAATCGGAAAGTACTTATTCGAATTTCAAAATTTAGATGTCTTTGGAAAGGTCGTTGTCTCACTATTTAAATACATTCAAAATATTAATAGAAAACCATACAATTTTAAAGACTGATTCGATTTAACAGATGGCAGGATTATGAACATGTCCAGAAAAAATCCAATGGAGTCCGAAAAAATCTATGTCCACATGCAGCGACCGACATGGCGAAAAATATAACTTTTTGAACAAGACATGAGCGTTGTACAAAGCTTAGCTATGAGATTTGACGTTTCAAGTGCGTATGAATTTTTTGCCTGGTTTTTGTTGAATGTGTAAGTGAATGTAAGAATGTTGGAAAATATAATAAGTTGTGATGAAAGGCTAATGAATGGCATGATATAATTCTCAAGTAAGTAAAAATGCGCTGGTTGTTGATTGGATTGTTGTGGAAGGTAAAATCTTAACCAATCATGTTTGATTTACATGGTCGGTGAAAATTTAGTTATGCTGAAATCAACACGGCGAATACTTTCACAATCTCCCAAATCAGTGAGAAACATTCGCTCCGTAGAGTAAATCATTCGCATGTAAAACAAAAATGGTAACATCAATGCTATAAGAGCAAAAACTGTCGTATTACAGCTCCTCTCTTCTGTGCGTTGAAGGTCGTGTGTCGAAATGTCAAAATCTAAGGGCACCAATCGATTAAGGAGGGTTTTATTACCTAATGTCTCGGCCAGCACTTTAGCACCAACAGAAAATAAGAAATTTCACTTTTCAATTTGAAAGGTGTCGAAATATCAAGATCTGAGAGCGCCAATCGATTTAGGAGGTGGATTTTGTACTCTAAGTCCAGTGGAAATCAAAAAATCGCACTTGACAGTGATGATGGTGAAATGTCAAAAATCCGAAAAATCACACCTTTTGCCTTGACAATTGATAGTTGAGGGCGAGATAGCAAACCATACAAATTTTTCAAATAATTTCTTACAAGTAGGTGTCTTTAGCATAGATATTTAGAAGTACGTGAATAAGCTTTTATATTTATAATAATTAACACTTGCACAATATTTCTATCCTTTGAAAATTGAGAACATGAATGATGTTGAAAATTTATTGATGTCGGGAATAAGTTTTCCTGGGGAATCGGGCGGTCAATTCATCGAATTTATATCAGAGATATTCACGACAGCAGAAATATTTTCAAGGAAAACTATTTTCTACGGGAAATTTTTTTTTCAAGATTTGTTTAAAAACTATCCTTTAACAAAAGGGACCCGGGCAACGCCGGGTGTTTCCGCTAGTAATATATATAATAATATATGAATATTGACTCACTGACTGTAAAACTTAACTTTTTTTACAAAAAAAACAACAACTTTTTTTCAAAAAAAATAACTTTTCAACAAAAAAAATAACTTTTCTACAAAAAATTAACTTTTTTACAAAAAAAATTAACTTTTTTACAAACAAAAATTACTTTTTTACAAAAAAAAATTAAACTTTTTACAAAAAAAAATTAAGCTTTTTACAAAAAAATAAAAACGTTTTTTCAAAAAAAAAAAAAACCCACAATAATTATAATTATTTATCTATAAAAAAATAACCTTAACAAAAAAATAACTTTTTTACAAAAAAAAAATATCTATTTGACAAAAAAAAATAACTTTTTTACAAACAAAAATTAACTTTTTTAGAAAAAAAATTAAACTATTTACAAAAAAGAATTAAGCTTTTTACAAAAAAATAAAAACGTTTTTTTCAAAAAAATAACCCACAATAATTATAATTATTTACCTATAAAAAAATAACCTTAACAAAAAAAATTACTTTTTTTTACAAAAAAAATACCTATTTTATAAAAAAAATTAACTTTTTTACAAACAAAATTTAACTTTTTTACAAAAAAAAATTAACTTTTTTATAAAAAAAAAAGCTTTTACAAAAAAAAAATTAACTTTTTACAAAAAAATTCTTTAAAATTTGATGAGCTCATTTCTGAATTTGCTAAATGTAAGACCAGAAATGTAAGTTTAAACGTTTCCCCTCTGCTCATTTCTTCGCTGCGTTTTAGTTAATGGTTTAACTTTTTTTTCCTAAAAAAAATTAACTGAGGTTCCTATTTATTTTGTATATGTATATACATATTAGACCGTTTCAAAAAAAAAAAAAATTGTCTCCGATGTTTCCGCAACCAGGCTCAAAAGTTTAGGCTTGATAAGAAAATACGTCTGTGAAAATTTCACAGACGTAACCTAAACCCAAATTTAGTTATATTTAAAAAAATATATGTAAAATATTTTGTAAGGTTTTTACAAACCTGTATGTAACACTTTTATGCCTAGGTATGTAAAAACCTTAACAAATATTTTGCATATATTTTTTTTTTTTTTTTTTTTTTTTTTTTTGATTATAACTAAATTTGTGTTTAGGTCCACTAGAAAAGTCGTTTCGAAGCGAATATTTGAATAAAGATTTGAGTAAAAAATGATCGTTGGATACTGTTCGATAGTAAAATTGCTCCTCTACATTTTTAGGGCGTTCAATTTTCTATAAAAAGGAGTTATGTCTATGATTTAAATACTTTCTATTATTAAGTTATAAAATTCCAAACACAAACATGTGTTTTGTTCCATACAAATGGTATGGAAAACCGAAAACGGCGTTGAGCTACCTCTAAACGTTAATATTAAAAGCTCAACTTTTCACAGTCGTATTTTCTTATCAAGCCTAAACTTTTGAGCCTGGTTGCGGAAAATCGGAGACAATTTTTTTTTTCAAACGGTCTAATACATATGTATGTATATATTTTTATATTATTTTGTTTTTAAATTAATTAATTTATTTATTTATTGTTTTTTAAATGAAGTTTATATATTTTTTATTTTGTATATGTATATATAAATGTATGTACATATATAAACTTTTATTTTATTTTGTTTTTAATTTATTTACTATTTTTTTTTTTGTAAATATGTACTTTTATTACATTTGATACATACAATCATATATGTATGTAAACATATTTGTTTGTTACTTAGGATTAAGCCTACCAGGGAAACCTCAATAGAAAAAAACTCATTGAAAATCTACCTCCTGGGTAATGTGGAAAAGGCTTATGCATGTGTATCAGTGTATGTGTGAAAATATAAAAAAGGGGCGCTTTCTACAAATCTTGCACAGGGCGCAAGTTTGGCTGGGGCCGGCCCTGGTCAGATTGCACGCCACTCATTATTTTATGTTCGTGTAAACGCATGATTATCATTAATGAAATAATTGTATACAGTGTTTTGACAGTATAGCGACAGTATTACAGTACTAGCATAGTACTAAATACAATTGATACCTTGATATTTTATCATGGACCTATTACATATATCTGGACTGCTAGGAGCCAACTTCACGATGGTTCTATTTATAAAAAAAAAATTGATACACTAGCGAAATTTGGCGTAAAGCGGAAAACATGGTGAAACTTTTTTCGTTGACATTGGTTTAAGGCTGCATTAAGACTTTCGGTGTTATGCAGCGTTAACATTAGTCGTTGTTGGGCGTACATATAACAACAAAAGTGTAAATGATAAAACAGTAGAATGAACTTAGGACGAATTGATTTTCTCTTAAACGATTCTGTTGATATTTTTAATTGTTACTTGCGATATATGTAGAATGTAGGTATAGGTAAAATGGCAAGTTATGAATTCGTAAAAAAAAATCGAACTGGAGATATTAATTTTCCTTTTTTTATTTTTAAAGGAAGAGGCTACTTTTTGGTAATTTTGTCCCCTTTCACACAGGGAAACCAGTTGCTGGAGATTTTTTTGACGTTTTCCTTTAATTGCCTTATGTACCTTTTACACAAAGTAACAAAATTGCCGGAGATTTTTGTTTCTTTCCATAAAAAGTCTATTGAGAATCATTCGTCAGTAATAATTTGTTTTGAGAGCTTTAAAGGCTCTCCCAAACGAACGCGAAATATTCGGCTCAGCGGGCACTAATCACCATGTTAATCAATTTTGAAAGGCAAATGTTTCTCCGTCGCGTTGGTGTGGGCACTCTCATATATCACCATGTAAGATGTGTGTGAAATTTAATATACAATACATTCTACTTTTTAATTAGAAAATATTTTGTACGTTCAAGTTAACAGTACTTCAATAGAACCAATTTTCATATTTTGGATTTTCTCATTATTGAGATTAACCGATCGAAATATTTTTTTTTAAGCCGATGCTCTTAAAAATTACAAGTAATTTTGCATATAAAAAATTTGAAATAAGTTTTTTTTTTATAAAAAAAAAAAAATACCAATTAAATGTTTTTCTGTATATATATAATTACTTTAAATTCGCGTTCCATTTTTTTTCTTAAGAAATGTTATCGGTTTTATCATTAAAACTTTCTTTATTCCGCGTACGACCAACAACAAGCAATGTAAGCTTAGCATAACACAGCGAGTCTAAATGCAGCTTAAGACACAAACGTCAAAGATTCGAATAAATGACTCTGCTTTCTTATGAGTAATAATAATAGATGACATTAGTTTCTATTAGAAAAACTGCTCCCATATGCTAATTGGCAACAGGTGGCCTCATAAGAATAATTATTTTGTTTGCCACTTTGAGTCAATAGGCACTGCTTTCGATTTTAATCGGCCGAGTCATATTTAATGCAACTATTATATGGGAATGCCGACCGGTTAGCAGTCCATGTTTAATACGTCCATGCATTTTATGAATCTCAAAATAGGTACATATGGCCGCGTTCGGATACGTAACCAAAGGTTTCTGGATGTGTTCGTGTTTTTGTAATGCCTAAGGAAAAACCAGCTGATGAACCAAACAGCTGATGTCAAAAATAAATCTAAAGCTATCCCAAAAATGTTTGGATCTGTTTGGATTATTCTAACAGCTGACATCTCATCTGTTCATTTTCTTGGTTTTCGTTTGGTTTGGTTCCGTATCCGGTTTTGGTCG
This sequence comes from Melangyna quadrimaculata, assembly GCA_949320155.1. Lineage (NCBI taxonomy): Eukaryota > Metazoa > Arthropoda > Insecta > Diptera > Syrphidae > Melangyna > Melangyna quadrimaculata. Next base: position 11,271,994 of record OX439486.1, read on the forward strand.
TTCGTAAACATATCAGATTCTAACGTATCTCATATACGTTTCTGCCTACCTATGTTTGTGAGTTTTTCCCAGGAGATGTCACTGTCGTGGACGTGTTTAGCTAGAATTTATGAAGGAAAATGGGTTTAGTCAGATGCCAAGTAAAAATTATTTAAAATTTAGAAAATTTTTGTTAACTGTTGTTAATTTAAAAAAAAAAAAAACTTTTAACAGTTTAACACTAAAACCTAACAGGCTGTTTAAAAATTTGCGCCATGGTATTTAAGTGTTTGAAACTAAATTCGAATTACGAACTTACTCATTTCACTTAAATGCCCAAATCACGTCTGTGAAGTTGGCAGGGCTACCTTACCAATGCAGTAATTTGCATTTTTTCGCATTTCTTTTCCCGATTTTGCAGTTCATCAAGTAGTGAGTGGCTGAGTGTAATCGAGTGACCTGCTATCTTCACGTGTTGTATCTCTTAAACTAAGGGTGATAGGAAAATGCAGTAGGGCTCCAAATTTGCATTTTTTTTATTTCAAGAATAGGCAGTGTCAAAATTTTGAAGTCCTTAATTTGAAAAACATTTCATACTGCCCTGCTTACTTCACAGTGAAGTTACATGATGTATCTCGAGCATGCTAATGAATTTGCAGTAAGGCTTCAAATTTGCAGTGTTTTGAATTTCAAAAATAGACTAGGCTGCAATTTCCTAGCAAAAATCTTTCCTTTCCTTCGTTTTCTTCTAATACTCACAAACCCACAGCAAATTTAGGGGTGTGAAAGTGAACCGAAAAAAAAGTCATAGTCGAAAGGTGTGGTAATTCTTATGAAAGAAATGCAAGTCTTGCAGTTCCTGGAGGCGTCTTAAGATGCGTTATAGCAATTTGAAAACCTAAAAAATCAACTTTGAGGATGATGCCGCCTCCAATCGGTCTTTGACATACGGATCTGTACTCAGGGGCTCAATACCTATGGATGGATACACATTTTGTTTGGTCATCCTCAAAGTTGATTTTTTTTTAGGTTTTCAAAATGCTATAACGCATCTTAAGCCTGTTATAACGCATCTTAAGCTGCCTCCAGGGACTGCAAGACTTGCATTTCTTTTATAAGCATTACCACACCTTTCGACTCATATACTTTTTTGTCAGTTCACTTTCGGGCTCTTGGTCTAAAAAAAAAGACCGGAAGTCTTACAGGCATATAGTTAAAATTATTATTATATTATTATTATAATGCTTGGTTCTTGAGATAAACCATTCTGCAGAGCAGAATGAATTTTTTTCAAACAAAGGACTGCAAGGACTGGTTCACGAGATACACCATGTGTCCTGCTAACTCCACTGTGAAGTTAGTATTAAATTTGTTGACTTCAAAATTTGGAGCCAGCCTATATTCTTGAAATGTAAACAAACTGCTAATTTGGAGCCTTACTGCAATTTTCTAGCACGCTTCGTTCACAAGATACACCATGTGCCCTGTTAACTTAACTGTCAAGTTAGCAGGTCACTCGATTACCACCCACTACTTGATGAACTTCGAAATCGGGAATAGAAATGAAATAGGTGTTCAATATTGTCTTGCCGACCGCCCGCCATGCGGTATTAAGCTGAATTTACTTGTATCTTCGTCTGCAAATATGAAGAAAAGTAGAGCGGGACAAATGTATGCCAAAACTCTGAGCGTATGTAAGAAAACCGTCAAGAAGATGAACATGTTCGTCTTCATATTTGCATTATGGCACTTCCTATAATCTGCATGTTCGAAGATCTTCTGCATTTTGGTGTTCCCTCTCTATCCAACAAATGCAAATTTTAATTTTGCATCCTTTTTTTTTTTGCAGACGTCGGACGAAGGTACATGTTAATCCACCATTATGCATCTGTTGATGAAAGAGTACACAATATCCGTTAGGTAGCTCTACCCAAACTTCTTTTAATATATTTTCTTTGAGAACTAAATACCCTTTCCACTCATGCAATATTATTTGCTTATTTATTAAGAGAAGAACTTAATATTTATAAAAAAATAGTAGGTAGGTACGTACCTACATTTGAACAACATACCACCTCAGCCTCAGCCATATATGTGGATTTAGACCACTTTCAAAATAAATGGCACACCGTAACGTAAGGTAGGTACTGTATAGGACGTTACTTATAGTGTGAAATGACGACGTACAAACGTACATATGTTAGGTACTTCCATGCTTCGAAAAAGTCGACTCATTTTAAATTTTGTGTGTGTATTTGTATAAAGATTGTTTTTTCTGAGCAAACCTTAATTCTCAAAGCATTATGTATGTAAGTAAATCTAACACCTTTTTTTAACATCATAATACCAACCTATAGAGTAGAGTTACCTACCTATTGATGCCGAGAGATTTTCTTTCAGAGAAATATTTTCTGCTACCCTCCATATCCTTACCTTATTATTATTAGGTATAATGATCCATCCCAGATCCAGGAAATTTATATTATTATGAAAAATATAATAAGAAAATTCAAAAACAAATGAGATTTTTTTTTATCTTTTTTCACTAGGAGGGAAATTTTAATATTTGATGCTTCTTTACACGATAAATGAAAATAAGCGATGGATATTATTAGAGGTAAAATTCTTAAAATGATGATGATGCTATGGAAAATGATCACAAATAAAAACCAACCAACAACTAGGTGTAACCTTTATTTTACGAACTAACAAAGAAATACAAATTAGTATGAATGAACATATTGGACATTCAATTCGAACGATGGTTTAGCTTATGATGGAGTAGATGCTTAGATTAATTTCCCATTAAGCTGAAAAAATACAAACGAAAGGAACCTTAATTCTTTATCAACCATGCAGTCATATCACTTTTACTACAACTTATACTCAGTTTCAAACGCTATCCTGAAACTTTATTAAACTTACGTGCGCCGTAATGACAGTTAATAATGTCGTAAAACTTGTATAATCATATAAATAATAATTTAAAAAAAAGGAGAAACATATAACAAAAGAACGAAAACACCATTATAGTTCACCATCATTGCTTTTCTACCTTGAAAAATAATTTTAAAAAAATGTTTGAAACGAAGAACCCACAACAGGAGCCGCATCCAGGACCAGAAGCAGTAATAGCTGCTATTCAAAAACCATCATCACCATCAATAAGCAGCTTATCGTCGCCATTGCCGCCATCAAAACCAACGTCTAATGCGAAATACTGCTTCCAGCAACTACGCTTAGTGCGTATTTGTGTTGCCCTCGTGCTTATTGTCCCTGAAACGGGTAAGTGATTTTTAAATTTTCAACACATCATTTATATGTATACCTACTAATATACGATGTTGGTTATTGTAGTAGTGATGTTTCTTATTGAAAAGATGATTTGTTATGTTTCTATATGAGTTTGTGTGTTTTTTTTTTGACAAAATACACAAATCGTTTAACTCACAAATATTTGCGGCAGAGATAAATCGCGTTATGGTACGAATTTTCCTAGAATTCTTGTACTCGTATTAAATAACCAAATGAAATTTGTGTATAGGGTGATTCGTATGTGGTGTGACAAAAAGTTAGAGCGTGTAGGTTGGGCTGAGACCAGTGTTGTCACTTCAAATTTTATAAACGTGGTAGATTCAGATTTTTCGGGGTAGATTTTTAAATTTTAATTTTTTCAGCTTTTATTTTGTTGGTATTATAAACAAAGGTATTTAAAAAAAATAATCGATATTAGCGGCAACTGAACTACATACAATTTTATACGAATACGTTGTGAAGTGTAGTTCCGCTGAAGTTTAGTTTCGTCGAGTGTGGTCTTAAAGATTGAATAAAATTTCTATTCACAAGATTTATATGCCCCTTGCAAGGAATCGACAAATCCTCCAAGAGTATCACTTGTCATGAATATATTGCTTCTCGTCTGGCTGTTCGGATTCGGCACAAAATTGTAGTTCCCCTCCATTCCTGTTGACACGCGCACACAGGAAGGGTTGCGAGTTGTTAGTCACTAGGGGCTGGTTCTTCATGAGCCGTTGCGCCACCCAATTTATTTTTTTTTATTTATAAGATTTATACTTTAAAGCCAAGTATGCAGCTCGCACTAAATTTTCGCTCACATATATATGTAATTCTCTCCAAAAATAAGCGAAGCTAAAATTTAGCTGAACCTATTATTCTTGAGGTAAATTTTGACAGATTGTTTTTTGTTAATCTTTTATTTAGTTTTGCAAGTACGAGGACGTACGTGTTGAAATTGTGATTCTTTTGTGCAAATTGTGATTATAAATTCCAGATTTATGTGTTCTTCTGAACGATTGAAGAATGAAATATTTATGAGTGGACTGCTGGGACGGGCGGAGGCAAGAAGTGCAAATAGTTATAGTTTTAAGAACACATTAAGGTGCAATAGTGACACAAAAACTCAATAAATAATCATCTATAAATTATTTCGACAATAAAGAATAATATTTGCATTTTATAAACAATTTCCTTGGTATATTTGTTTTTTTTTTTAAGTTTTTCCATTCAGGGGGTGTGGTACCCGCCCATTTTCATAGAATTGTTATAAATTATTTGCAGCACTTCTAGGCATTGCAGAATTATGAAATTTATTAGAGCGGTAGAACTTGAAGTGAAGTGAAAGCAAAGTCAATATTTTAAGATTTTACATTCAGGAGACGTGGCATTCGCCCATTTTCTCAGAATTGTAATTAATTTTATGGATCACTTCGGATTTTTGCATCAGAATGATCCAAATTATTGACTTTAATTGCGTTGGTTTACTTGGTAATACTTTACTTACTCAATTTTGAAATGAAAACTTGACTAGTAAATCAACTCAATTTAAGTCAGTAATCATTAAATAACAGATTTCTCTGATAGTTTTGTGTTTCACATTAATAAACTTAGAACTTGGCATACTGTTAGATCTCATTACGACTGACTTGTAATGCAAATGTTTTTGGTTATGGAAGAATTTGACTTTTTTTTAACATTTATGTTTTTGGTGTGATACTCTTTTTCATATTATATTGCTACTTTGTATTTAATTAATTTATTAAGGCAGAGTAAGCTAGCTGTGGACATAAGTTTTCAGTAAAAAAAAAACTCGGAAACAAAATATCTTAAACATTGTTGAGTTAATCCAGAGTTAACTCTCAAAATTAGGTGAGTTAACAAGTGTTTAACTTAAATCCCCCACTGAAAAACTGTCTCTATAAATAATTTATTTAAAAAAAAACTATTTTATCTTACCATGCCATCAGTACTAAGTGCACCCCTTGCCGACGAGCATGGCTGCGGCATATGAAGCAGAAGCTGGTGCTCTTTGTCGCATCTTCCCTTCCTTTTAGGAAGTACATATTGTCAGTTAAGTTAGGTTGGGTTGATAAAAGGTACAGACTTGGGCGAGTAAGGGCATAGAGTATAGAAAAGGATTCTCGAAAAATTCCATTAATTTTTGGCATTGTGGCTTTTTCGTCGCTCTATATTCTAGTCTCAAAACGTTATATAGAGTTTGCTCCCAAACTTTACGGTGACCTTAAATTGAATGAAATCTTTTCGCTTTAGTGGATAATGAAAAGAAGGGAAGATTAAACAGAAGAATTTAATTTGCTTTTTAAGGACGACCGACGGACGATGACGACGCCTAGGACGCATAGAATGGAGGACCTTTTATTTTGTTCATCACTCCTTGCCCGTCTGTCTGATTACCTGACTGCAAAGCCAAATATATTAACATAGACACACACAAAATAACAACCGCCTTCGCTTTCGTCCTCGCCTTCGACCTCCAACTCAAACCGATATCTTACCCTCATAACCTTCTCTCTATGCCTACTACAAGTCAACCTCTTCTGGGATATATTCATCAAACCGAACGAAATTAATTTCAAAGAAGATAAAACTTGGATATTGGATGGATAGTGTTACACGAACACTAAACAACCCCCTAGCTCTTACATTGCTCTACCGAAAATCATGCCAGGTTTAGCGTAACGAGAACGACTAACCCCTTGAAACAATGACTGAAGTTGTAGCGTGCAGCAAAAGTTGAAATTTGTTCAACTTATACACCATACATTTCTTGCTACTTTCGCAGCTTAACATTGTGTTGATTCTGTACAGACACAATGCCTTTCTGTTTTTACAGTGCTGCAAACTGCATTTACAGCTACATACATCATTGTGTTAAGCTCAGTCAATAAGGATTGTTTGTTATTAAATTTTCTCGACATTCGCTGTTATCTGCCAGAAAGCGTGGATCCATGGAAGGGGCGGGGGGGTCAAGGTGGTCCAACAAGTAGTGTTTCTTGTTCTTCAAAGCTTTATAAGCGTTGAATGTTGTTTTTAAAAAAGTTATAGGATTTATGGCAGTTGAAGGGTGCAGGGGAAAAACGACTTAAGTCCACTTAAATTGATTCCGAGAAAAACGATAAGATTACTTTATAGACAAATGCTAAATTCTAAGGAAAATTAAATAAAGGATGAAAAATATTTTTTTCCTATTAAATGTACTTATTTATCGATTTTAATTTTATGAATTGTATATTCTAATAAAATGAAATGCGTAAAGGGAGACTTCCATCTACGGCCTACATGATAGCCGAAAACTTGAAGATATTTTTTGAAAATTTCTTGCGAAGAAACTAAACATGCAATCGAAAACTTTATTAGTTAAGTGGCTACGAATGACATTCGTAGCTAAAATATTCGTGCATTGTACGAATATTCGTGAAATGTACGAAGTATTCGTACCTTGATTTCCTTACGAATACATTTGTGAAGTCCAACGAATACCTGTAGTAGTATGCACGAACTCATTCGTTGAATATACTTATAACATTCGTAAACTAAAATTATACAATTTTTATGAGTACATTGAACGAATTGTTGTTTACATATTAATTTCGTAAATTTCTCGTACGAATACATTCGTAATTTCTACTATTGTATTTGTAATATTTACTAATGGTTTCGTACTATTTACAAAGTAAAACTAATATTAGTAGACAAAATTCATTCGTAGACTGACCGTACGCACTATTCGTAGAATGTACGAAGTATTAGTAAAAGTTTAAAAAGTTTTATCCGAAACATACGTTATTTCTTCTGGAAAACGTATACAATTCCTCAAAGGTTCAAAGGTGTATTCGTTTAGTGCGTCGCCACGCGCGCCGGCCGCAAAAACAAATTTGTCGTCTGTGTTAAGTGACCGAGTTACATAAGTGAACAAATTCGTCTTTTGTGAAAATAAAAATAAGTAAATAAGAATATTAGTTAGAAATTATTAATTATTATTAACTGAGTCAAGTTATAGAAACAAAAAAAATATTAACAGATGTTTTTATTTATCGAAAGTTGTTTTTCTGATTTGTTTAATATCACATAAGAATAACTTCATACTCCATTAAGGAAAGTTACTGATCATTAGTAAAAAAAAAAATATTATTGATGACCGTACACGTTTATTGATTACAAGCCGTATTTACTCAATACACATCTATCTGGCTAACTGACGTACGTTTACTGGGCACACTTGCTGTAGACTCAGTAAATTTCTGTCAACTGATTAACATTTTGCCGGAGAATTTTATGTTGCAAATTAGCTCAGTATATGCATGCTCGCTCTCGGCACGTAAGTAAAACTTGACATTTTTTTCAATTAAAATAAAATAATATAATTTCAGAATTAAGGGAAAACCAGCAGTCATATTAGTACATTATACTAATAGCACTGTAGAATGTACGAATGAATAACGACAGCATTGGTAAATATTACAATACTATTAGTACAATATACGAATAGCACTGTAGAATGTACGAATACGAATAAATAACGACAGCATTGGTAAATACTACAATAAGATTAGTACAATGTACGAATAGCACTGTATTATGTACGAATAAATAACGAGAGCATTGGCAAATATAACAATACTATAAGTACAATATACTTTTTTTTTTGCACGAATACGAATAAAATATTCGTAATATGTACTAATATATGTCCATTCTACGAATGCTATTCGTGGCTGAAAACCACGAATAAAATTCGTAGAATGCACGCAGTTATTAGTAGTATTTACACACGAAACTTTTGAGTGTGATAAATAGAAACGGTTTTTTGCTTTTTGTTCAAACATCCTTCGATTTAAAAAATCTATATTTGAAAACAAAAATATATTAAGAAACGTGGTGTTAGACCGTTTCATGTATTTCAATTTGTTTTGGCATCACTATACGAAATAAGTATTTAAAATATCGGCTTTGTTTTTGATTACCCTCCTATCTTAATTAATATTAATTTATTATGGTCAGACAGGCGTTGGAGCGCGACTTACGTTTTTCGTTCGGAAAAAGAAAACAAAAAATAGAATTTTAAATCTTTATTTAAATGTCTTTCTTTATTCACCGGTTCTTAAGAACTAAATTAATTAATAAACATAAATGTACTTTGAAGCTATTCTATTTTTTTGTGTGAAGAATCAAATATCATTCATTTTCTCATGACAAAATTAAATGTAAGCAATTCTGTTTTTGCAGAATCGAATAACATATATTTTCTCATGACAAAATTAAATGTAAGCAATTCTGTTTTGGTGAAATCAAATGATATACATTTTCTCATAGCGAGAATTAGCAGTTATTTATGTGGAGTCAACAAAAGTGAATTGTTCAGTTTAATAATATAGTTACATACATTTTGTTATGATTATTTAACAGAAATGTATGTTACTTGATCATACTGGACAATGAACTTATGTTCTCCAATTAACAATTTGAGGAGTCGGCGGAAGTGTCGACGTAACCCCTCCCCTCTTTAAATCGAAACTCTCCTGAGTTTCGTTGTTAATTGTTACTTTTATTGATTAATATTTATAAATTGTTAACAAAAATAATATTATAAAAAGAACAATTATTATAAAAAATACAATGAAATGTATAAAATTGTACAAGGTATACTGTTTTTTATGAAATTTTAGTTCTTCGATAGCTTCCATGTTTTCTATTTCATTAATTACAATATCATCAAACGATAATGCACTAGTATTACCATTTAATTGATTATCATTAGTTTCTATTACAAAATTTTGTGTAAATTCTTCATTTTTTCCAAAGTAAGTTTGTTACAATTCTCTCATCACATGAACTTGATAGTTTTGTTTTATTTTGGTTTTTGAGTAACATTGAATTTGAAATAATTTCGATAGTTTCTGATTTATTATTCCTTATTTTAAGACAATTATTTTGGTAAATACAAAGCTTAGATTCTTTTAGTTTTTTTTTTTTATTGAATTTCCATTAAAATCATAATGGATGTTATTTAAAGTTACAATTTCCTGGTGCTTAAAATTAAATTCTTTAAATCGTTTATTACTGATTGGTGTAACAATAGAACGTTTAACTTTAAATATATCTTTAGGAATTTTTATTGCAAATACAATTTTTTCTTTTTTATATTCTGCAGTACCTAATCTAATGTTTTTTAATTTGTATAAATCTATATCATATTTTCTGATCTCATCGCTTGTTAAAATATTACTACTCATAAGATTCATCCTAGATGATGCAATATTGTTCTGTATATGTTCTATATTATCTCCTAGTATTTTTATTTTAATAAGTGTTTCTAGATAAATTAGCTCTTTGTAAATTTGTTCGTTATTTGTTTTTATATCATTAATTTTTTTTAGAATCTTGTCCCTATCTGCTTCTATTGTATCTTTAATTTTATTAAAGGTGTCGTTAAAATGGTTATTAATTTGTATATTTTTGTTCAAATTGGTAATTATGTTATGATTATTTTCATCAATGGTTTCTAAATGTTCTTCAATTTCTACTCTATCGTTATCATCCATTGAGCCGAAGAGCCATTTAAGTCCTGTCCCTACAAGGTTTATTAATCCTCTCTTATATCTGTGTGGTATTAAGGTTTTTACTTTTGTTCTAAGTGAATTAAGTTCATGTAGTAAAAGGTCTCTGTTGTCTATTTTTCCTAACTGTTTTATATTATTTTCAAATGTATCTAATATGTTTGTTATTTGTTGGGGTTCTATTATATGTAATATTATGTTGTAATTTTAAATAATTGGCACTTCTTCAATGCTAATTTCAGCAAATCCGTTATCGTTGTCGATTTTCTCAATTGTTAGAATCCCCTTCGTTGTGTGTAGTTGTGACAGTATTGTCATTAGCGCAAATAGTACTATCCAGGTGATCAGAAAATTTCGTAGGTCGTTTAATATTTGAAGGATGAATGTTGTCTAATTTAAGTTTTCTATATTTAGGTTCATCTTTGTGTCGTAGAGTCTTGTAATTTTTAACCTTCTTCTTTATTTTGTTCATAATCTTCCCTTTTTTCATTTCGTTTGTTAAAAACTTTTTCTTTATGTACTCTCAACAATTTTTCTATTTGATTTCTATCAACTTTTCCGTCTAATTCATCTATAGGTTTTGCTTTTATAATATAATGAATAGATTTGTTATACCATTCTACGCACTTGAATAGTCTTTCCTGTATTGATAATTCAGAGTTCTCAGTTTCCAAAACCCTAAGCTTTTCTCCTATGGAACTATGAAACCTTTCTATATCTCCGTTACCTGTATGACTATTAGGCTTTATGAAATGAGTCTCTACTCCTTCCTGTCTTAAAAATTCCTTAACGTTGACAGAATTGAATTCATTATCTAAAATAACTAAATTTGGTTTTCCTTTAATTGAAAAATACAATCGTAGTTTTCCAACAATTGTAACGCTATTTCTGTCTTCTAGATAAAGAGCAACTCCATGTTTTGATAACTTGTCTATGAACGTTAAAAAACTATGTCTTTTATTTATATATATATCCAAATGAATAGTCTGATTTGTGCCGTTTGGAGTTTCAGTCAAATGAAATTTCGGTTTTATTGGATTTCTGTCATACTTTGCTTTTAGATAAGTATCACAGTTATTAATGTACTTTTGAATATATAATTTCAAATTTTTAAAATATATTAGTTTTTTCAAACCTTCATAATTTTCATTTTATCCTGCATGTCCTGTTTCATTCATATGGTATTTTGCGATATATCTGTATGTTTCATCTTCATTTGTCATATCTTTTGCATGATGTGTGCATTTATAAAATTTCAAACTTGTGTTGAATAATTCTATCAATTTTTGTTGTACTTTGTTGTACTCGTGGTCTGAAAACTCAGACAAAATTGCTATCTTCCCTGATTTTAAAAATCTACGAAATATATCAGTCATATAGTTATTCTCAATGTCATCTGTACTAATATAAATCTTGCGTTTGTTTCCGATTACTTCGATTTCTTTTGTTTTAGTATGAGTTAAGATAATTTGTGTAAAAAACCTGTTAACAACTGTTTCTAATATTGGAAAGTGATAGTTTTGTTCTTCCTCTTGTGAATGTATTGTTGCGTCTATACTCATGTTATCGTCTTGTTCTTCTAAATCTATGGTATTTATTTCTCCCGTATCTGCATTTATTCTAGACAGAAAATCTGCTACTTTATTCTCTGTTCCTTTAATATAATTAATGTTTATAGCATATTCCCCAAGTTTAAGTAACCAGCGTTGTAATCTATGATTAATATCTTTACCTTTGTGTTTGCTCTGAAGTCATTTAAGGGGTTGATGATCAGTAAGGAGATCAAAAGTCCTACCATATAAATAAGGGCGAAAGTAATTACCTGCCCAAACGATGCCAAGGAGTTCTTTTTCAGTTGTCGAAAATTTCTTTTCATGGTCGTTTAAAGTTCTGCTAGCAAAACTTAACGGCTGGTCATCTTGGGTAAGAACTGCACCCAAGGCGAAGTCACTAGCATCTGTTATTAGTTTAAATTTTCTTATTGAAATCTGGGTATTTTAGAATCGGTGCTTCAACAAGCAATCTTTTGAGTTTTTCAAACGCATCTATGTATTGAAGGTCAATTTATTTAAGTTTAGAATTTTTGTTCAAGTATTTTGTCATTCCGTAAAATACTTTTGAATAATCCCTTACAAATTTACGATAATAACCAGTCATTCCTAGGAATGACTTTATATGTTTTTCGGTTTCGGGTAATTTAAGCTTCTGAATATTTTCAATTTTACTCATATTAGGCTTAACACCTTCTGTGGTCAGAACGCGACCAAGATATTCAGTGGTTCTACTAAAGAAATTACACTTATTTACCTGAATCTTAAGATTATGGTCTCTAAGTTTGTTTAAAACTTTTTGTATATTTGTAGTGTGTTCTTCCAAAGTTGTGCTGAATATAAGAATATCGTCTAGGTACACGCCACATATTCGATTTATATGTTCTCTTAGAACTGAATTAATTAATCGCTGGAATGTCGAGGGGGCATTTTTAAGCCCGAACGGCATTCTCACAAATTCATAATGCCCCAGAGGCGTTGAGAATGCTGTTTTTTTTTCTATCATTCTCTTTAACAAGCACTTGGTGGAAACCTTTGGCTAGGTCAAGTGTTGTAAAATATTGTGAGCGTCCCAATTTCTCTAATATATTATCTATATTGGGGATTGGGAATTTGTCAGACACAGAAACTTCGTTGAGTTTTCTGTAATCAATTACAATTCTCCACTTTTATTCACCAGAGTTATCGATTTTTTTTGGAACAATCCATAACGGCGAGTTATATGGTGAATTACTTTCCCTAATAATACCCTGTGCCAACATTTCTTTCATTTGTTTACTTATTTCTTCTTCATGAATCTGTGGGTACCTATATATTTTGGAATATATTGGTTTTTCTGTTGTGGTTATAATTTCATGCTGAACTTCATGAGTGTGAGTAAGCTTTTGTCCTTCTTGGAAAAACAAATCTTTATTTTTATTAACTAATTTTCTAAGTTCCCGTTTTTCTTCTGGATTCATATCCTCACGTTCTAACTTTTCGAATGTATTCTGGTCAAAAAGTGATTCTTCTAATGAATATATTTCCTCATAATTAAAAGGACACGAATTAATAAATTTAGTTTTTACATTATTTATTTCTAAGTACTCCTCATCTAAATTAATAATTGCTTGTAAAGGCTTGAGAATATTTTGACCTATAAGTCCGTCGAGTTGTTTATTATAGAAAGTAGCCAATTTCCAAACCATGGAATTATTTTCGTTAAACTCGATGGGGATTTTTACCAAATTGTCAAACTCAAAACTCACAGCCAAAATTTTGGGTTAATGACATTTGTGCGTTCTTTTTTTCTAACTAGTTCACCTTCATCGTTCTTTTAATATGAAAAAGTTACTTTGAGTTTTCATTTTGGGGTTAGATTGTGTTTGCTTTTCGTCTTCCGATTTGAAATTGTTTTTCAATTTTATAATAATTAATTATAAATTTAATTGTTTTATTATTGAATTTGATATTTGAAATTGTTTTCTGAATAGTTCACTTTTCATTGAAATTTTATTCATCCGCTTGGGTCAATTTTTTAATAAAGAAATGTGTGGCTCATAAAAAATTAACAAAAAAAGCAAAAATAAATTACAAATGTTTTGTATTGCGATTCAATTTCATGCAAAAATGAAGTTGATAGTTATTTAATTTGTAGGAACCATGCATTTTTGGTAGTGAATTATTTATCAATAAATTTAACGCAATCAAAATTTTGTCTTTTTTTATTATTAATTATTTTTTTTTTCAACCCCTTCCCATTTTATTAACTTTGTCGTTCTTAAAAAAAAGAAACTTTTTTAATTTTGACATTGCCATTTGTTTTTGACCATAGTTACAAAAAAGAACGCGCCACTAAACCAATTAACGCCAAGCACTCAAACGTCATTAACCCAAAATTTTGATTTGACGTTTAGAAGCTATGAGACAGAGATATATTGCTTTTTTTCTAAAAAGCCCTATTGGTAATGGCGTTATAATTTCTTTGTCTATTAAAGTTCGTCCGGTAAGTGTACTAAAAGAAACAGCTTCTTGAAGTTTTATTCGTTTATATTGAGGTAGTCTGTCTGAGTCTAAAAGTGTGGTCGTTGACCCTGTGTCAATAAGGCATTTAATTTTGTCTTTTCCGGTTGTCAGTTCAACTATCGGTAAGTTATATGTTGGGCTTGTAAGTGAAAATTTGCTTCATCGGAATCTGTATTTTTGATGTGGTCTACTTGCATTGGATCGGTGGAATTGTTTCTTGTCTGTAAAGAATTTATACTGTTGTAGTTGTTATGTGCTGTATTTTGTTTAGATTGTCTAGAATAATTCGAGTTATTATTTTGATAAGTTTGATTTTGATTTGTACTCTCATTTCTAAAAAGATTTGAGCTGTTATTCTGCCTGTATTGCCCTGAATTTGCATTATTATTATATTCTGGATTTCCCCTATAGTTGTCATAATTAGAATAATCATATTTAGAATTGTATGAGGTATTCTGCCTATTAGTATTATATGTATGAATAACTGGTTGGTTTATCATAATGTCTAAGTATACCTGTTTCTTCTTGGGCATAATTTGCATCTCTAAGATTTCGTATATCTCTGCTATAAATAATACTTGATAAATTGGGGTTAATACCGTTCAAAAATATTTTTAATATAATTGATTCATTCGAATCAGGAGAAAATTCACTTGGTTTTGTATTTAATTTGTCTAAGATATCTTTTAAGTTATTATAATATGAACTTACAGTAGTGAATTTGCAAGTTATTGCCCGGTGATGCAGTTTATGATACGTTTCTCGTTTTCCAAAGTTTTGTTTTTAGTTCTTCCTTTATTCTGTCCCATGTTGGATTAGGTCCTAATGTTTATTACAGTTGAGAGCAGCTATAGGTTGGTTGATTGATTGATTGTCTTTAGACAAAAAAATTGAGTGTTTTAAATTCACTTTTGATAATTATTTTTAGTTGTATTGTCTTTGGACAATATGAGTCACTATCTTTAATTCACTTCTATGGAGAAATTATTATTTTATTGTCTTTGGACAAATAAAGAACTCACTTGATAGTTATTTTTCTTTTTCAAAAATTATTAATTGTATCTACTGTCTTTGGAAAATGATATATATTTTTATATTCACTTCTATGGAAGGAGGATCGATTTTATCATCTATAGAAAATAAAATAACCGACTGCGCCACTTACGTTTTTCGTTCAGAAAAACCAAAAAAAAGAAAACAAAAAATAGAATTTTAAATCTTTATTTAAATGTCTTTCTTTATTCACCGGTTCTTAAGAACTAAATTAATTAATAAACATTAATGTACTTTGAAGCTATTCTATTGTTTTGTGTGAAGAATCAAATATCATTCATTTTCTCATGACAAAATTAAATGTAAGCAATTCTGTTTTTGCAGAATCGAATAACATATATTTTCTCATGACAAAATTAAATGTAAGCAATTCTGTTTTGGTAAAATCAAATGATATACATTTTCTCATAGCGAGAATTAGCAGTTATTTATGTGGAGTCAACAAAAGTGAATTGTTCAGTTTAATAATATAGTTACATACATTTTGTTATGATTATTTAACAGAAATGTATGTTACTTGATCATGCTGGACAATGAACTTATGTTCTCCAATTAACAATTTGAGGAGTCGGCGGAAGTGCCGACGTAACCCGCGGGCCCCCAAATTTGCGGGGCCCGTAGCATTTGCTACTCTTGCTACGTGGCTAATCCGGCACTGGCTCAAACCTTAAACACTTCGTCTTAATTGTCAAGGATCATAGTGTCCATTTGTTATTTACCTATCGTAATTCACAAAACAAAACTTGGCTTTAATAAGACATCGTACCTGGGTCTGGCGGCTCTGGGTTCATAGTAACTTTTTAATCAATTTTTTTGTATGTAGGCACAAAGTTTGGTTTTATTAAAAATAAGGGTATAATGTTAGCTTGAGACAAATTGTATACTGTTAAGAAAGGTAATTAAACAAGAAATTATATAAACTCTGAACGCCCTTTTTATCCTATTATAAAAATTTTTTTCAGGGCTACTGTCTCTTGCGAGAAATTGTGCTTCTTGTCCAGCTGTTCGGATTTGGCATAAAATTGTAGGTCCCTCCCGCATTTCACACAGGAATGGTTGTGAGTTGTTAGTTACTGGCCCTGGTTCTTCATGAGCCGTTGCTCCACCCAATTTAATTTCATATTATTTATTTGGATAAATCAACGTATCCGTAAATTTGCCTTTTTTTATTTCTTTAGATTAGACACATTAAGTGTGTGCAGGTAAAAATAAGTCAGGTTTAAAAATAACCAAAAGATTTTCCCAAACAAAATGTTTATGAATTCTGTAAAGAGTAAAACAAGCATCCATAATGCATCCATGAATTTGGGTTTTTTTTTTTTTGCTGGCTCTTATACAAAACACCGGTCACCGCAGCTTTCCCACACAAAATGAAACACGCAAAACGTGTTCAGACTTTAACAATACATTCATAGCCCAGGCAATACGTTAAAGAGTGTGATAATATTTTCCCTACGAAATAATTAAAATCTACAAAAAAGTCTAAAATATTTTCCGACTCGTCCTTATAGCGTTAACAGCACTAAACCAGTATTTTAGACTTTTGATTTTTTTTGTTGGCTGCTAGGAAAAAAATTGTTAATGCATGCATAAGGTTACATAATGTTTAAAAGATAGGTATATGCGAATAACCGTTTGAACCGTTAAGGAATTATACGTAAAACACGACCTTTTTTCATTTTAGGTTTTTTGAAATATCGATATCTTCTTAACGGTGAGTCGTAGAAAAAATTGTCATTTATTTTGGCGGAGTAGTAGCCCGTAGCATAATGGATAGTGTGTTCGACTGTCACGCTGGAGGTCTGGGATCGCTTCCCAGCCTCGTCCACCAGGGCTACTGCCTCTTGCGAGGAATTGACAAATCCTCCAAGAGTATCACTTGTAACGAATAAGTGCTTCTCGTCTAGCCGTTCGGATTCGGCATAAAATTGTAGGTCCCTTCCATTCCTGTTGAAAGGCGCACACAGGAATGGTTGCGAGTTGTTAGTCACTAGGCCCTGGTTCTTCATGAGCCGTTGTGCCACCCGATTTATTTATTTTTTTTTTTATTTTGGCGGATGACATAATCTACAAACTACAAGTTTTGTATAGAACATTATTCAATAGCATTTACTGTTTCCGAGTTTTATGCGAATCTTCTTCTACTTCATTTTACCGGCGATTGTCATGATCTCGAGGAGGACCACAATTCTCCAACTCATCTGCTTCGCCTAAGGTTCCACTTGTGGGGTTCGCCGGGTCGACCTCAGAAAACGTCGACAGGCCTCCCGCTTTTGGATTGTTCCATGTCTGAGGCCAACTAAATGCAGGTGTCGTTGCATTTGTTTCATCCAGGAGTTTTAGCGCCTGCCTTTCTTCCGCGACAGTGTTGGAACGTCTTGTACTATTGCCTTTTGAACTGTGTTCTCATGGCATCTTCTTTGTACATGACAGTACCAGCTAAGTTGGTGTATTTTGTCCAAGATGGTATTTTTGACGTATAGGATTCCACGGATTCTCTTCCTTCTTATTCGATCACGCTTTGTCACTCCTGCTGTCATGCGCAGCATCTTCATTTCAGCTGCCGTCAATTTGCTCTCTTACTGATTTTTTCGACATTTAACCTTGATTTTTGTTTTTAATAATTAACGCGCACTCAAGGGATTTTTAATACCCTTAACATGTAAGTCACATGAATAACTATTGACGCCACATGATTTGACAATGGACTTTCCCGACAGTATAAAGACAATTGTGTTTAAAAATCTTCACTTGGATTTTTTTGGCAGAGCGGTCATGTTTTTGTAATTTCCCCAAAATAGGGTTATCAATATATCCGTTGAAACGCACCAAAGACAGTTTACCATCTTAGATCTTAGACAATATATGCCGATTGAGTCTTATTTCCTCAACATGGGTATCATGCAAAGTTTATGCCTTAAAGCTCTCCAGTTCTAGATTCCTTCCAATATCTCTTATCAATAGCTCATGTTAGGATGCTTTAAATTCCGAAACTGTGATAGGTACATATGTGCCTACTTAATGAACATGGAATAGAAAAGTTTCTCATGCGTTTAAAAACGTCTACGCCGCGCGCCGCGCCGCGCATCAGGCCGGTTGTATAGTGTATACCCACGTTATACATACATATATCATGGATACGGAAATGCATTTAATCTTAATTTTTTTTCGACTAGGATATGTTGCAATTTCTTAGGCGGAAATCATGTTGGCAAAGCCTAAATTACTTGCACACTTGATTGTCAAACATTCATTCGCACGCAGAATTCAGCATGCGTTGCCCGTTGCTCCATCATGCAACATAAACATACAAATGAACATGTACGTACGTACCTTACCGTACATGGAATCAAGAACTGGGTGGCTATGGCTAGGTAGCAGTAGAGTACTGTAAGACTGTAACACAGAGCAAACAATACTAAATTCCACTCCCACTCTTCTTACCAATTTGAAATTCACATAAAAACAGAGGAAAGGCCTTTGTGCAATCACATTTCACATAATACCTATATGTACTATGGATATGACTATGTGTGCATAGCATACACCATTGGTACACCATACACGTTGAACCAAATGCACATAACTCGTGTTTGTAAGTTCATGAGATGTAGGTGGATATATCATAGTCATAGCTCGGTTTTACCACTACATCTACCAACAAAGTACCAATCCCAACAAAGAATATCTAAAGGCTCTTCTTGGTTCTTGCTTGCCATTTGAAATTGTGCAACCGTTGTCGAACAATATCGCCAATTTGTTATATGTACTTCCAAACTTGACATCGACAAATATACATACCTAAAAAGTTCAAACAAAGAAAACAATAAAAAATAAGTATTCGACGACCTATGAAAAGTGCAAGCACCCCCACCCGACCGTGGCGTGAGGTGCTTGCCTCACTTCCAAACTGCCATCTTTATCAAATATCTAGGTATAGTTACCTACATATGTATGTAGGTATGTAAATACATTAGGCTGCTGCATGAATAAACTGCAAAAAAAACAAGATTTAACACAGAGGCCAACCCACCTCTCATTTTGTTACTTGTTACTATATTACTATGTGACTTTAAGTTTGGAAATTGCATCTCTATGATAAAAGGGTGTTCATCGAGTCGAAAGTCTTTTCGCAATTTATCTCGAAATCATGAGTAATTAAACCAAAATTACTAACCAGCGCTGACCTTTAATTAAAATATCAAAACAGCTGGTATATGCAGGAGAGGTAGTAAATTATCATTATCTTATTTTGATGTTTAACCACTTGCATAAGAGACTACTTTCGGTTGAGCGTAAAACAGCGTTAATATTTTGTTTGAATTTCCATTTTAATGTTTATAATATTATTGAGTTCAAAAAGTTAACGTCGATGCTCCTTGACCTATTTCAATAAAATTGACACAGGTTGTAGCTGATATAATTATTGAAGAACGGAATATTTTAAATTTAGGGTCGTTTAATGAAAATTTCAACTTCGTTGTTCTCTAAGCGTGTTTTGTGAAATTAATACACGTTTTAGCTGTGATAGAATTATTGAGGAAAACAATATTTTGTTATTAGGAATTTTCATTGAAATATTTCCACAACCGATAGTGGTATCGTTATTGATACAGTATTTAAACAATTGAAGGGTCCAGGGGAAAAACGGCTTAGGTCCATTTTTTTGAAAAATGAAACTAATGATGACATCCTGTACTATTTGATGGAATAATAAAATTTGGATACCTCTCGCAATAACATTTTTGGTAAAAAACTTATTTTTTTATTTCAAAAGTTTTGTTTTGGCTACAAAACTTAAACAAAACAATTTTTTGAAAAAGTTTGTTTCCAGTCCTTTTAACACAAAAAATAAATAATTAAATCGGGTGGCACAAAGGCTCATGCAGAACCAGGGCCTAGTGACTAACAACTCGCAACCATTCCTGTGTGCGCCTTTCAACAGGAATGGAAGGGACCTACAATTTTGTGCCGAATCCGAACGGCTAGACGAGAAGCACTTATTCGTGACAAGTGATACTCTTGGAGGATTTGTCAATTCCTCGCAAGAGGCAGTAGCCCTGAAAAAAAGCTTTTTTAGTTTTTAGGTGGACGAGGCTGGGAAGCGATCCCAGACCTCCAGCGTGACAGTCGAACGCACTAACCATTACGCTACGGGCTACTACGTCCTTTTAACACATATACGTGGTAATAGTTCAAAATAAAAACTTAACCGATATTTTAATTAGGGCTGGCCACGAGATGAGACTCTGCGAGACTTTTGTAAGTCTCGTCTCGGTCTCGTTTAAATAGAAAATTTTCAGTCTCGTCTCGGTCTCGTGTCGTTCTCGTATAATTAAGTCTCGTCTCGATTTCGTCTCCGAAAAATACGATTTTCGGACAAACTGTTGATTATTGGAAGAAAATATTTTCGATTATCGTTTGAATATGTGCAGAAGAAAATAAATATTTAACTGAAAATGGATTTTTTAATTTATTAGAATCTCAGTAAATTTCGATCCAAACATATAGTCTCGTCTCGGTTGCTTAAAAGGCAGTCTCGTCTCATCTCGGTCTCGTCATGCGAAACCGAAACCGAGATCGAGACCGAGACTTTTCTCGTCTCGTGACCAGCCCTAATTTTAAATACTTATTTCGTAGATCCGGATAGTAGCAATGAAGAGTTGCCTTTCGGATACTAAGTATCTAAAACGTGGTAAAATCAAAATAAGAGAATCTAGAAATCTGTTAGTAGTCGGAAGCCTTATTTTTTGACAGCTGGGTTGTTTTGTTTTCAAAATACTTTGGAGGAGAACGAGAGTTCTAAACTTGACATTTGACATAGTATTCAAAGTCCATACCTATCGAATTTGTTGCTAAGTGTGAAACATGGTCATACCTCCTAATGCTATATACGTAGCGTATTGAATGCTATTTCTAATTTTCTCCTACTTTCACTGTCACAATTATAAAAAATCTCACAACCATAAATAAGTACAGGAATAACCAAGTATTTTAGTTTGGAAGGGTGTGTATTTTTGTGCGGTCCACAATGTACGAAGAACTCCATACGCTTTACCTACAATGAAGTTTATGTGGTTATTCCATGTGAGTGTATGGTCAAACATTACACCAAAGTTTTTATAGCGCTGTTAACGAATTCAATTGTTGAATTATTAAGCAGAATAAGTGGGAAATATGACAGGTCAACTTTATTTCTTGAAACTACCAAGCAATTGCACTTTTTTGGATTGAGTGCCAAACTATTTTCCAAAGCCAAGTTTCCAATGCGATTCAAATCTTCATTTATGATATTCGCACAGTTATCAATTAATCCTAGAGGACAGCAATGATAGATTTGTATATCGTCTGCATATAAACGTTAAGATGAATTAAGGACTATGGAAGCAATATCATTAATAAATATGGAGAACATGAGTGGCCCTAGAATTGATCCTTGGGGAACACCTCAGCTCAATGAAACAAAATAAGAAGAAGTATTGGTAAGAGTAACTGACTGTTTTCTTCCAATTAAGTAAGATGAAATTAATTTCGTAGTGGGGAAAGAAAAATTTAATCGGTACTTTTATTTGTTGACGAGTACAGAATGATCTACCATATCAAACGCTTTTGAAAAGTCTAAAAGCTCGAGAAACTTTATATAATCTTGATCCAACTTTTCTCTTATATCTTCTACTATCACCCAGTAAGGCACTTGTGCAACAATTTTTTTCTCTGAATCCAGACTGAAAGGGAACAAGTAAATTGTTAATTGCTAAAAACTTGTTAATTTGCTTGTGCATTATTCGTTTGCAGACTTTGGAAAAATAAGGAAGAATGGATATTGGCCTAAAATCTTCACCTGTTGAGTTCTTGGCAACTGGTATTATTTTTGCCACTTTACATTGGTACTCACTTACGTGAGTGATATAATCCAACAGCAAAGGTAAAATGGCTTTGAAAAAACTGTGTTTATTTCATCTAGCCCTGTAGCATTCGATTTGACAGACAAAAGAGCTTCAACAAAGTCCGATGTATCAATCCTTGAAAATGAAAAAGGTGTCTCTGTTTGAACAAAAACACCTTCAAAAGAGCTAGTGTTATGTAAGGCAGATGGTAGAGGGCAAGGAAGCGATACAAACTGACGATTTAATTCATTAGGATCAAGACCTGCTGGCGCTCTAAGTTTTTGCTTTCCTATGCCTAATTCTCTTAAGTTACTCCACAATTTACGATTTGCTTGTGCTAAGGTTAGTTAAATAATATTGTTTTTTGATTCCCTAATAATACGAACTACCCTGTTACGTAAAATTTTATAGCTTTGAAAAAGAGTTTCAACCCTAAAACCTATCCACCTGGTACAAGCTTGATCCCGTAGAAACATAAGCTCTCGAATCTCATTAGTAAACCAGGACTTTTCTTTCACTCTACCTATTTTTGTTGCGGGATATATTCATCGTATATGTGTTTAATATTTCTATTAAGAAACTCCACTTGATCATCCGGTGAGTACCATGTAATAAACTAAATCCCAAGGAATACTGTTTATGTGATGCTCAACAGCTCAAGTAAAGATCTATTAACATTTTTGAAGTCCTTATAGCTGTAAGTTCCCGATGGCGTTGGGCTTGCATGAACATAGAAGTCGTAGATAAGAAATGTAAGGTCGTGTCTCCAAAAAGCTGACGCAGACGTTTGATTATAGAAAAGAGTTTTATATGTATTGTTTACAAAAAATAGATCTAACAATATACAAGTAGATAGGCAAGTCGAAATGTAATTTTTCAATTACAAAACTTAAATAGTGGATTTTTTTTTCTTAAAGTCGTTAGATGGGTTCATAAAAAGTGTGCAGTACGGTTTTCGACCGCCTAGCTCTTTTGCGTTAGCCGCCATTTTGAATTTTCGGAAAATCGGTTTTTGTTAAATAACTCGTTTATTTTCAACTTTTCACTAAAAGTGCCCTCAACAAAAGTTGTTTAAAATTTAATTATCTACAACTTTGGTTAAAACAATTTTTTGTCTAAGATTGATACTTTTCGATATAATCCGGAAATTGTGATTCCAATCGGTTATTTATAGGTACTCGCAGTAACGAATATTTGTGTATAAAAACAAAAGGATAAAGTATTTTTTTTTCAATAATTAAGGAGGCCGTAAGGAGTCTATATAAAAAAATTCGCCCTCCTATCTTTTCAACTTTGGCTAACATCTTGAATTTAAAGCAAGTTGGTTTTTGTTAAACAAATCATTTACGAACTATGAATTGCTATTTATAATCTGTGGATTGGGCCCAAGTTGAAGAGATAGGAGGTCGACATTTTTTATTTAAACTCCTTACGGCCCCCTTAATTATTGAAAAAAAAAAAACTTTATCCTTTTGTTTTTATACACAAATATCCTTTATTTGCTGATAACCTATAAATAACTGATCGGAATCACAATTTCCAGATTATATCGAAAACTATCAATCTTAGACAAAAAATTGTTTTCACTAAAGTTGTAGATAATTAAATTTTAAACAACTTTTGTTAAGGGCACTTTTAGTGACAAGTTGAAAATAAACGAGTTATTTAACAAAAACCGATTTTCCGAAAATTCAAAATGGCGGCTAAGGCAAAAGAGCTAGGCGTTCGAAAGCCATGCTTCAAACTCTACCCTCTAAGAAAAAAAAATCCACTATTAAATTTTTGTAATTTCAGCACTTATTTTTGTTTAATTCGACTGGGCTATAGAGGTGTTTGTTAAATGTGTAGGGCAAGCTACATTAACTCGGTGCAAATCAAACGTGCTAAAACTATCGATGAGGTTATTGTCAACAAGTAAGTTACTATTAAAATCTCCACACAAAATTACAACAGCGGAAGTTGTTGTTATTTGTTCAATTAATATGTATTTAATATGTAATTGTAATTGCGTATGTTATTGTAATTGTAATTTCGTTTCATAATTTTTTTTTTCTAATATGTATAGATTTTTAAAATCGATGGATGTATGAGCAAAAAGGAAAAAAAACCGTTTCTAATTATCATGTTTAGTTACTTCGCAAGAAATCTTCTAAAAATATCTTCAAGTTTTCGGCTACCATGAAGATGAAGATGGTAGTCTCCCTTAACGCATATCATTTTATTACAATATACAATTCATAAAATTTAAATCAATTTGTGTTGTATAAATAACCGCGTTTTTTGGCATTCTATAAATAGTACAGTAGAAAATTACCAAAAAAACGCATCCGCAGTAGCCTGGTTTTGTATTTAAAATTTGGTTTAACTGAAAGAACATCTGTCAGAATATTAAAAAAAATATAATATTTGTGAGAATCAGAGGCAGTCAAAATTAACTTCACGAAAAAACTAATAGTAACCAACATTTGAGAATGAAATCCCCAAAAATCCATTCGAGACTCGGAAAACTATCCGCAGTATGATTCTACTTTAACTTTTATCGGCGGTATTCATACTACCGATGTTGTATTTGTTATTCATGTAAAATTCTACTATGGATAGCTACTATGGGATACTACTATGGATAGCTTTTCCAATAAAACACGGGTAAAAAGTACATATATGTAGTTGGAAAAAATATTTTCGTCCTTTATTTAATTTACCTTAGAATTTAGCATTTGTTTAGAAAGTAAGCTTATATAATCGTTTTTCTCGGAATCAATTTGAGTGGACTTGAGCCGTTTTTTCCCTGGACCCTTCAATTGTTTCTTATTTCAGCTATCATAAATCAATTGTGTCTATTTCACATGAAATGGAACCGAACCAATAAAGTGTTCATATGAATAATAAGTTCCCTCTATTAAAATAATATTACTCGGTTTAATGTTACCAAGGTTTAATGTTACATATCATTGGCGATTACTTCTAGATTCAGTGACTTTGTTTATTTAAAACTGTACTGAAATACACAGAACAAAATAAATACTTTATTACGTAAATTAAAAACAAATACAACATAAAACTAATTTTCAATTTTTTTTTTTTTTTTATTTTTTTTTATTTCAAAAACTTTAAAAAAAGCTTAACATTATTTTATTAGTTTTGGTGTTGGTTTTGAATGTTTTTTTTTCAATTTTCAATAAATTTTTAAAAAATAGCCCCTTCTGCTGAAAAGAGAGTATCAAATTCCCCTTTTTGTATAATTCTCTTCTTGTACTGAGCTAACCTACGTCTCTAGTGTTTTGTCCAGACAGAAATAAATTTCAGGGGGTGTTTTCAAAAATTTAGGATGTTGATAAATATTATATTTTATCACGAAAAGACGAAATTTTGGTTTGAAGGACAATAATGCTTGAACTCCGATTAAAATGAAAACAACTATTTAGAACAAAAAAAAAACATTTTCTAGACTTACGCCCGGCAGCCTTAAGTAGCACACGATTTTTTAGATTTTTTTTTTTTAAACGACAGAAAAAACTAATTATTTCACATTCATTTGCATAGAAATCTCACCCAGTTGTTTATTAAGAAAGTCTAAAATAAAAAAAAAAATATTCTATTTAAGGTAGGATCTGTTAGAAGGTTTGTTTCCTGCCGAGAGTAAGGGCAACGTTTTTTTTTTTGAGAAATAAATTATTTTGTTCACATTGGTATGTATTGTGGTTCGTTTCTGAGCAAATTTGTATTAATATCGACTGGTTTGTATCCAAAGACTGCTTTAATTCTTAAGAACTAAGGGCGAGTTCGTAACCGCAAAAATCTGCGGCAGATCTACCGTATGCCTGATTAACTTCTGCATATCAATACTACTTTTCTTCTGCTTACAGAAAGCAAGCAGGTATCAGTTTCTTAATAAATTTGTGTTCGTAAAAATGGCAGCGCATAAAATCCGATTTTTATCATATTGCGTTGAAGGATGATTACGATGATGATAGATTAAAAAACGTCAAAAAATTCGATTTTTTTAGAATAATTATAAAAAAAAAATTAAGATTAAATTTTCGCGCGGGAAAAGCCGATTTTATGGCTATTGGGTGATACATGGTAACAAAAAACAGGGAGTGACATATACACGTTTTGATTTTTCCTGCACATACATAGCACACCTTTTTGAGCGGGAACAACCTCATATTCTCATTGTCCGGAAGTCTTCTGAAACCATTCCATTGCCACAAAAAGTACGCTTCTGACGATTCTGAGAAGAGATTTCAAATAAGAATCCACTCAAGAAGCACTAATACATTCAAACTCAAACGTCACAACAAACTGCAATGTACTTCAGGTTTTTTTAACTTTTCATTTTAATTTAATTTGCATCAAAATTAAAGTTTTTGGTAAATTTTAATAAACAAATTAAGAAAAAATTATTACAAAAAATATTATTTGGACGTTCGGAGGTGATACACTCGTGTTTTACATTTCGCTTTTTCTGTGGTAGCAAATAATTTTTATTTGATGATTCACCTATACAGATACCATTCCCCAAAATTGAGTAGAAGAATCTTGGACTGTTCCATTGGATTTCAGAATAAGTGAAACCCTGAGTGGGACCAAAGAAAAACAACATAAGATACTATATGTAAAATCCACGCCAAAATCTATTTTGCCTGGAGTACAAGTTAAAATCCTCATTTTTCCAACTAAGTGGTGGTGGGATTAAACAGAAAAAAAGGATTCCAAATTGGCCCTATCCCTTTCCTGATTTCAATATGTGATGGCTGGTTATTCCGTTTTCCTTTTCAGGAAACAGAATCGACAAGAGGAAGCTGGAAAATAAGCTTATTCAAAATTATTTTATTTCCAATGCAGATCTGATAATAAATTTTCAATTTGCCATAGAGGGAGATTTTTTTTTTGTAGAATATTAAGTTATGTATATGCGTAGTAGGAACTGGTATGCATTTACTTGTTCAATAAAAAAAACAGATACACATCAATGGATGATGTGTTAATCTTGAAATTACCTGGATGCCGGATAACGTCTTATGAATTGCTGTGTCTTCTTCACAATGTGTATCACACTATCGCATCTGACGGTTGATTTCTAGTGAGCCCAAATATGTCGACTTTACGCAAATAAAATAAATATTATAACGATACTTTACGATAGCTAAGGGTTTCAAGTATTATGTGTAAAAAAATTAGTGCCAGCTTAAATGTCTAACTTTGACCACATCATTGACGGAAAATCTAATTTGCCTGGACTACAAGTTAAAATCCTCATTTTTCCAACTAAGTGGTGGTGGGATTAAACAGAAAAATTGGATTCCAAAATGGCCCTATCCCTTTCCTGATTTCAATGTGTGATGACAGGTTTTTCCCTTTTCAGGAAACAAAACAGACAAGAGGAAGGTGGAAAATAAGCTTATTCAAAATTATTAAATTTCGAAGGCAGATCAAATAATTTTTTAATGTGCCATAGAGGGAGATTTTTATTTTGTACAATATTAAATTATACATATGCGTAGCAGGAACTGTGTATGCATTAATTTGTTCAATAAATAAAACCAGATACCAGACACACATCAATGAAGGATGTATAAATCTTGAAATTACCTGGATGCGGGATAACGTCTTATGAATTGCTACGTCTTCTTCACAATGTGTATCACACCATCACACTATCGCACCGGACGGTTGCTTTCTAGTGTGCCCAAACATCAAAGGGCACGGTAGTGCCCAGCCTAGTTCTGGCACTGCACCCTTTTTACAGGATAAAACTCAGGCTATTTTCGACCCCCCTCTAACTTGAGTACCAATAAAGTCAGCACAGCACTTGCTAAGCTCACCAGGCTTAGGCAAATTTCAATTCCTTAACATTAGTGGTTCCCGAGACATAAGACTGCAAAAATAGCAAAAGCAGTAACTGACTGACTGACTTACTCACTGACTCACTGACAGATCATCAAAATTATGGAGCACTTCCCGACATCGTAGAATCTTGTAATTTCGCACAACGGTAGGCCTTGTGGTGTATACAAAGCAAAAAATGGAAAATTTTAAATTTTCTATTCAGGGGGCGTGGTACTCGCACATTTTCATAAAGTTGATATAAATTATTGGAGAACTTCTGATTGTCGTGGAATAATGAAATTTGGTACAGCGGTAGGACTTAAAGTGCAATCAAAGGCAAAATTTTAAAATTTGAGATTTTTAATTCAGGGGGGTGGTATCCACCCATTTTCATAAAATTGATATAAATTATTTGGAGCACTTCTGATGGTCGTGGAATGATGAAATTTGGTACAGTCGTAAGGCTTAAAATGCAGGCAAAGCCAAAATTTAAAAATTTAAAATTTCACAGAGGGCGTGGCATCCGCCCATTTTCGCAGAATGAGTATCAATTACATGGATCACTTCTGGCTGTCGTAGAATTATATGAAATTTGGTAGAGCGGTGTAGGACTTGAACTGCAAATAAAGGCTAGATTTAAAAATTTGATATTAAACATTCAAGGGCGTGGCATCCGCCCATTTTCTCAGAATTGATATTAACTATATGAATCACTTTGGATTATTGCAGAATAATAAAATTTTGTAAACTGGTAGATCATATGGTCAATACAAAGGATATATTGTAAAATTTTAAATTATCCATGCAGGAGCGTGGCACCCACCCATTTTCTCACAATTAATATCAAATATATACAGGGTGATTGGTATAAGGTGTTCCAAAATGCTGTAACGAGTAGGTTGGGTTAAGACAAGAAAAAAATCTATTTCCCTTCGTTTAGGCGGCGGGAGGGGAAATTTTCTTAAAAATTATTTAAAAACAACGGTAAGACTTGCAATACTTTGCTATACCCTTTTAGAAAGCCAGAAATATCTTCTTTAATTTTCATTTTAAATTAATTTGCTTTTGTGAATAGTTTTTATAAAATTAATTTTCAAACTCGAAATTTAGAAAAAAAAAAAATTCAAACTTATTTTTTTCAAAATTGTACGTTATTTAGTACTATTTTTGTGTTCAAAACTCAACGCTTTAATTAATTTTCAGTCAAACACTGAAAACTACATGGATTTAGGACTTTAAATTTTCAAGATATGAAAAAATAAATGAAGCAACTTCGTCATAAAACTAAGAAGAATCTGGCTAAATGATCATTTCAGCAACCAGCTGATTATTACCATCATTCATCAACCTCGTTTTTTCTTTTTTTTACTAAGATGCTGGTTTCTTTATTTTTTAATATCTTGAAAAGTCAAAGTCCTAGAACCATGCGGTTTTCAGTGTTTGACTAAAAATTGACAAAAGGCATTACGTTTTGAAAACAAACATTATGCTTAAATACATACAATTTTGAAAAAAAATTTGTTTGACATTTTTTTTTTATTTTTTCAAAATTTCGAGTTTGAAAATTAATTTTTAAAAACTGTTTAGAAACGCAACTCAATTTAAAATGGAAATTAAGGAAGAGATTTCTGGCTTTTCAATAATTTTGTTTCTGTTTTAAGTCAATTTTTTTAGAAAATTACCCCTCCCGCCTAAACGGAGGGACATAGACCCCCCTCTTGTCTTAATCCAATCTACTCGTTACAGCTTTTTGGTGCACCTTATACTAATCACCCTGTATATGAAGATGAAATTTGGTAGAGCGATAGGACTTGACCATATAACCAAAGGGAAAATTAAAAATTTGGGCGTGGCAAGCACGCTTTTACACAGAATTAATATTAAATATATTTAGAGCACTGCTGATAGGTGCAGGATTATGAAATTTGGTAAAGCGGTTAGTTTTCAGGCGTTTCATCCAACCACTTCTTATCAATTAGCATCATTTCAATTGAGCACTTTTAACTTATCAAAATTGGTATAGGGGTAGGACTTGTATTTAATACAAAAGGCATAAATTAAATACCTACTTTTCCTTATGAGGCTTTCATTGGGCGTTTATTCCACCCACTTTTCCTGGTAAAATGAATCTTTGCAAAAAGTAGTGAAATCACACCAAAAACATAAATGTTAAATAAAGGAGCCAAGTTCTTCTATATACAAAAACCTTTACGTAAAAAGTCAACCGTAAAAAGTAGTGAGATCTAAAAGTACGCCAAGTTCTAAGTTTATTAATGTTTAATATTAAATATTTTAAGTAGAGTAGAGAAGAACCTCAAAATTATCAGAGAAATCTGTTATTTAATGATAACTGATTCAAATTGAGTTGGTTTACTAGCCAAGTTTTGGTTTACTAGTCAAGTGTTCATTTCAAAATTGAGTCATTATAGGTAACTAGCGGAAACACCCAGTGTTGCCCGGGTTCCAATTTGTTACCAATACTTTGTTAACAAATCTTGAAAAAAAAAAATTTCCCGTGCAAAATAGTTTTCCTTGAAAATATTTCTGCTTGAATATCTCTGAAATAAATTCAACGAATTGACCGCCCAATTCTCCAGGAAAACTTATTCCTGACATCAATAAATTTTCAACATCATTCCTGTTCTCAATTTTCAAAGGATAGAAATATTGTGCAAGTGTTAAATATTATTAATATAAAAGCTTAACTATGCTAAAGATACCTACTTGTAAGAAAATATTTGAAAAATTTGTATGGTTTGCTATCTCGCCCCCAACTATCAACTGTCAAAGCAAAAGGTGTGATTTTTCGGAATTTTGACATTTCACCACATCACTGTCAACTGTCAAGTGCGATTTTTTTGATTTCCACTAAACTTAGAGTGCAAAATCCAACTCCTAAATCGATTGGCGCTCTCAGATCTTGACATTTCGACACCTGTCAAATTGAAAAGTAAAATTTCTTATTTTCTGTTGGTGCTAAACCTACAACGCACAACAGAGAGGAGCTGTAATACGGCAGTTTTTGCTCTTATAGCATTGCTGTTACCATTTTTGTTATCATTGTGAATGATTTACTCTACGTAGCGAATGTTTCTCACTGAGATTGTGAAAGTATTTTCCGTCTTGATTTCAACATATATAAATTTTCACCGACCATGTAAATCAAACATGATTGGTTAAGGTTTTACCTTCCACCACAACCCAATCAACAACCAGCGCATTTTTACTTACTGTTCAAAAAGTTATATTTTTCGCCATGTCGGTCGCTGCATGCGGACATAGACTTGGACTCCATTGGATTTTTTCTGGACAGGTTCATAATCCTGCCATCTGTTTAATCGAATCAGTCTTTAAAATTGTATGGCTGTCTGTTAATATTTTGTATGTATTTAAATAGTGAGACAACGACCTTTCCAAGGACATCTAAATTTTGAAATTCGGATAAGTACTTTCCGATTTATATCCCATTTCAGATAAATTGACAACTTTAAAATTTTTTCTGGATTTTATCTGTAAAAAATATTTCTAATGTAAAATTTTAATATTTGAAATTATTTTGTGAAGCTTGTGAGCAATGCGCATTTATGTTTTATATATCAAAATTTTTATCAGATTTTCAGGATTTATAATTTTTAAATTTAAAAATATTTTATGGGCGTGGTGAATTTATAAAATAAAATTCGTTGAAAAAGCATGATTTTTTGGTAAATAAATCCATAAAACTAATTCTATAGTGGTTTTTATTGAAATAATCACTAAATATTTACTAGCAATATTTGAAAAGAGGATTAGAGCAATTGCCGTGTTAGTTTTGTTTTTCTAAATTTATCAATTTTTTATTAACTTTTGCATTTAAAGTACCAAAAATTGAATTGATTTTTCACTAAATCACATTTTTAGTATGAATTTTTTAAGTTTTTGCAAAAATTTTAACACAGAAATTTATATTATAAATTTTGACCTCAAATTCTTGTATCAATTGTTATGAACTATTAAGTATTACTCAAGTTTGAAACCTTTTAATTTGGCTAAATGGAGCTTTTTTGTGATTTATTTTATTAAATTGCCCCTACTTTTTTCCCGTTAGATTTTCAAATAAAAAATTATCACATATTTGTAGAAGAAAGCTACACCTATAAGTGTGCATCCTTTGTTTTTTTTTTCAATTATATAAATTTTTAATTAATTTTTGAATTTAAAGTACCAAAAAATAAGTTGATATTTCATTAAAACGCATTTTTAGTACACATTTTTATAATATTTTGCAATAGTTTTTACACACAAATTTAAGTTATAAATTTCTATCTAAATTTCATGTATCATTTATTATAAACTATTAAGGTTTGCTCGATTTTGAAACCTCTAAAGTTGTGTAAATGTAGCTTTTTTTGTGATTTATTTATTAAATTACCCGTACTTTTTTTCCCGTTTGATTTAGAAATACAAAACTATTGACATATTTATAGAAGAAGGTTACACCTATAAAGGTAAATCATTAGCTTTTTGAAATAAAAAAAAATTTCATCAAGTTTTGAATTTAATATATGTAATATAAATTTGACGGGTCATTTACACACCCTTTTAGTATGAAATTGTTCACCCCTCTCAATAATTTTTATACACAAATTTTAGCCATATCTCATAGCTAAATTCTGAGATCAAAACTTTAATAATCGTCTGAGTAGAAATGAAGTTATGATTTTGTATATTAAAAGAACTCCAACTAGAGATTCAATTGAGATAACGTTGCTCTCCACTGGTAGACGATTGTTGAAAATGAACAAAGCGGAGCAATTCTATGGATTTTATTTTTTATGAATTTTAAAAAATCAATTGTGACGCTAATATAGGAGGTAGATTAAAAAGTGAGGTATCAACGGTACAATAGGAATATAATTTTTTTTATACAAGTTCCTAGGACATTATAGCTATAATTCATTAGTACATTGCAAACCTCTACGACTGTTAATTAAAAAGATATTAATAAAAGAACAAAAAAAAAAAAAACAAATTTCATATAGGCAACATTTTTTTATTATTGTTAAAGACTTCTAAAAAAATTTAAATTTATTTTTTTAGAAGCTTTCTATCGAATAGCAGGGGGATAGACATTGTTGATGCCATAAAAAAAGTTAGTATTTTCATTGTTTTGGTGTTAGTTTTGACACCCATACAGCCAAACTGACAAGAAAACAAAAAAAGACTTTTATATAGTAGTTAAGATAATCGAATACATGTCAAAAATTCATCAGCAGTAAGATTCTACTCTATGCAAAAAGAGCAGCCTGGCGGATATTTTGTACAGACATTGAGTCTACAAATGACGCTGCTAGGCTAAGGAAGGCCATGTCAAAGGAATACATTCCACCAGGCTTTTTAAAAAAGACCTGACAAAACCTGGACAGACTCCTGCTCCGAGACTTCAGAATCACTTATGAGCACACACTTCCCAGGATGTACAACTGACACATCTCTTGTGGTCGGGGCCCTAACATTGGTGAAATTTCTAATTTTGGTAACCAAATTGTAGATTATAGGAAGGTGAGTTGGACCAATGACTCCTCCTCAGCATACAAGTCTGCAGGGCCTGATGGAGTAGTTCCAATTATGCTCCAAGGCTCTAAAGATAGAATTGTTCCACTTTTAGTGGATATTTTTAAGGGATGTCTAAACATTACCTATATTCCCTCTAGCTGGAGAGAAGTCAATGTCATCTTCATTCCGATGGCTGGCAATCCCACACATACTGACGCGAAAAACTTCCGACCAATAAGTCTGTCCTCCTTTCTTCTCAAGACCTTAGATGACTAATTGAAACGTATATTCGCTTATAACTAAATGATGACGTACTCTCTCAGCCCCAACATACATACATGAAGGAGATATCTGTTGGGGAGGCCGGCGACGCTTCATGAAGTGGTCGGCACAATTGAAAAATCAATTAATTTCCAGGAATTTGCCTTGGTAGCGTTTCTTGACATAGCATGTGTAGCTTTCTATACTTCCAGCACAATTTTCGGTAAAAGATGGGGACCTATCCCCAAAATCATTCATTGGATGTACACAGCCATAATAAGGCCAATCCTAACGTATGCCTGCTTAGTCTAGTGGCCAGACCTAGAAAAGGAAACCAATCTAAAAACTATGACCAAAATTCAAAGAGTAGCATGTATTGGTACAAGCAGTGCCATAAGAAGCCGCGTAAAGTTAGCATGACCACTTTCGAAAAAGTGAAATCTGAGTATGCCATTAATTGCCGTAAAAATGCCGTGGAATCAAAAAAATTGCCGCGCTACGGGTTTGCCCACAAAGGTCAATCCTGCTAACTTTATATAAAGTTAGCATGACACTTTTTTATTTTTAGCCAAAAATAACTTCTGAGTACGCCAAGAATTGCCGTAAATAAGCTAATTTGCGTGTAAAGTTTGCATGACACTTTTTTATTTTTAGCCAAAAAAAACTTCTGAGTATACCAAGAATTGCCAAATAATTGCCTTCCTGTAGACAAAAATAAAATGTTTGGTTTATAACCCATATTTTCCTTCCACCTCATAAAACAACCTTGGGAACAATATATTTGCATTGATGCTTTTGAGTCTTTTCTTTTCAGTCATCAGTTTATAAAAATAACATTACTTTGTTCATGGTGGTTGTATTACACTTATTTTGTATTCATAAGATTGCGAAATAAAAACTACCCTTAATTCATGTATCATGTGCCCTGATTACAAAGAAAAACATAATCAAAAACATAAAATACATGGATTTAGGTAGGCTTCGGAATTCGGATATGATACGAAAAAGGCACCAATAATTAATATTTCTTAAAGCTTAGGTTTTATGATTTTAAATAGAGTCTTATTCTTTGCTTGTAAAAAACAAACCTTCGAACTTAAAAACAAAAGTTCTTGATGTTAAAAACACGAATCTTTGAATTGAACTGCAAAAAAGAAAATTCATTTGGAGCAGATAAAAAATAACAACAATATGGGTACAACAACTCGATGGGTACCCACATGAGCAGAATGGGCATTAGCACATCTGACTTATGTAGAGAGTGTCAGGATGAAGAGGCGCAAGAGGGCTCTTATCACTTTCTTTGTGAATGCCCAGCTTAGCCCGAACCAGAAAAGAAGCCCTCGGAGAATATTTGTTGATGAACTGCGCGACATCTCAATCTTGCCACTGAAAAATATCCTTAAATTCACTCAGAATTCAGGATGGTTCAGGGAGGCCTTACATACCTAAAATTCCCTTATTCCTTTCCCCACCCCTCCTCTTACCTTCATTTTCTTCTGTCGGGGAACGCAATCGATTCATTGAGATCCGAGTGCTTGCCGCATAATCACCCCACTTAACCTAACCTAAGATTCTACTTTAGCTTCTTATCGGCCGTAGAGCTTCTAGCCATGCTGTATTTGTAATGCATGCAAAATCGTACTGTGCTATGAATAGCTTTTCGTATTGTAGACTAACTGCTCCTCTATTGAAATAGTATAGGTGTCCGTACCAGTATACCAATCTAAGTTTGTCTTATATAACAAGACGACTTTTCATTCCGTTTCTGCGTTGACCACGTATACAAAGAGACATTTTTTAAAGACGTAAACTAGGTAATTATTTTTCTCAACTGGATAAATGAACATATTACGTGCATAAATATTTGTATTTCTTATTTATACAAAAATCTATGAAGTCAAAATCAAACAAAACACAAAGTATTAGTGTTTTTTTTTTTTTTTTTTTTTTTTTTAAAGGGGTTATGACTACCCTTATAATGTTTTTAACACAGCACGAGCGTTTAGGGAAGTTAGAGTGCATTTAAAAGGAGATACCGATGCACATTGGATTTGAGTATCAGAATAGGAGGGAAAACGGACCCGGGTAAAGCATTCCACATTCATGTAGTGTGCCTGAAGAACGAATCTCTAGACTTTACCACTTAACAGTACGTCCAAAGTTGCGCTCAATGGTAAGTTGATGGCCATTCCTAGAAGTACCTATGATTATTACGGCAATTTGTTTTAGGAGAGTTATGCAACTGGCTATTTCACAAGAATACTGTCTATAAAAATGGCGATAAAACAATAGGCAGTAAACATACGTTTCAGTTAAAAATTGATTCCGTTGATATCAAAAGGGTGAACAACGAACCCACGCATTTCACAAGCACATCTTCTACGCTTTTAGACATTTTCTTGACCTCAAACTTAAATAAAGTAGCTTTTATTAATCAGTTTTCTCCTAGTCTGTTTGCTAGTCATGACATTTATGACTTTGATACATCTGTGGCAGCCCCTGAAAGTAATACATTCTCCAATTTTAAATTTAATTTGGTAAACAAACCCGCTCTTGATCCTGCTGCAAGTTCTATCTATTGGGAATCTGTTGGTTCTATGTCCTGTGTTGACGACTAAGTCACTTTCATTTATGATGTGATTTCCTATGTGCACCTCACTTTTGTTCCTTTTGTTACCCAAACTCAGCCTAACCCTACACTTCCATGGCTTACCCAAAGGATTCTCGGTCTAATTTCAGATCGAAACCAAGCCTATCTTAACTGGAAACGTTTCAGGATTGTTTTGGGACATCCACTTTATGAAATTCGCATTTCCAAGAAAAAAAAAACATTTTGATAAAGTTCTCAACCCCAAGCAGCCGACTAAACGTTTATGGTCTAATCTTAAAAAAGCAGCGATTCGTTCACAAAAATATAACGAGCCAACCATCGACCCAGAAGAACTTAATACAAAATTTTTGTCTAATTTAATTGGCGCCTCTATTCCAAACCCCATTTATCATGAACCGACTGACCATACACAATTTGATTGTTTTTCGTTTCTCTACGTAACATCTTATGAGGTTCATCTAGCTCTTTGTAGCATTAAAACTAATGGTGCAAAAACTAATGCTGCAGGGGTTGACAAAATGTTATGCCATCATTAAGTTCAACCTTTGACACACATCATTAATACGGCAATTATGTCTTCGCCTTTTCCAAATCTGTGGAAAAGGGCGAAAGTAATTCCAATACCTAAAAATGGGAACTCTAATCCCCAAGAGTTTCGCCCAATTAGTGTCCTACCTATACTTTCTAAAGCTGCCGAAAAATTAATGCTAAAGCAGATTAACGATTTCTTGCAACAACATAAACTTCTTCAAATGCACGGGTCAACCTATACATAAGCCTGCGCGCTTTCGCCATTTCTGTTATAAAATCCGGAATATAGGTATCAGAACATCAGGGTACATATTTTTTCGAACTTTTTGATGGCCAGACTTCGAATCGACCTTAGATTTGATTCATCCATCACAGGTTTTCGAGATACTCGTACCTAACTTGTGTTCTTATCTAAAAGTTCAAACAAAAATTCGCGATAGGTACCTATTTGAGGTTTCGTCATCTCATAGGTCATATAGTTCAAAGTGGAATTAGGTAGGTACATATATGTATTTTTATTAAACCGTATTCTGTACGAGTGCCTATACTTTAATTAATCTTATGGTCTTTTCAAAAAAATACCATTAGGTAGAACTTCGCTGATTTTTCCATAGGAAATTTGAAGACAAATAATATAAAACGAAGCAATTCAACGTAGGCAGGTCGGTACATAGCAACGCACACCACACGGATCTTTTGGAACAAAATGTAGATAGGTTAGGTAAAGGTAGGTATTAAGAACCCAAAAACTAATAGCACAATATTCTATGTACACTTCGACAAAGACATGGCATGATGCACAAGAGCACAAGCAGATCATATACAGAACTATATGTCGCCTCTACCTACCCTACATACGTACATATGTACGTATATATACATAGGAACATTGCACAGAATTGTGTTGACTGTTGGCAAAGCAACAAAAGTCTACAGTCATATCTTTTGTACCTAGGTAGGTAGCTAGCTAGGAATACACTTTTTTTCATAATATCATAAAATTACATGTTCTGCAATTGCAATATTGCACACATGTGATGTAACTTGGATCGTAAAGGCGAATGTAAAAAGACATCTATATACGTACATATGTAGTGTATATGCTTCATGCCTACCATATATTTTGCACACATATTTTGTACACTCCTATATGAACATAAATATATATATGTACATAGAATAGGTATACAACCTACAGGAGCAGTTTTTAGTCAGCCTCAGCATCAGCAGTACCAGTAGTTGCAAAGGAATGAAGGAGGCATCCTCCATCCTCAATCCTCAATCCTCCATCCTCTTCCTCATCCTTTTCTTCTGTTCTTGGTTTGGTTTTTCGGCAGTGCAGTTATTCTGCTATGAAAACCCCAGTATCCAAAGCCCATTGCCCAAACCCAGCTCCCAATTTCCAGAATACTAGCTCATTGCTCTGCGGTGTGGTTCAGTAGGGATAAACTCTTTCGGACTGGTAACCGTGGTAGCATGCGATAGCATGGAAGCTTCCTGGGTTATTTTACTTGTCGATGCTGTATAGTTGTATACCTTCATACATACGCATGTATGTAGGTATGTTCAAAATAAAACAATGTAGTTTCAGAAAAAGGATTGATTTTGAATACAAAGAGAACCTAATAGTAGAGGAATGTGAATTTTTCATACTCCCCTCTAGCCTCTAGCCTCTTCCCAAACCCCTCCCCAGCCCAACACCAACCAAGGTATACAAACGCTACACACAACCATTGAAAGGTGCCTTACCTGTATTCCTGTATGCAATTTGCACTTTAGGTCCTCGGACGGCTTCTGCTACAGTTTGTGTATGCTATTGGCTAATATTTTTTTTTCTTTTAACTCAGGGGCTCAACTTCAGTGACTAGGTAGTCCCAATATCAATTAAACTCACTTCACACACTAAAATATCGATTGATGGGCTAAAAAAATCCATTTTTTCCCTGCTGCTTCACAGAATCTCATATGTATACCTAACCCACCCATCTAACATCTATTTTTTTTTTTACCATTTAACATACCTACATATCTTTTTTATCTATAGTCTATATCTACAATCTACTCTACATATATGTACATTGTACATATGTATGTA
This sequence comes from Melangyna quadrimaculata, assembly GCA_949320155.1. Lineage (NCBI taxonomy): Eukaryota > Metazoa > Arthropoda > Insecta > Diptera > Syrphidae > Melangyna > Melangyna quadrimaculata. The sequence goes on from OX439486.1 coordinate 11,310,711, forward strand.
TGTACATAGTTATGTATATTGTAGTTGTACAGTGGCCAAAATAAAATACCTAGGTATCTCCGTTTTAGAAGCAAAGACGTCAATGTTGTTGGTCGTTCATGCAAATCTAGTCGGCGATATTTTTCGTCATTTTAAAAAATTCTGTATCTATCGTCTATTCTCTTGAGTTTGGTTATTTAGAATCAAATCTTTTAAATAATTATAATATAATGAGATCAAGGAAGGTGGAAGGTAGTTATTTAGAATCCAATCCTTTAAACAAATTTTAATATGAGACCAAGGTGGACACCGGATTTAGAGTGTCGTCTCCGTCCCTTGCTCTATATTTCTTTTAACAACAAAATTATTTTGCTTAAAAATAAATATGGTCAAGAGGTTAATTTTGAGCACACTTCTTCTGCAAACAACTGTTGTCCGAAGCTGTATGGGCATGGCTTGCTATTATTATCAAAACCATTATTAACTGTATTCTGATGAAAGGAGACAAATCACTGGCCATCAAAATCAGACTTTTTGATTGATGAATGCGATGTGTCACATGATGTTTAGTAATTTGACGTCACTGATTCTAAATAAACCATCTTTATCTTTCTAGCAGCTATTGTTTAAGCCTACAGTACGCAGATCGCACTAAAATTCACAAATTTTCTCCGAGACAAATTTTTGGCGAGAATTTTTAGCCTGGCAGTATTTTTAGCGCATGAAAGAATGTTCAATACGTTTTTTTTGACATTTCGCCGGCCGAATACTTAAGTGTCCCATAGATACGGTGACCATTTTTTCAAACACGAAAAAAAGGACAGACCATATACTGTTATAAGTTATTATATTTATTTCACAAGTTTGTACTTCATATCACATTGTTTTTAAAGTCAACTCGTATCAATTTAAATCACGAAGAAAACAAAATAATAACACATTTTGATTTGTACATAACTTTAGATAAATAGTTAAAAAAAAATTATTATTTGGTTTACCTACTTTGCATATCTTTCTGCAGAATGATTTTTTTTTTAAACGATATCGCTATATTTCCTAAAAATATTTTGAGCTCTGCACAATCCATTTCGAAATTGCACTTCGTTATTAATATTGACTTTAATGCATCGACTTTCAATTGAGATTTTTCAGATGTCCAAATGTTGTTTGAAATAAAAAAACAGCCGTTCGCGTTCAGTGGGTGCATTTGGTGTTGGTAGTGAGAGTGAACACTTTACAAGCTTTAATAGTTATATTATTTATTCAGGGGCGTAGCTACCGCGGTATCAGCCATATCAATTATACGGGGCCCCCGAGATACAGGGGCCCCCGAACCGAGATAAGTTTGTAAGAAACTGAAATACATTTGAAAAAAATTTATAAATAAAAAAATTTCTTTTCTTGGCAGGTATTTTTTGCTACACCCTTTACAAAAAATTTGTTGTCTTTCTTTTTTTCATATACCTATGTATCTACTTAGGACAACGCAAGTGAAAATTTTCTGCATGAAATTGTCATGATAATAATAATAATTGGGTGGCGCAACGGCTCGGGAAGAACCAGGGCCTATTGACTAACAACTCGCAACCATTTCTGTGTGCTCGTGTCGACAGGAATAGAAGGGACCTACAATTTTATGCCGAATCCGAACAGCCAGACGAGAAGCAGTATATTCATGACAAGTGATACTCTTGGAGGATTTGTCAATTCCTCGCAAGAGGCAGTAGCCCTAAAAAAAACTTTTTAGTTTTTTAGGTGGACGAGGCTGGGAAGTGAACCCAGACCTCCAGCGTGACAGTCCATCGCACTAACCATTACACTACGGGCTACTACGAAATTGTCATAGGTACACGAATCTACACCCAACAAAACAAAACTTTTTTTTTCGATGCACTGCACCAGGATTTGATGCTGCAAAACACGTCCTAGAAGTGTCAAATTTTTTTGACAATTTGAAAAAAATATATACTTTTTTTTGGCAATAGCATAGGTGGTCAATGTTGAATAACGAGTCATCTTAGGAATATAAAATTACACTTAAAAAAGTTTACCCTACTTAGATGGTCATAAAGAAATGACGCTTTATTCGCTGTACGAAAAAATTATTCATTAATAATAAAAGATGAACGTGATGAAAGTAAAAATATAATTAACATTTCAGAGAGCTTTGAATTCATGGTATTGGTTTCGTTTTTTTTTTTCTTCTTTATAAAGCATAAAGACAATGATTTACAAGTATTTTACTAAGTAATATTTTAAATAGACTTAGAGAATTAAGAAATCAAAAATCATTTGTAAGTTTGCTTACCGAGTCCAGAGATCTAGAAAAAGAGTCGGGGGTAACAACTGGTTTCAAAAATCAAAGATGCGAAATAACGAAACGCTTTTTTGACGAATTATCAGAAGATGAGAGCATATTAGACCCGGATTCTTACTTCAAAGTCAATGTTTACTATTGCTGCTTATATATATGACGGTGTTCACATTGGACTGACTCCTCCGAATTTTCAAAAGAAAATGTCAACAAAAATCCACAAATTTTTATATTTTTTAAAAATTTACTACTTTTCGCTCTTTCTAACCATAAAGTGGGAGGGAGATAAATTTCTGAGAAGTCAAAAATAGTCGGAAGAGTCAGTCCAATGTGAACACCGTCTATTGAATTCTCAAACTGAACAAAGATTTCAGAGCCTCTATGATCTACGTAAGTAATTTATTTGAAGTTTTACAACCAGAACTTTTATCCTTTTCAAATGAAAAAAATTGAAAAGGAAGCAGGTTAGGTTGCTAAATACAATGAGGCCCTGTCAGTTGATCTTTTTGAACAACTAACTGCTTTTAAATACTTTTTGAAATCAGAAAATTCAGTTAACTAAGGAACTCAGAGAGTTATTGCTTATTAAATACAATAGCCTTGCATCCAGTTTTCCGGAAGTAATACCGGCATGCCTTTTATTTTTGACGCTTCTGGTAACGACAGCAACAGGTGAGAGAACATTATCTAAGCTTAAAATAATCAAAAATTATTTAAGAACTTCTATGGGACAAGAACGGTTGTCGGACTTAGCGATCATGTCCATAGAAGATAAAAAGCTTGAAAAATTAAAATCATCGTCAGAAATGGATGATTTAATTAATATATTTGCTGAAACAAAGGCAGGAAAAGTTTTTATTTAATTTTTTTTTTGTACTGTTAGTTTATGTTTTATAGCACCTACATTTATGTACCTATTTAAAGATTTATGTATGTACCATTAAATGTACTGGATTTGTTATTGTGAGTGTTTTTGTTTGTTTTGTAAAAATTGTTTTTCGTTTAATTTTCAATATTGAAGGGGGGCCTTCAACTAAATCTTGATACGGGGCCCCTCGAGGGCTAGCTACGCCACTGTATTTACTATAAATTTAATCACCCCTATTGCGTTTGTCAATCATTGATTGTTTTTGCAAAATTACCCAATCGGAATGTTTCGTGTCTTTGAATATTTCCCTTGACTTAAGTAATCAATACAGTTTCCAAAAATAGAAGCGAACTTTTCTTTAAAAAATGATAATATCAATATTACTTTCAGATTCCAGATTTGAAAGAATTTTTTTAACCGACAATGGTAAACAATCTTCTGCCCTTCGTTCCATTAATTTTAATTAAAAATCGTTTAAAATAGGAGAAGCTTTAGACGTTGACGTTTTTTGCAATTCCATATACATAAATCAGAAATAATTTTTAGTGAAAAAGGAGGACATTGGGAGGAAATTTTAGTAAAAAGATGACAAAGTAGGTACTGTCCTCCCTAAGCTAAACAATCAGAGAGGACACAAGTGCTAAAAAGAGGACGCTTGGTCACCCATAGACCATTTTTTCGGGAAACGGAGTTAAAGATGCAGTTATAATAATTCGAATATTCTCTATTGTTTGGCGCTATCCCCGTTGCTCTATCTCAGTTATTAACGAAGTTACAGAAAGCACTTTTGCTCTATAAACCACAAATTTTTGGGTTCTTTGGATGCTTATTTGCCGTATATCCAAAATTTGTACTAGTCGGAGCAATTTTTATAGGAAAGTTTGAAAAACAAACGCTTAGTGCTTAAATAACCGCAGGAGTTGGGATATAGAGCATTTAAGTACTCACAATACATTAAAAAGAGTGAGATTTTTGGTGCTTATGAGCTCTATATCCATGGACAAAAGTGCAGTCAGTTGGAAAAGTATAAATGGATGTAACATTTTCGCTGAGTAAATAAATAATATAAAATCTTTAATTAAAACCCAAAAAGGCTGTCTTTGTTTTAATTCAATTAATTCAATATTTATTGATAATTTTCCGATGTTTCAATTCTGGTTTGGATCTTTTTCAGGGCTGAATAAGTAATATTTTTTTTAAATATTCTGCAAACAAATAAAAACGAGGTAGAAATGAGAAAACAAAATTATTTTAAATAAGACTATTTATTTATCTTCAGGTTGACAAACTAAATAACTGCGTTTAATGTATTCTAAATAAAGTTTTTATCGATATGATAATTAATAATTTTTTTTTTTTTCCAAAATGGATAAAACAAAAAAGGTAAAAAAAGAAATTTAATTTAAAAAAAGTGTGAACAAAATACCGAAACTTACTCCTACGAATGTTGAAGTATTTTTAAAACGGATTCCGAATAAAATTTAATGTATTTTTCTAGGAAATTTTATGGACCAAAGTTCATTTTCGGTATTTTTCATAATTAAGTGATAAAATACTTTATCCTTTTCATACGTTTCTTATCGACTTAAAAATAATCTAATCTGGTATAGAGAAAGGCATAGCCACTAAATTAATATTACTTTTTGTTTTATGTTTTTATCACTCAATAATGCTAGAAATTTTTACTATTTTTACTATTTTTGCTTTCACTGATTTCCGAATGTATAGTGCATAAAAGCCCCATATCCTTAGGAATTTTGCAGTTTGGTTTTCATAGATTTTGCATTCGTATGGAAGAGGGTTCTATATCCATTTCAAACTTTATTTTTTTTTAAATTAACCGTAACGTTTTTTTTACATCAGGCCTTCAAAATACAAAAACGCAATTTTCAATTAAAATATATAAAAATTCAAAAGTCGTAATTGTCAAGTAAAATATAACGGAATTATTTTTCAAACCTTAAAATTCGTTTTCTGAGGAATAATTTTTTTGTATATGGGGCACTTAAATATTCAGCCGGCGATTTGTGACATTTTAAGTAGTTCAACGGAAGAAATGAACCAATTATAATTGAATTTTTGGAAAAACATATTACCAGGGATGTGGAAAAAAAAGGGCATGACTTGAACGCACAAACTTGCCCTCGTTACTAACAACTTTAACGTAGCTAGTAGTTGGTGATGTAAAAGTACATACATATGCATTGGTTCCAAAATATTATGATATTATTAAAAAAATTAAATGAATTATTACTATAAATAACTATAAACTAGTTATTTTAATGGCTTAAATTTTAAGAGCTCAAAATAAAGTATGCCATCTGATTTGTTTGAAAAATATGAATTTATGAAAAAAAAAAAAAAAATCAAAAATCGTTGGAGCAGTTTTCTTAAAAATAAGTTTTTATATATAAAATGTTTTGCCCATTTTCAAAAATGAAATCTGTTATCCCAACATTTAGTATTTAATAAAATACAATTTTACACAAATAAAAAAAATATTCCAAATATTGAATATAAAATAAAAATCAATATTTTTTTTTTAAATCCGAAAATTATTTTTTCGAAAATTTGTACATGCAAGATTGCTTAAATTGTGAAGGAGGTCTTGTAAAAAATGTTGGTTGAAATCGGTGCAGCTGTTAACGAGAAATTTGAAAACTAAAAAATCGGTTCTATGACGCTATTGGTAATTATCAAAACCGGTTAGAAATTGAAGAAGCTATGATTATTTTTACTCGGAGGAAATTATTCTTTAATTTGCGATGGATTTTTTTCTTTTTATTTTCATGTACATTTATCTTATATGTTTTATTTTATAAAAAAAAACCCATAGCTTTCACAATTTTTTACCGATTTTGATAAATGATTCAATGATCATTCGATTCAACATAAAAACGGCATTAAAATTGAATCTAAAAAAAAAAAAAAATTCAGAATATTGCTCATAACGGTTCTCAAATTCTATTATAACTTTTGTTATTATATGAAAATAGTGCTTTATTTACACCACATTATGGATGAAAATAACAAAATAAAACTTTCAGAAATTAAAGCTGAAACCACAAGCTAAGTAATGCTAAAAATTTCATCACGATATTTTTTGTCAAACATAGTGATATTATATAATCAGTGATATTTTATATAAAAGGTGAAATTTTTGGTTTTGTTTCTTTGAAAATATGTGGGCCTAGTATTTGAGAAATATTAGCTTGTTACATTTAAAAGTCGGCAAACGCGGGGCAGTTAAAAATCAAGAAAAAACAGTAAAAAAAACGTTTTTCAGCACTGTGGTTGATACTGTTTATGGTTATGATTTTGTTAATTAAAATATTTTTTTTCAAACACTACCGTTTTCTATCTTTAAAATGACACAACAAACGTATTGATATCTTAAAAAATATCATTTCTTAAAATAAAATAAGAAACCATTAAAATGATGATTTTTAAATTTTTCAATTGGGGTAGAGAGTGAATGCGAAAATTAAATCCAGCTGGATTTCCATCTTTTGGAATCTAAAGTTGATTCCAACAAAGTTGAAAAATAGCAAAAATGCGATGGCTATTCGATTAGACGTTTTCAAATGGGATGACTCACCTGGTTTTAAAAATATTGACCAAGTCGTTTTTCAAAATTTTTAGTTAAAAAAAAACAAAAAAAAATGATTTTATTTTTAATTTTTTCAATTTTTGTTTTAATTTCAGTTTACAATAATGTTTATACTTTTAAGAAGATTAACCATAAAAGAATGTAAAATTTCAACTTTACTGTTTTCGAGAAAATTAAAAACCAAAAAAATGGTTTTACGTACCAAAAATAAGCAACTTTTGAAAATAAAAAAAATATCTGAAAGTCGCATTTCCTTATTTTCACTATTTTATTTTTAACAAAAACCTCTGATCTGTTTTTGAGAAAAAAATGATATTAAAAAAATTGTATGGCAGGTACCGTTATTTTTTGTCCCAAAACAACATTTAATAAAATGTGTGGGCATATTATTAGTCAACAAACACTATGTGTACCAAGTTTAAAGAAAATCCCTCCAAGCGTTAAGGCTGTAGGGGCGAGGACATACAGAATTTTTTTTCTCGTTCTCTATCATCGTTATGATAGAAAATTATCATCTCGGGTTCGATTTTGTAAACGAATCAGAAAGCTCCTATTCATTAGTTTATGACATCTGCTTATGACAGCTTCTGACTATTAAGGATCACCCAAACCAGGCACGGATCCAGATGGGGGGGGGGTAATGGATGCAATGCCCCCTCTGCAGTAGCGGATCTAGGTTTTGGCTGTGGGGGGGGCTTGGATTTTGGAGATCCAGGTTGTTCATATGAAGTTATAAAACAGAAAACGAATTTTGACATTATGACTTTTCCTTTAAAAATACCCGTGTTTTTGTGCCTTTATATCCGCTCCCATCGCGCTTTAAAATGTGTTCAATAAAGTTCAATAACAAGCATTTGGAATTGAATTAAACATGTGAATTATTTTTAAGCGGAGCTAGAAACTAATATAATGGCTCAGCAAAACATGGTAGAATAACTAATGGGGCTGGCCATGAGACGAGAAAAGTCTCGGTCTCGATCTCGATCTCGGTCTCGCATGACGTGACCGAGACGAGACGGGACGAGACTGCCTGTTAAGCAACCGAGACGAAACTGTATATTGGGACCGAAATTTACAGCGAGTCTAATAAATTAAAAAATCCAATTCAGTTAAATATTTATTTTCTTCTGCACGTATTCAAACTATAATCGAATATATTTCGTTCCAATAATCAATAAGTTGGCTGGAAATCGTATTTTTCGGAGACGAGACCGAGACGAGGCTTAATAATATGAGACCGAGACGAGACTAAAAATTTCCGATTTTAACGAGACGAGACTTACAAAAGTCTCGCAGAGTCTTGTCTCGTGGCCAGCCCTAATAACTAATATTATAACTTTAATTTTAAGCCATGTTACAGCTTCAAACCACACGATCAAATTCGTTTATTTTTATTTCTTGATAATTGATTAGTAGTAGCCCGTAGCGTAATGGTTAGTGAGTTCGAATGTCACGCTGGAGGTCTGGGATCGCTTCGCATCCTCGTCTACCTAAAAACTAAAAAGTTTTTTTTTCAGGGCTACTGCCTCTTGCGAGGAATTGACAAATCCTCCAAGAGTATCACTTGTCACGAATAAGTGCTTCTCGTCTAGCCGTTCGGATGCGGCATAAAATTGTAGGTCCCTTCCATTCCTGTCGAAAGGCGCACACAGGAATGGTTGTGAGTTGTTAGTCTCTAGGCCCTGGTTCTTCATGAGCCGTTGTACCACCCGATTTATTTTATAGATAATTGATTAGGTACCAGGTACCTACCTAAATTATGTACATAAGTGTTTGTTTAAATTAGACGAAGGTATGCTTTCAACTTCACCTTTTTGAAAAATAATTAAAAACTGTTTGTAATTGGCTAATTTAGAAAAATGATATTTAAGTGGTCTTACTGGTAAACGCTCATACGTGCTTTGATAGTATCAGTCCTCTGAGATCTCATTTTCCTGAATTAGAAAGAAACAGCTGCTAACTTACACTTTCTATTCAAAAAATGTCTAAGAGGGATTGTAAATATTCATACTTGCAAGATTTTTCTGAGATCACAGAGTTTCTCCCGCTTTTGGAATTGGTTCCTTGACTAAAGAATTTGTACTTAATTGCTTAGACCAAAAATAATTTGACATTATTTGAGTTTGAACACTAAGCCCCGAAATTCTTTAAGCCCAGCCAGGATGTAAGAAACAATTCCTGTTGTATTAAACATTTACACTAAGCTTGTTTTCCAATTGTTTAAGCCTCAATTACGTTTCTTTCCTTAAATTAGCTAATTTTTTAGTCTGATCAGTTGTGTTTTGACATGTTAATGTTAAGCCCCGATTAATTCTATCTTCAAGCTTTAGCCCCAACTTCGGACTATGACAGTCCTTACACTTAAGCCCCAAAAGCTCTCTGGAATAAGGTTAGTTTTTAAGGAGTTAGTTGTTTAACCATGATTACGTTTTTTGTCCAATTTTCTCAGACCTTATTAGTGAGCTGTTTGTTTTTTTTTTTTTCAATTTTCTGGGTTTTGTGTTTACGGAAAATTGTCGTTGCATGAAACATGTCCATTATTCATAGCCCCCACTCGGTTTTTTGTCCAATTCGTTACAGGGTTAAGTTCCAACCTTAGGGCATAGAAAAAAAGTTACATTGCATGTAAATTGTTCAGCCCCAACCACGTTTTTAGTCCAACAAATTTCACATCTTAACAATATTTTAGACGAATAAAAAACTCTACACTTTGTAATGTATCGCTTTCTATATCTAAAATTATTTTAAGGAAGAAGATAAACAATAACAATAGAATAAATTGTTTTAATGCCAGACCACGGGCAATTACAACAACTCTCTAGGTGCAAGAATTTAACCAAATTCCCCTGGAAATTATATAATTTGCAGCACATCAGTGCAGCTTATTTTATAAATACGTCGGTAGCCATCGACTAAAAACATGTGTCTAAGAAAGGCAACAACAATTCTTACTGAAGAGCTCAATTGTTGTTGTCAGAGCGAAACACATCTGCACTATAGGTCGCAAAAACCTTCCAAATTAATAAAATTATTTTAGGAATCGGCTGTGGGGGGGGGGCTTTAGCCCCTATAGCCACCCCCCTGGATCCGCCCTGCCCCTCTGGGCAATTCTACTCTTCAGGTTTGTAACATTTCTTTTATTGTTAAAATTATATCTGCCTACCTACTTCAATCCCTACCTTAAGCTAAAAAAACCAACAGGCAAACGTATCACTTCGTTTTCATGTTACAATTTATTGCACTCTCAACTCCAAATTCCGGCACGTTCTTGAAATTGTGTACAAAAACACATTTTTCGTTTTTTTTTTGTCGCTAAGGCCTGCCAGAAGAGAAGTTGAGAGTGCACTACTAATTTTAGATATAAGTTGATACTTAATTACTTACTCTGGTTATGTAAGTATCATGTACATACATAATAGTACAAGAGCCAACAGCAAATTTTGGAACTGGATGTATAACCCAAATCTGAGTATGATGGTTTAAAGGGGCATATTTTGTGATATCGAAATCAAAAGTCTGGCAGGTTTTTTTCTCAGCCTTTGGCAAGGGCAAGGAGTTGAAAATAGAGGTTTTCCAAATTTCTTATCAGGTGTATTATCACTTCAATTATTATATTTTTAAAAATACATCATGATGTTCTGTCATTTTCCCTAAGTCCGAACACCGTAATCTTGGTGGTTCGAGTAATAGAACTCAAGATATACGGTTTTTAGATGTGTTTCGTTGATTTTTTCCGTTTTATATATCTCTAAGAAAAAACGGATAAGGTTCCTTAAAATGCTTATATCTTGATTTCTTTTAGTCGGATCACTGATCACAAACAGTTAATGTGTTTGGACCTAGGGAAAAGGACAGAGCATCATAATATATTTTCAATACAAAATTGATGGAAGTGATAATACCCTGGATAAATCCCAATAAAAAGCCGATGATTATAATAATGATGGCAGTCAGTTATGAATATGACTCAAATTCCACGATAATTATGATTTAAAACTTCCTACATAAATTAAAGTTAAATTTGAGTCATAGTTTTAATGTATTTTAATATATTTAAAGATGTTTGTTCCTTAATTCAGTAGAATCAGAACCGTTTGGCATTGAATTGCATTCTGCACGCACTCACATAAATAATGCTATTTTAAACTATTATATAAATGTATTAGGGAACCTTCCTATACCTATAAGTTTAAATTTGGAATTTTGCAATGTTGTTTCCGTTTGAAAAGAAAAGGTGGTGTTGAGTTTGGACAAATTCCGTAAGCGAAAAGTAGCTTTCACGTAATATTACAAGAAAAATAAAGAATTCAGATCTTGTAATATATTCTATTTGACACTAAGCACTTCCGATATCGACGGCCCCAAAATCTGAAGTGCATTGGTTCGATAAGAATAATGATGGCAGTAAGTAAAATTATGACTCAAATTCTACCTTCGTTATGATTAAAACTACATAAATTAAAGTAAAATTTGAGTCACAGTTTTAATGTAGGTATTTTTATATGTTTAAAGATGTTAATTTAGTTTTTTTCATATACCTAGTTAATAAATTGCAGTCCCTTTTATTTAGCCTTTTAAAAAAGGTACTTTTTCATAAAGGGTACAAAAACTTTGACAAATAATTTTCTACTTCAAACATCAACCTTATCATTTCGGAATCCATTTATAATATTTATTATAATACACACCTATATAACACAATAATTATAAGAAATACATGAAAAAATAAATGCATACGACAAAAAAATTACCTGCTCAAATTTGTTACGTGTATACTCGCGCCGGCCGTTCTAACATACCGAATGATGCCTCAACCAGTGATGCCAGATCTTGGGCAAAGGTCCTTTTTGTGGGCATATTGCATGGAAAAATAAGCTAAAAGGGCGAAAGGGCATCTTGATAACTCTCAGTTCATAAAAAGGGCATTTCTGTGTTTCAATCGTTTTTATTCAGTTTTTAAAATATGTTTGCAATATTATTCAAACTTTCAAACTTTGAAGCAATCCATTTCAATTCGTTTACTGAATGCACTCATTTTCAATTTTCCAAATGTCAACAAATGTCAAGCGAACTGTTCTCGTTGTTTTGTTGTCAGGCGTAGATTATTTTTCATTGCACGGATGCGTGGATCGCTCTTGTCTTTTTCTGTTTTGGATTTTCGGTGGCTGTTAATTAGATAATACGTTCATACAATATTGTTCATTATTATTAAGTTCTAATGTTTTTGGTATTTCTCAATAGTAAAATATGTTTGCATTTTAATGCAATATTATTCAAACTTTTAAACTTTGAAGCAACCCATTTCAATTCGTTTACTGAATGCACTCATTTTCAATTTTCCAAATGTCAAAAAATGTCAAGCGAACTGTTCTCGTTGTTTTGTTGTCAGGCGTAGATTATTTTTCATTACACGGATGCGTGGATCGCTCTTGTCTTTTTCTGTTTAGGATTTTCGCTGGCTGTTAATTAGATAATACGTTCATACAATACTGTTCATTATTATTAAGTTCCAATGTTTTTGGTATTCCTCAATAGTAAAATGTCTGAATAAAAGGGAAGCAGGAAACTTTTCCAGGTGACCTGGCAAGAGGATCTTAAATGTCTGAGTTTTTGGTATAAAATATTGTGTTACTGTACCCATATAAGTATTTAAAAATACGAAAAAAAGCTTTAAAAATGATTAATATTTAATATTGGAACTCAATAAAATGAAATCGCTAACTATAATTTTACTATAATTTGTGTTTTTTGTATAAAAAATTTCGTGTGCAACATTGTGGGCATTTGTCGACAAGAAACTGCGTGAACGAAAAGGGTATTTTCGTTCATTTGTTTAGGCACGCCAATTGGAAGAGCCTGACATCAATGGCTCAAACCACTACACGTGCTCACCACACAAAAACTTAAACCACACTTAACCACTGCACGTGCTCACCACACAAAAACTTAAACAACACTTAAATAAGGGATGATACAAATCACGAAGCTACCATAAAGCACACTGCGCTAAATTACACTTTTACTAAAACATTTGCGAAAAAAGTAATTTTACGGTCCCACAGACCAATGTACATTGGTTTCACCCATATTACAAAAATGAAAAAAGAAAATAACAGTGCTTGTTTTATTTTTTTCTTGACTTTTAGCAATACATAATGGGTCATTACTTCTTACAAACATTTCGTCATTAATGTTACGTGTTATCAGTTTTGTTTTCTCATTCAAAGTGAGCTAATTGCACTTTGCACAGTCTCAACACAGGTCTTTATTTATGCGTAAATTCATCTATTTTTAAAGTGATTTTTTTTATCAAAAGGATTTTTTGTTTTAATGGAGTTACAAAAACAAGGTGTTTAGAATATTTTATCAATTCTTAAGTGATATTTTGATTTTTATTTTAAAGGTTATAATGCTTAAACTCCGCAGAGGTTAAAGTTGCTTTATTATTTTTCTTTGCATTTTAGCTAAAGGTTTAACCTAGTCTTGAATGTAGCTTAAAAATAAAATTTTGACCCAAGTATTGAGAAAACTCGCAGCTTTTTGAAAAATATAGTCTTACCACTCACAATCACTCACTAACAGTAAAATTTAACTTCTTCTTTTGATTTCACACCATTTGCGAATTTTGTTTACTTGTGCACATTTCATATTTCTGTTACTCGTTGGTTCAATGTATTTTTGCTCGGTGTCTAAGAAAAAAAATTATGCCATTTGGGCTACAAAAAAAAAACCAAATGGGGAAATCAGTAGCGAAAACTGTCTGTAAATCCCTATTTTATTTTTTACCATGCCTAAAAGTTTCATTAAAATCGATTTTTTCGTTCAGATTTTATAGAAATAAGACTATACTCCTCAAATTCTAAAAATCTCCAAAAAGTAGGCGTGGGAAACAACTTTCATATAGATAAAAAAAGGCTTATCTAAAACAAAAATGTCTATAATAACAACCCAAATTTGTAGCAATTTTAGGGATTATATTATTTTTTAAGTGGGCGTGGCAGTTGGTGGAAAATTTATTTTTGACACCCTCTCCATAAAACAGAAACCGCTGTGCAATGCGGTATAGGAAAGTTACGAGAAAAGTAGCTTTCACGCAATATTACACGAAAAATAAACAATTCAGATCTCGTTATATATTCTATTTGACACTAAGCACTTCCGATATCGATGATGGCCCCAAAATCTGAATACCTAACACAAGTCCTCAAACCCCACTTTAAAGCCGATGATTAGAACAATGATGGCAGTAAATAAAATTATGACTCAAATTCGGCCTTAGGTATGATTAAAAACTACATAATTTAAAGTAAAATTTGAGCCACAGTTTTAATATATTTTAATATGTTTAAAGATGTTTGTTTATTTATTAAGTCGAATCATAACCAATTGGCATTGTAATGCACTCGCACTTGCACACACTCACATAAATAATACTATATTAAACTTTATATAAATGTATTAGGGAACCTACCTTTAAGCTTGAATTTGGCATTTTGCAATGTTGTTTCCGTTTGAAAAGAAAACGTGGTGTTGAGTTTGGACAAATTCTGTAAGAGAAAAGTAGCTTTCACGCAATATTACAAGAAAAATAAACAATTCAGATCTCGTTATATATTCTATTGGTTGACTCATACCTCAATACACAAATCCTCAAACCCCACTTTAAAGTCGATGATTAGAATAATGATGGCAGTAAGTAAAATTATGACTCAAATTCTACATTCCTTATGATATAAAATTACATAAATTAAAGTAAAATTTGGGTCACAGTTTTAATGTAGGTATTTTAATATGTTTAAAGATGTTTGTTTTTGCAGTCTCTTTTATTAAGCCTGTTAAAAAAGGTTACAAAAACTTTGACAAAAAATTTTCTTCCTCAAACATCAACCTTATCCTTTCGGAATCCATTTATAATATTTATAATATACACCTATATAACACAACAATTAAAAGAAATAAAAACGCAAAAATATAATCATACGACAGAAATACTACCTGCTCAAATTTGTTACGTCGCGTCGTTACATGTATACCCGCGCCGGCCGTTCTCACAGACCGAATGATGCCTCAACCAGTGATGCCAGATCGTGAGCAAATGTCCTTTTTGTGAGCATATTGCATGGAAAAATAAGCTAAAAGGGCGAAAGGGCATCTTGATGACTCTCAGTTCAAAAAAAGGGCATTTCTGTGTTTCAATCGTTTTTATTCAGTTTATAAAATATGTTTGCATTTTAATGCAATATTATTCAAACTTTCAAACTTTGAAGCAACCCATTTCAATTCGTTTACTGAATGCACTCATTTTCAATTTTCCAAATGTCAAAAAATGTCAAGCGAACTGTTCTCGTTGTTTTGTTGTCAGGCGTAGATTATTTTTCATTACACGGATGCGTGGATCGCTCTTGTCTTTTTCTGTTTAGGATTTTCGCTGGCTGTTAATTAGATAATACGTTCATACAATACTGTTCATTATTATTAAGTTCCAATGTTTTTGGTATTCCTCAATAGTAAAATGTCTGAATAAAAGGGAAGCAGGAAACTTTTCCAGGTGACCTGGCAAGAGGATCTTAAATGTCTGAGTTTTTAGTATAAAACATTATGTTACTGTACCCATATCAGTATTTAAAAATACGAAAAAAAGCTTTAAAATGATTAATATTTAATATTGGAACTCAATAAAATGAAATCGCTAACTATAATTTTACTATAATTTGTGTTTTTTGTATAAAAAATTTCGTGTGAAACAACGTGGGCATTTGTCGACAAGAAACTGCGTGAACGAAAAGGGCATTTTCGTTCATTTGTTTAGGCACGCCAATTGGAAGAGCCTGACATCAATGGCTCAAACCACTACACGTGCTCACCACACAAAAACTTGCACGTGTTCACCACACAAAAACTTAAACAACACTTAAATAAGGGATGATACAAATCATGAAGCTACCATAAAGCACACTGCGCTAAATTACACTGTAACTAAAATATTTGCGAAAAAAAAGTAATTTTACGGTTTCACAGACCATTGCGGGTATAGGAAAGTTAAGAGAGTAGCTTGCACGCAATATTACACCAAAATAAACAATTCAGATCTCGTTATATATTCTATTTGACACTAAGCACTTCCGATATCGATGGCCGCCAAATCTGAAGTGCAGTGGTTCACTCATATTCCTAACAAAAATCCTCAAACCCCACTTTAAAGCCGATGATTAGAATAATGATGGCAGTAAGTAAAATTATGACTCAAATTCGGCCATTGTTATGATTTAAAACTACATAAACAAAAGTAAAATTTAAGTCACAGTTTTAATGTTTTTTATATTTTTAAAAATGTTTGTTCATTTATTCAGTCGAATCGATAGTTTTTGAGAAATTTATTTCCAAACTAAACATTCTGAAAAAAATTGTCTACTACTTACTACCAAGTAGAAACAGGATCCTTGGAGCAAATTTCTTTTTCAATATTTTGGGTTTGGAAATTAATTTCTCAAAAACTATTGATTAAAATAACTTTATTTAAACAAAAAATTCAAGAATGGTATTTATGTCAACCATTCTTTATTTGCCATTATTGTGTTTGATAACACTACTTTTTATATATATATGCATTTTTTTATCGCTAAATTTTGAATTGTTGTATTTGGGAAACCATTGGGTCTACAGAGTTGGTTTTAGTCTCAAAATGAAGCAAATTAAGATACTTTGAAATCCTAGAACAATGCTTTTATTTAAAATTAATTATTTAGGACTTAAATCACCAATAACTGAAAAAAAGCGCGAAAAAATCGTGGTTTTTCTGATTTTTGACCATGAATCGGTCACGCGCCGCTCGAGGTCGAAAACTTAGGTTATTTACTAGGCCAACATCCTGAAAACTCAGCAAAAAAACAGAAATACTAGATTTGAAGCATACGTGAATGTACATAATAGTTACTGTACTATTTATTTATCATACAGAAAAGGTTTTTTTTTTGGTATGACTTGCCCTTATTCATTCATTCATTGCTCAACTCTAGTATGTCGTAGGGAGCTATTCTTTTTTTAATTTTAAGAAATTAAAAGGACTATAAATTAGTTATTAATTAAGCCGATTCACAAGCCTTTATCAAAATTATAACTCAAAAGTATTTGTTCAACAAAAAAAATTAATAAAACTGACTAAAACTAGCTGTTAATTTGTATTTATTTGTTAAAAAAAAATATTTATTTATTAAACCAATAGCTAATATTCTAATTAGTAATAGTTTTTCTCATTTTTTTACTTTGCGATATAGTGGAACCAAGATATTCGTAAAAAAACAGAAAATGTCTTTTTTGGGGGGCTCCGACCTGCCTGTGTTCATTCATAGATTTCTTGGCTCCCGTTTTGAGTTAAGAGTCTAAAAACCAAAATAAAATTACTAAAACTAACGGTTACTTTTTACTAACAAAAAAAGCTTAATATTACATGCTAGAAAATTTAGTTACAAGCAAAACGTTTTTAAATTTTTTACTGTGCAATGTACTGGAGCCGAGATATTTGCAAAAATCCAAAAAAAGACAAAAAGTACGTTTTTACGAATAACTTTGGTAAAATAAGTTGTCAGGTGGTGCAAATCTAGGGCTAAGCTCTTCTTGTAAGCCCCTATCGGTTCATGAAAAAAAACACAGACCGTCAAATGACGATTCGACTGGACTTTAAATAATACTATATTAAACTTTATATATACATTAGGGAACCTACCTATAAGCTTGAATTTGGCATTTTGCAATGTTCTTTCCGTTTGAAAAGAAAAGGTGGTGTTGAGTTTGGACAAATTCTGTAAGAGAAAAGTAGCTTTCACGCAATACTTCAAGAAAAAATAAACAATTCAGATCTCGTAATATATTCAATTTGACACTAAGCACTTCCGATATCGATGGCCCCCAAATCTGAAGTGCATTGGTTCGATTAAAATAATGATGGCAGTAAGTAAAATTATGACTCAAATTCTACCCTAGTTATGATTTAAAACTACATAAATTAAAGTAAAATTTGAGTCACAGTTTTAATGTAGGTATTTTAATATGTTTAAAGATGTTTATTTAGTTTTTTTTTTTCATACACCTAGTTAATAAATTGCAGTCCCTTTTAGTAAGCCTGTTAAAAAAGGTACTTTTTTTAGCAAAAAAAAGGTCACGAAAAGAGGAATTAGTGATTTTTTTTTATCAAAGGGATTTTTTGTTCTAATGGAGTTACAAAAGCAAGGTGTGTAGAATATTTTGTAGTGATATTTTGATTTTTATTTTAAAAGGTATAATCCTTAAACTCCGCAAAGGTTAAAGTTGCTTTATTGATTTTCTTTGCATTTTAGCTAAAGTTTTAACCTAGTCTTGAATGTAGCTTCAAAATAAAATTTTGACCCAAATATTTAGAAAACTCGCAGCTTTTTGAAAAATATAGTCTTACCGCCCACAATCACTCACTAACAGTAAAATTTAAGTTTTTCTTTTGATTTCACACCATTTGCGAATTTTGTTTATTTGTGCACATTTCATATTTCTGTTACTCGTTGGTTCAATGTATTTTTGCTCGGTGTCTAAGAAAAAAAATTATGCCATTTGGGCTACAAAAAACTAAATGGAGAAATCAGTAGCGAAAATTGTCTGTAATCATCCTTATTCTATTTTTAACCACGCCTTAAAGTTTCATTAAAATCGATTGTTTCGTTCAGATTTTATTGAAATATCCTCCTCAAATTCTAAAAATCTCCAAAAAGTATGCGTGGGAAAAAACTTTCATATAGATAAAAAAAGCCTTATCTTAAACAAAAATGTCTATAATAACAACCCAAATTTGTATCAATTTTAGGGATTATGTTGTTTTTTTTTAAGTGGGCGTGGCAGTAGGTGGAAAATTTATTGTTATAGTGTCTTACAAAATCTTTTATAACGCCTGTAAGTTTCATAAAGATCGGTTCAGATGTTTTTGAATTTTGACACCCTCTCCATACAACTGAAACCACTGTGCAATGCGAGTATAGGAAAGTTAAGAGAAAAGTAGATTGCACGCAATATTACAACAAAAATAAACAATTCAGATCTCGTTATATATTCTATTTGACACTAAGCACTTCCGATATCGATGATGGCCCCAAAATCTGAATACCTAACACAAGTCCTCAAACCCCACTTTAAAGCCGATGATTAGAACAATGATGGCAGTAAATAAAATTATGACTCAAATTCGGCCTTAGGTATGATTAAAAACTACATAATTTAAAGTAAAATTTGAGCCACAGTTTTAATATATTTTAATATGTTTAAAGATGTTTGTTTATTTATTAAGTCGAATCATAACCAATTGGCATTGTAATGCACTCGCACTTGCACACACTCACATAAATAATACTATATTAAACTTTATATAAATGTATTAGGGAACCTACCTTTAAGCTTGAATTTGGCATTTTGCAATGTTGTTTCCGTTTGAAAAGAAAACGTGGTGTTGAGTTTGGACAAATTCTGTAAGAGAAAAGTAGCTTTCACGCAATATTACAAGAAAAATAAACAATTCAGATCTCGTTATATATTCTATTGGTTGACTCATACCTCAATACACAAATCCTCAAACCCCACTTTAAAGTCGATGATTAGAATAATGATGGCAGTAAGTAAAATTATGACTCAAATTCTACATTCCTTATGATATAAAATTACATAAATTAAAGTAAAATTTGAGTCACAGTTTTAATGTAGGTATTTTAATATGTTTAAAGATGTTTGTTTTTGCAGTCTCTTTTATTAAGCCTGTTAAAAAAGGTTACAAAAACTTTGACAAAAAATTTTCTTCCTCAAACATCAACCTTATCCTTTCGGAATCCATTTATAATATTTATAATATACACCTATATAACACAATAATTAAAAGAAATACAAACGCAAAAATATAATCATACGACAGAAATACTACCTGCTCAAATTTGTTACGTCGCGTCGTTACATGTATACCCGCGCCGGCCGTTCTCACAGACCGAATGATGCCTCAACCAGTGATGCCAGATCGTGAGCAAATGTCCTTTTTGTGGGCATATTGCATGGAAAAATAAGCTAAAAGGGCGAAAGGGCATCTTGATGACTCTCAGTTCAAAAAAAGGGCATTTCTGTGTTTCAATCGTTTTTATTCAGTTTATAAAATATGTTTGCATTTTAATGCAATATTATTCAAACTTTGAAGCAACCCATTTCAATTCGTTTACTGAATGCACTCATTTTCAATTTTCCAAATGTCAAAAAATGTCAAGGGAACTGTTCTCGTTGTTTTGTTGTCAGGCGTAGATTATTAATTATTATTAATTCATGGTATTGGTTTCGTTTTTTTTTTTTTCTTCTTTATAAAGCATAAAGACAATCATTTACAAGTATTTTACTAAGTAATATTTTAAATAGACTTAGAGAATTAAGAAATCAAAAATCATTTGTAAGTTTGCTTACCGAGTCCAGAGATCTAGAAAAAGAGTCGGGGGTAACAACTGGTTTCAAAAATCAAAGATGCGAAATAACGAAACGCTTTTTTGACGAATTATCAGAAGATGAGAGCATATTAGACCCGGATTCTTACTTCAAAGTCAATGTTTACTATTGCTGCTTATATATATGACGGTGTTCACATTGGACTGACTCCTCCGAATTTTCAAAAGAAAATGTCAACAAAAATCCACAAATTTTGCAATGTTCTTTCCGTTTGAAAAGAAAAGGTGGTGTTGAGTTTGGACAAATTCTGTAAGAGAAAAGTAGCTTTCACGCAATACTTCAAGAAAAAATAAACAATTCAGATCTCGTAATATATTCAATTTGACACTAAGCACTTCCGATATCGATGGCCCCCAAATCTGAAGTGCATTGGTTCGATTAAAATAATGATGGCAGTAAGTAAAATTATGACTCAAATTCTACCCTAGTTATGATTTAAAACTACATAAATTAAAGTAAAATTTGAGTCACAGTTTTAATGTAGGTATTTTAATATGTTTAAAGATGTTTATTTAGTTTTTTTTTTTCATACACCTAGTTAATAAATTGCAGTCCCTTTTAGTAAGCCTGTTAAAAAAGGTACTTTTTTTAGCAAAAAAAAGGTCACGAAAAGAGGAATTAGTGATTTTTTTTTATCAAAGGGATTTTTTGTTCTAATGGAGTTACAAAAGCAAGGTGTGTAGAATATTTTGTAGTGATATTTTGATTTTTATTTTAAAAGGTATAATGCTTAAACTCCGCAAAGGTTAAAGTTGCTTTATTGATTTTCTTTGCATTTTAGCTAAAGTTTTAACCTAGTCTTGAATGTAGCTTCAAAATAAAATTTTGACCCAAATATTTAGAAAACTCGCAGCTTTTTGAAAAATATAGTCTTACCGCCCACAATCACTCACTAACAGTAAAATTTAAGTTTTTCTTTTGATTTCACACCATTTGCGAATTTTGTTTATTTGTGCACATTTCATATTTCTGTTACTCGTTGGTTCAATGTATTTTTGCTCGGTGTCTAAGAAAAAAAATTATGCCATTTGGGCTACAAAAAACTAAATGGAGAAATCAGTAGCGAAAATTGTCTGTAATCATCCTTATTCTATTTTTAACCACGCCTTAAAGTTTCATTAAAATCGATTGTTTCGTTCAGATTTTATTGAAATATCCTCCTCAAATTCTAAAAATCTCCAAAAAGTATGCGTGGGAAAAAACTTTCATATAGATAAAAAAAGCCTTATCTAAAACAAAAATGTCTATAATAACAACCCAAATTTGTATCAATTTTAGGGATTATGTTGTTTTTTTTTAAGTGGGCGTGGCAGTAGGTGGAAAATTTATTGTTATAGTGTCTTACAAAATCTTTTATAACGCCTGTAAGTTTCATAAAGATCGGTTCAGATGTTTTTGAATTTTGACACCCTCTCCATACAACTGAAACCACTGTGCAATGCGAGTATAGGAAAGTTAAGAGAAAAGTAGATTGCACGCAATATTACAACAAAAATAAACAATTCAGATCTCGTTATATATTCTATTTGACACTAAGCACTTCCGATATCGATGATGGCCCCAAAATCTGAATACCTAACACAAGTCCTCAAACCCCACTTTAAAGCCGATGATTAGAACAATGATGGCAGTAAATAAAATTATGACTCAAATTCGGCCTTAGGTATGATTAAAAACTACATAATTTAAAGTAAAATTTGAGCCACAGTTTTAATATATTTTAATATGTTTAAAGATGTTTGTTTATTTATTAAGTCGAATCATAACCAATTGGCATTGTAATGCACTCGCACTTGCACACACTCACATAAATAATACTATATTAAACTTT
The DNA here is from genome assembly GCA_949320155.1 of Melangyna quadrimaculata. Lineage (NCBI taxonomy): Eukaryota > Metazoa > Arthropoda > Insecta > Diptera > Syrphidae > Melangyna > Melangyna quadrimaculata. The sequence continues at coordinate 11,332,804 of OX439486.1, forward strand.
ATATAAATGTATTAGGGAACCTACCTTTAAGCTTGAATTTGGCATTTTGCAATGTTGTTTCCGTTTGAAAAGAAAACGTGGTGTTGAGTTTGGACAAATTCTGTAAGAGAAAAGTAGCTTTCACGCAATATTACAAGAAAAATAAACAATTCAGATCTCGTTATATATTCTATTGGTTGACTCATACCTCAATACACAAATCCTCAAACCCCACTTTAAAGTCGATGATTAGAATAATGATGGCAGTAAGTAAAATTATGACTCAAATTCTACATTCCTTATGATATAAAATTACATAAATTAAAGTAAAATTTGAGTCACAGTTTTAATGTAGGTATTTTAATATGTTTAAAGATGTTTGTTTTTGCAGTCTCTTTTATTAAGCCTGTTAAAAAAAGGTTACAAAAACTTTGACAAAAAATTTTCTTCCTCAAACATCAACCTTATCCTTTCGGAATCCATTTATAATATTTATAATATACACCTATATAACACAATAATTAAAAGAAATACAAACGCAAAAATATAATCATACGACAGAAATACTACCTGCTCAAATTTGTTACGTCGCGTCGTTACATGTATACCCGCGCCGGCCGTTCTCACAGACCGAATGATGCCTCAACCAGTGATGCCAGATCGTGAGCAAATGTCCTTTTTGTGGGCATATTGCATGGAAAAATAAGCTAAAAGGGCGAAAGGGCATCTTGATGACTCTCAGTTCAAAAAAAGGGCATTTCTGTGTTTCAATCGTTTTTATTCAGTTTATAAAATATGTTTGCATTTTAATGCAATATTATTCAAACTTTCAAACTTTGAAGCAACCCATTTCAATTCGTTTACTGAATGCACTCATTTTCAATTTTCCAAATGTCAAAAAATGTCAAGGGAACTGTTCTCGTTGTTTTGTTGTCAGGCGTAGATTATTAATTATTATTAATTCATGGTATTGGTTTCGTTTTTTTTTTTTTCTTCTTTATAAAGCATAAAGACAATCATTTACAAGTATTTTACTAAGTAATATTTTAAATAGACTTAGAGAATTAAGAAATCAAAAATCATTTGTAAGTTTGCTTACCGAGTCCAGAGATCTAGAAAAAGAGTCGGGGGTAACAACTGGTTTCAAAAATCAAAGATGCGAAATAACGAAACGCTTTTTTGACGAATTATCAGAAGATGAGAGCATATTAGACCCGGATTCTTACTTCAAAGTCAATGTTTACTATTGCTGCTTATATATATGACGGTGTTCACATTGGACTGACTCCTCCGAATTTTCAAAAGAAAATGTCAACAAAAATCCACAAATTTTGCAATGTTCTTTCCGTTTGAAAAGAAAAGTTGGTGTTGAGTTTGGACAAATTCTGTAAGAGAAAAGTAGCTTTCACGCAATACTTCAAGAAAAAATAAACAATTCAGATCTCGTAATATATTCAATTTGACACTAAGCACTTCCGATATCGATGGCCCCCAAATCTGAAGTGCATTGGTTCGATTAAAATAATGATGGCAGTAAGTAAAATTATGACTCAAATTCTACCCTAGTTATGATTTAAAACTACATAAATTAAAGTAAAATTTGAGTCACAGTTTTAATGTAGGTATTTTAATATGTTTAAAGATGTTTATTTAGTTTTTTTTTTTCATACACCTAGTTAATAAATTGCAGTCCCTTTTAGTAAGCCTGTTAAAAAAGGTACTTTTTTTAGCAAAAAAAAGGTCACGAAAAGAGGAATTAGTGATTTTTTTTTATCAAAGGGATTTTTTGTTCTAATGGAGTTACAAAAGCAAGGTGTGTAGAATATTTTGTAGTGATATTTTGATTTTTATTTTAAAAGGTATAATCCTTAAACTCCGCAAAGGTTAAAGTTGCTTTATTGATTTTCTTTGCATTTTAGCTAAAGTTTTAACCTAGTCTTGAATGTAGCTTCAAAATAAAATTTTGACCCAAATATTTAGAAAACTCGCAGCTTATTGAAAAATATAGTCTTACCGCCCACAATCACTCACTAACAGTAAAATTTAAGTTTTTCTTTTGATTTCACACCATTTGCGAATTTTGTTTATTTGTGCACATTTCATATTTCTGTTACTCGTTGGTTCAATGTATTTTTGCTCGGTGACTAAGAAAAAAAATTATGCCATTTGGGCTACAAAAAACTAAATGGAGAAATCAGTAGCGAAAATTGTCTGTAATCATCCTTATTCTATTTTTAACCACGCCTTAAAGTTTCATTAAAATCGATTGTTTCGTTCAGATTTTATTGAAATATCCTCCTCAAATTCTAAAAATCTCCAAAAAGTATGCGTGGGAAAAAACTTTCATATAGATAAAAAAAGCCTTATCTTAAACAAAAATGTCTATAATAACAACCCAAATTTGTATCAATTTTAGGGATTATGTTGTTTTTTTTTAAGTGGGCGTGGCAGTAGGTGGAAAATTTATTGTTATAGTGTCTTACAAAATCTTTTATAACGCCTGTAAGTTTCATAAAGATCGGTTCAGATGTTTTTGAATTTTGACACCCTCTCCATACAACTGAAACCACTGTGCAATGCGAGTATAGGAAAGTTAAGAGAAAAGTAGATTGCACGCAATATTACAACAAAAATAAACAATTCAGATCTTGTTATATATTCTATTTGACACTAAGCACTTCCGATATCGATGATGGCCCCAAAATCTGAATACCTAACACAAGTCCTCAAACCCCACTTTAAAGCCGATGATTAGAACAATGATGGCAGTAAATAAAATTATGACTCAAATTCGGCCTTAGGTATGATTTAAAACTACATAATTTAAAGTAAAATTTGAGCCACAGTTTTAATATATTTTAATATGTTTAAAGATGTTTGTTTATTTATTAAGTCGAATCATAGCCAATTGGCATTGTAATGCACTCGCACTTGCACACACTCACATAAATAATACTATATTAAACTTTATATAAATGTATTAGGGAACCTACCTTTAAGCTTGAATTTGGCATTTTGCAATGTTGTTTCCGTTTGAAAAGAAAACGTGGTGTTGAGTTTGGACAAATTCTGTAAGAGAAAAGTAGCTTTCACGCAATATTACAAGAAAAATAAACAATTCAGATCTCGTTATATATTCTATTGGTTGACTCATACCTCAATACACAAATCCTCAAACCCCACTTTAAAGTCGATGATTAGAATAATGATGGCAGTAAGTAAAATTATGACTCAAATTCTACATTCCTTATGATATAAAATTACATAAATTAAAGTAAAATTTGAGTCACAGTTTTAATGTAGGTATTTTAATATGTTTAAAGATGTTTGTTTTTGCAGTCTCTTTTATTAAGCCTGTTAAAAAAGGTTACAAAAACTTTGACAAAAAATTTTCTTCCTCAAACATCAACCTTATCCTTTCGGAATCCATTTATAATATTTATAATATACACCTATATAACACAATAATTAAAAGAAATACAAACGCAAAAATATAATCATACGACAGAAATACTACCTGCTCAAATTTGTTACGTCGCGTCGTTACATGTATACCCGCGCCGGCCGTTCTCACAGACCGAATGATGCCTCAACCAGTGATGCCAGATCGTGAGCAAATGTCCTTTTTGTGGGCATATTGCATGGAAAAATAAGCTAAAAGGGCGAAAGGGCATCTTGATGACTCTCAGTTCAAAAAAAGGGCATTTCTGTGTTTCAATCGTTTTTATTCAGTTTATAAAATATGTTTGCATTTTAATGCAATATTATTCAAACTTTCAAACTTTGAAGCAACCCATTTCAATTCGTTTACTGAATGCACTCATTTTCAATTTTCCAAATGTCAAAAAATGTCAAGGGAACTGTTCTCGTTGTTTTGTTGTCAGGCGTAGATTATTAATTATTATTAATTCATGGTATTGGTTTCGTTTTTTTTTTTTTCTTCTTTATAAAGCATAAAGACAATCATTTACAAGTATTTTACTAAGTAATATTTTAAATAGACTTAGAGAATTAAGAAATCAAAAATCATTTGTAAGTTTGCTTACCGAGTCCAGAGATCTAGAAAAAGAGTCGGGGGTAACAACTGGTTTCAAAATTCAAAGATGCGAAATAACGAAACGCTTTTTTGACGAATTATCAGAAGATGAGAGCATATTAGACCCGGATTCTTACTTCAAAGTCAATGTTTACTATTGCTGCTTATATATATGACGGTGTTCACATTGGACTGACTCCTCCGAATTTTCAAAAGAAAATGTCAACAAAAATCCACAAATTTTTATATTTTTTAAAAATTTACTACTTTTCGCTCTTTCTAACCATAAAGTGGGAGGGAGATAAATTTCTGAGAAGTCAAAAATAGTCGGAAGAGTCAGTCCAATGTGAACACCGTCTATTGAATTCTCAAACTGAACAAAGATTTCAGAGCCTCTATGATCTACGTAAGTAATTTATTTGAAGTTTTACAACCAGAACTTTTATCCTTTTCAAATGAAAAAAATTGAAAAGGAAGCAGGTTAGGTTGCTAAATACAATGAGGCCCTGTCAGTTGATCTTTTTGAACAACTAACTGCTTTTAAATACTTTTTGAAATCAGAAAATTCAGTTAACTAAGGAACTCAGAGAGTTATTGCTTATTAAATACAATAGCCTTGCATCCAGTTTTCCGGAAGTAATACCGGCATGCCTTTTATTTTTGACGCTTCTGGTAACGACAGCAACAGGTGAGAGAACATTATCTAAGCTTAAAATAATCAAAAATTATTTAAGAACTTCTATGGGACAAGAACGGTTGTCGGACTTAGCGATCATGTCCATAGAAGATAAAAAGCTTGAAAAATTAAAATCATCGTCAGAAATGGATGATTTAATTAATATATTTGCTGAAACAAAGGCAGGAAAAGTTTTTATTTAATTTTTTTTTTGTACTGTTAGTTTATGTTTTATAGCACCTACATTTATGTACCTATTTAAAGATTTATGTATGTACCATTAAATGTACTGGATTTGTTATTGTGAGTGTTTTTGTTTGTTTTGTAAAAATTGTTTTTCGTTTAATTTTCAATATTGAAGGGGGGCCTTCAACTAAATCTTGATACGGGGCCCCTCGAGGGCTAGCTACGCCACTGTATTTACTATAAATTTAATCACCCCTATTGCGTTTGTCAATCATTGATTGTTTTTGCAAAATTACCCAATCGGAATGTTTCGTGTCTTTGAATATTTCCCTTGACTTAAGTAATCAATACAGTTTCCAAAAATAGAAGCGAACTTTTCTTTAAAAAATGATAATATCAATATTACTTCAGATTCCAGATTTTAAAGAATTTGTTTAACCGACAATGGTAAACAATCTTCTGCCCTTCGTTCCATTAATTTTAATTAAAAATCGTTTAAAATAGGAGAAGCTTTAGACGTTGACGTTTTTTGCAATTCCATATACATAAATCAGAAATAATTTTTAGTGAAAAAGGAGGACATTGGGAGGAAATTTTAGTAAAAAGATGACAAAGTAGGTACTGTCCTCCCTAAGCTAAACAATCAGAGAGGACACAAGTGCTAAAAAGAGGACGCTTGGTTACCCATAGACCATTTTTTCGGGAAACGGAGTTAAAGATGCAGTTATAATAATTCGAATATTCTCTATTGTTTGGCGCTATCCCCGTTGCTCTATCTCAGTTATTAACGAAGTTACAGAAAGCACTTTTGCTCTATAAACCACAAATTTTTGGGTTCTTTGGATGCTTATTTGCCGTATATCCAAAATTTGTACTAGTCGGAGCAATTTTTATAGGAAAGTTTGAAAAACAAACGCTTAGTGCTTAAATAACCGCAGAAGTTGGGATATAGAGCATTTAAGTACTCACAATACATTAAAAAGAGTGAGATTTTTGGTGCTTATGTGCTCTATATCCATGGACAAAAGTGCAGTCAGTTGGAAAAGTATAAATGGATGTAACATTTTCGCTGAGTAAATAAATAATATAAAATCTTTAATTAAAAACCCAAAAAGGCTGTCTTTGTTTTAATTCAATTAATTCAATATTTATTGATAAGTTTCCGATGTTTCAATTCTGGTTTGGATCTTTTTCAGGGCTGAATAAGTAATATTTTTTTTAAATATTCTGCAAACAAATAAAAACGAGGTAGAAATGAGAAAACAAAATTATTTTAAATAAGACTATTTATTTATCTTCAGGTTGACAAACTAAATAACTGCGTTTAATGTATTCTAAATAAAGTTTTTATCGATATGATAATTAATAATTTTTTTTTTTTTCTAAAATGGATAAAACAAAAAAGGTAAAAAAAGAAATTTAATTTAAAAAAAGTGTGAACAAAATACCGAAACTTACTCCTACGAATGTTGAAGTATTTTTAAAACGGATTCCGAATAAAATTTAATGTATTTTTCTAGGAAATTTTATGGACCAAAGTTCATTTTCGGTATTTTTCATAATTAAGTGATAAAATACTTTATCCTTTTCATACGTTTCTTATCGACTTAAAAATAATCTAATCTGGTATAGAGAAAGGCATAGCCACTAAATTAATATTACTTTTTGTTTTATGTTTTTATCACTCAATAATGCTAGAAATTTTTACTATTTTTACTATTTTTGCTTTCACTGATTTCCGAATGTATAGTGCATAAAAGCCCCATATCCTTAGGAATTTTGCAGTTTGGTTTTCATAGATTTTGCATTCGTATGGAAGAGGGTTCTATATCCATTTCAAACTTTATTTTTTTTTAAATTAACCGTAACGTTTTTTTTACATCAGGCCTTCAAAATACAAAAACGCAATTTTCAATTAAAATATATAAAAATTCAAAAGTCGTAATTGTCAAGTAAAATATAACGGAATTATTTTTCAAACCTTAAAATTCGTTTTCTGAGGAATAATTTTTTTGTATATGGGGCACTTAAATATTCAGCCGGCGATTTGTGACATTTTAAGTAGTTCAACGGAAGAAATGAACCAATTATAATTGAATTTTTGGAAAAACATATTACCAGGGATGTGGAAAAAAAAGGGCATGACTTGAACGCACAAACTTGCCCTCGTTACTAACAACTTTAACGTAGCTAGTAGTTGGTGATGTAAAAGTACATACATATGCATTGGTTCCAAAATATTATGATATTATTAAAAAAATTAAATGAATTATTACTATAAATAACTATAAACTAGTTATTTTAATGGCTTAAATTTTAAGAGCTCAAAATAAAGTATGCCATCTGATTTGTTTGAAAAATATGAATTTATGAAAAAAAAAAAAAAAATCAAAAATCGTTGGAGCAGTTTTCTTAAAAATAAGTTTTTATATATAAAATGTTTTGCCCATTTTCAAAAATGAAATCTGTTATCCCAACATTTAGTATTTAATAAAATACAATTTTACACAAATAAAAAAAATATTCCAAATATTGAATATAAAATAAAAATCAATATTTTTTTTTTAAATCCGAAAATTATTTTTTCGAAAATTTTTACATGCAAGATTGCTTAAATTGTGAAGGAGGTCTTGTAAAAAATGTTGGTTGAAATCGGTGCAGCTGTTAACGAGAAATTTGAAAACTAAAAAATCGGTTCTATGACGCTATTGGTAATTATCAAAACCGGTTAGAAATTGTAGAAGCTATGATTATTTTTACTCGGAGGAAATTATTCTTTAATTTGCGATGGATTTTTTTCTTTTTATTTTCATGTACATTTATCTTATATGTTTTATTTTATAAAAAAAAAACCCATAGCTTTCACAATTTTTTACCGATTTTGATAAATGATTCAATGATCATTCGATTCAACATAAAAACGGCATTAAAATTGAATCTAAAAAAAAAAAAATTCAGAATATTGCTCATAACGGTTCTCAAATTCTATTATAACTTTTGTTATTATATGAAAATAGTGCTTTATTTACACCACATTATTGATGAAAATAACAAAACAAAACTTTTAGAAATTAAAGCTGAAACCACAAGCTAAGTAATGCTAAAAATTTCATCACGATATTTTTTGTCAAACATAGTGATATTATATAATCAGTGATATTTTATATAAAAGGTGAAATTTTTGGTTTTGTTTCTTTGAAAATATGTGCTCCTAGTATTTGAGAAATATTAGCTTGTTACATTTAACAGTCGGCAAACGCGGGGCAGTTAAAAATCAAGAAAAAACAGTAAAAAAAACGTTTTTTCAGCACTGTAGTTGATACTGTTTATGGTTATGATTTTGTTAATTAAAATATTTTTTTTCAAACACTACCGTTTTCTATCTTTAAAATGACACCACAAACGTATTGATATCTTAAAAAATATCATTTCTTAAAATAAAATAAGAAACCATTAAAATGATGATTTTTAAATTTTTCAATTGGGGTAGAGAGTGAATGCGAAAATTAAATCCAGCTGGATTTCCATCTTTTGGAATCTAAAGTTGATTCCAACAAAGTTGAAAAATAGCAAAAATGCGATGGCTATTCGATTAGACGTTTTCAAATGGGATGACTCACCTAGTTTTAAAAATATTGACCAAGTCGTTTTTCAAAATTTTTAGTTAAAAAAAAAACAAAAAAAAAATGATTTTATTTTTAATTTTTTCAATTTTTTGTTTTAATTTCAGTTTACAATAATGTTTATACTTTTTAGAAGATTAACCATAAAAGAATGTAAAATTTCAACTTTACTGTTTTCGAGAAAATTAAAAACCAAAAAAATGGTTTAACGTACCAAAAATAAGCAACTTTTGAAAATAAAAAAAATATCTGAAAGTCGCATTTCCTTATTTTCACTATTTTATTTTTTTTTAACAAAAACCTCTGATCTGTTTTTGAGAAAAAAACGATACTAAAAAAAATTGTATGGCAGGTACCGTTATTTTTTGTGCCAAATCAACATTTAATAAAATGTGTGGGCATATTATTAGTCAACAAACACTATGTGTACCAAGTTTAAAGAAAATCCCTCCAAGCGTTAAGGCTGTAGGGGCGAGGACATACAGAATTTTTTTTCTCGTTCTCTATCATCGTTATGATAGAAAATTATCATCTCGGGTTCGATTTTGTAAACGAATCAGAAAGCTCCTATTCATTAGTTTATGACATCTGCTTATGACAGCTTCTGACTATTAAGGATCACCCAAACCAGGCGCGGATCCAGATGGGGGGGGGTAATGGATGCAATGCCCCCTCTGCAGTAGCGGATCTAGGTTTTGGCTGTGGGGGGGGGGCTTGGATTTTGGAGATCCAGGTTGTTCATATGAAGTTATAAAACAGAAAACGAATTTTGACATTATGACTTTTCCTTTAAAAATACCCGTGTTTTTGTGCCTTGATATCCGCTCCCATCGCGCTTTAAAATGTGTTCAATAAAGTTCAATAACAAGCATTTGGAATTGAATTAAACATGTGAATTATTTTTAAGCGGAGCTAGAAACTAATATAATGGCTCAGCAAAACATGGTAGAATAACTAATGGGGCTGGCCATGAGACGAGAAAAGTCTCGGTCTCGATCTCGGTCTCGCATGACGTGACCGAGACGAGACGGGACGAGACTGCCTGTTAAGCAACCGAGACGAGACTGTATATTGGGACCGAAATTTACAGCGAGTCTAATAAATTAAAAAATCCAATTTCAGTTAAATATTTATTTTCTTCTGCACGTATTCAAACTATAATCGAATATATTTCGTTCCAATAATCAATAAGTTGGCTGGAAATCGTATTTTTCGGAGACGAGACCGAGACGAGGCTTAATAATATGAGACCGAGACGAGACTAAAAATTTCCGATTTTAACGAGACGAGACTTACAAAAGTCTCGCAGAGTCTTGTCTCGTGGCCAGCCCTAATAACTAATATTATAACTTTAATTTTTAGCCATGTTACAGCTTCAAACCACACGATCAAATTCGTTTATTTTTATTTCTTGATAATTGATTAGTAGTAGCCCGTAGCGTAATGGTTAGTGAGTTCGAATGTCACGCTGGAGGTCTGGGATCGCTTCGCATCCTCGTCTACCTAAAAACTAAAAAGTTTTTTTTTCAGGGCTACTGCCTCTTGCGAGGAATTGACAAATCCTCCAAGAGTATCACTTGTCACGAATAAGTGCTTCTCGTCTAGCCGTTCGGATGCGGCATAAAATTGTAGGTCCCTTCCATTCCTGTCGAAAGGCGCACACATGAATGGTTGTGAGTTGTTAGTCTCTAGGCCCTGGTTCTTCATGAGCCGTTGTACCACCCGATTTATTTTATAGATAATTGATTAGGTACCAGGTACCTACCTAAATTATGTACATAAGTGTTTGTTTAAATTAGACGAAGGTATGCTTTCAACTTCACCTTTTTGAAAAATAATTAAAAACTGTTTGTAATTGGCTAATTTAGAAAAATGATATTTAAGTGGTCTTACTGGTAAACGCTCATACGTGCTTTGACAGTATCAGTCCTCTGAGATCTCATTTTCCTGAATTAGAAAGAAACAGCTGCTAACTTACACTTTCTATTCAAAAAATGTCTAAGAGGGATTGTAAATATTCATACTTGCAAGATTTTTCTGAGTTCACAGAGTTTCTCCCGCTTTTGGAATTGGTTCCTTGACTAAAGAATTTGTACTTAATTGCTTAGACCAAAAATAATTTGACATTATTTGAGTTTGAAAGTTTGAACACTAAGCCCCGAAATTCTCTAAGCCCAGCCAGGATGTAAGAAACAATTCCTGTTGTATTAAACATTTACACTAAGCCTAATACCCCGTTGTTTTCCAATTGTTTAAGCCTCAATTACGTTTCTTTCCTTAAAGTAGCTAAGTTTTTAGTCTGATCAGTTGTGTTTTGACATGTTAATGTTAAGCCCCGATTAATTCTATCTTCAAGCTTTAGCCCCAACTTCGGACTATGACAGTCCTTACACTTAAGCCCCAAAAGCTCCCTGGAATAAGGTTAGTTTTTAAGGAGTTAGTTGTTTAACCATGATTACGTTTTTTGTCCAATTTTCTCAGACCTTATTAGTGAGCTGTTTGTTTTTTTTTTTTCAATTTTCTGGGTTTTGTGTTTACGGAAAATTGTCGTTGCATGAAACATGTCCATTATTCATAGCCCCCACTCGGTTTTTTGTCCAATTCGTTACAGGGTTAAGTTCCAACCTTAGGGCATAGAAAAAAAGTTACATTGCATGTAAATTGTTCATCTTAACAATATTTTAGACGAATAAAAAACTCTACACTTTGTAATGTATCGCTTTCTATATCTAAAATTATTTTAAGGAAGAAGATAAACAATAACAATAGAATAAATTGTTTTAATGCCAGACCACGGGCAATTACAACAACTCTCTAGGTGCAAGAATTTAACCAAATTCCCCTGGAAATTATATAATTTGCAGCACATCAGTGCAGCTTATTTTATAAATACGTCGGTAGCCATCGACTAAAAACATGTGTCTAAGAAAGGCAACAACAATTCTTACTGAAGAGCTCAATTGCTGTTGTCAGAGCGAAACACATCTGCACTATAAGTCGCAAAAACCTTCCAAATTAATAAAATTATTTTAGGAATCGGCTGTGGGGGGGGGGGGCTTTAGCCCCTATAGCCACCCTCCTGGATCCGCCCTGCCCCTCTGGGCAATTCTACTCTTCAGGTTTGTAACATTTCTTTTATTGTTAAAATTTTATCTGCCTACCTACTTCAATCCCTACCTTAAGCTAAAAAAACCAACAGGCAAACGCATCACTTCGTTTTCATGTTACAATTTATTGCACTCTCAACTCCAAATTCCGGCACGTTCTTGAAATTGTGTACAAAAACACATTTTTCGTTTTTTTTTTTTTTGTCGCTAAGGCCTGTTAGAAGAGAAGTTGAGAGTGCACTACTAATTTTAGATATAAGTTGATACTTAATTACTTACTCTGGTTATGTAAGTATCATGTACATACATAATAGTACAAGAGCCAACAGCAAATTTTGGAACTGGATGTATAACCCAAATCTGAGTATGATGGTTTAAAGGGGCATATTTTGTGATATCGAAATCAAAAGTCTGGCAGGTTTTTTTCTCAGCCTTTGGCAAGGGCAAGGAGTTGAAAATAGAGGTTTTCCAAATTTCTTATCAGGTGTATTATCACTTCAATTATTATATTTTTAAAAATACATCATGATGTTCTGTCATTTTCCCTAAGTCCGAACACCGTAATCTTGGTGGTTCGAGTAATAGAACTCAAGATATACGGTTTTTAGATGTGTTTGAGATTTTGTTTCGTTGATTTTTCCCGTTTTATATATCTCTAAGAAAAAAACGGATAAGGTTCCTTAAAATGCTTATATCTTGATTTCTTTTAGTCGGATCACTGATCACAAACAGTTAATGTGTTTGGACCTAGGGAAAAGGACAGAGCATCATAATATATTTTCAATAAAAAATTGATGGAAGTGATAATACCCTGGATAAATCCCAATAAAAAGCCGATGATTATAATAATGATGGCAGTCAGTTAACATATGACTCAAATTCCACGATAATTATGATTTAAAACCCACTACATAAATTAAAGTTAAATTTGAGTCATAGTTTTAATGTATTTTAAGGTGTTTGTTCTTTAATTCAGTAGAATCAGAACCGTTTGGCATTGAATTGCATTCTGCACGCACTCACATAAATAATGCTATTTTAAACTATTATATAAATGTGTTAGGGAACTTTCCTATGCCTTTAAGTTTAAATTTGGAATTTTGCAATGTTGTTTCCGTTTGAAAAGAAAAGGTGGTGTTGAGTTTGGACAAATTCTGTAAGCGAAAAGTAGCTTTCCCGTAATATTACAAGAAAAATAAAGTTTTCAGATCTTGTAATATATTCTATTTGACACTAAGCACTTCCGATATCGACGGCCCCAAAATCTGAAGTGCATTGGTTCGATAAGAATAATGATGGCAGTAAGTAAAATTATGACTCAAATTCTACCTTCGTTATGATTAAAACTACATAAATTAAAGTAAAATTTGAGTCACAGTTTTAATGTAGGTATTTTTATATGTTTAAAGATGTTAATTTAGTTTTTTTCATATACCTTGTTAATAAATTGCAGTCCCTTTTATTTAGCCTTTTAAAAAAGGTACTTTTTCATAAAGGGTACAAAAACTTTGACAAAAAATTTTCTACTTCAAACATCAACCTTATCCTTTCGGAATCCATTTATAATATTTATTATAATACACACCTATATAACACAATAATTATAAGAAATACATGAAAAAATAAATGCATACGACAAAAAAATTACCTGCTCAAATTTGTTACGTGTATACTCGCGCCGGCCGTTCTAACATACCGAATGATGCCTCAACCAGTGATGCCAGATCTTGGGCAAAGGTCCTTTTTGTGGGCATATTGCATGGAAAAATAAGCTAAAAGGGCGAAAGGGCATCTTGATAACTCTCAGTTCATAAAAAGGGCATTTCTGTGTTTCAATCGTTTTTATTCAGTTTATAAAATATGTTTGCAATATTATTCAAACTTTCAAACTTTGAAGCAATCCATTTCAATTCGTTTACTGAATGCACTCATTTTCAATTTTCCAAATGTCAACAAATGTCAAGCGAACTGTTCTCGTTGTTTTGTTGTCAGGCGTAGATTATTTTTCATTGCACGGATGCGTGGATCGCTCTTGTCTTTTTCTGTTTAGGATTTTCGGTGGCTGTTAATTAGATAATACGTTCATACAATATTGTTCATTATAATTAAGTTCTAATGTTTTTGGTATTTCTCAATAGTAAAATATGTTTGCATTTTAATGCAATATTATTCAAACTTTTAAACTTTGAAGCAACCCATTTCAATTCGTTTACTGAATGCACTCATTTTCAATTTTCCAAATGTCAAAAAATGTCAAGCGAACTGTTCTCGTTGTTTTGTTGTCAGGCGTAGATTATTTTTCATTACACGGATGCGTGGATCGCTCTTGTCTTTTTCTGTTTAGGATTTTCGCTGGCTGTTAATTAGATAATACGTTCATATAATACTGTTCATTATTATTAAGTTCCAATGTTTTTGGTATTCCTCAATAGTAAAATGTCTGAATAAATGGGAAGCAGGAAACTTTTCCAGGTGACCTGGCAAGAGGATCTTAAATGTCTGAGTTTTTGGTATAAAATATTGTGTTACTGTACCCATATAAGTATTTAAAAATACGAAAAAAAGCTTTAAAAATGATTAATATTTAATATTGGAACTCAATAAAATGAAATCGCTAACTATAATTTTACTATAATTTGTGTTTTTTGTATAAAAAATTTCGTGTGAAACATCGTGGGCATTTGTCGACAAGAAACTGCGTGAACGAAAAGGGCATTTTCGTTCATTTGTTTAGGCACGCCAATTGAAAGAGCCTGACATCAATGGCTCAAACCACTACACGTGCTCACCACACAAAAACTTGCACGTGTTCACCACACAAAAACTTAAACCACACTTAATAAGGGATGATACAAATCACGAAGCTATCATAAAGCACACTGCGCTTAATTACACTTTTACTAAAATATTTGCGAAAAAAAGTAATTTTACGGCCAAACAGACCAATGCACAGTGGTTTCACCCATAGGACAAAAATGAAAAAAAAAAAATAACAGTGCTTGTTATATTTGTTTCTTGACTGTTTACAAAAGATAATGGGTCAATATTTACTGTTACAAACATTTCGTGATAAATACTACGTGTTATCAGTTTTGTTTTCTCATTCAAAGTCTAAACACAGGTCTATATTTATGCGTAAATTCAACTATTTTTAAAGTGATTTTTTTTTATCAAAGGGATTTTTTGTTTTAATGGAGTTACAAAAACAAGGTGTGTAGAATAATTTATCAATTCTTAAGTGATATTTTGATTTTTATTTTAAAAGCTATAATGCTTAAACTCCGCAAAGGTTAAAGTTGCTTTATTATTTTTCTTTGCATTTTAGCTAAAGTTTTAACCTAGTCTTGAATGTAGCTTAAAAATAAAATTTTGACCCAAGTATTGAGAAAACTCGCAGCTTTTTGAAAAATATAGTCTTACCACCCACAATCACTCACTAACAGTAAAATTTAACTTTTTCTTTTGATTTCACACCATTTGCGAATTTTGTTTATTTGTGCACATTTCATATTTCTGTTACTCGTTGGTTCAATGTATTTTTGCTCGGTGTCTAAGAAAAAAAATTATGCCATTTCGGCTACAAAAAAAAACAAATGAGGAAATCAGTAGCGAAAACTGTCTGTAATCATCCCTATTCTATTTTTTACCATGCCTAAAAGTTTCATTAAAATCGATTTTTTCGTTCAGATTTTATTGAAATAAGACTATACTCCTCAAATTCTAAAAATCTCCAAAAAGTTGGCGTGGGAAACAACTTTCATATAGATAAAAAAGCCTTATCTAAAACAAAAATGTATATAATAACAACCTAAATTTGTAGCAATTTTAGGGATTATATTATTTTTTTAAGTGGGCGTGGCAGTTGGTGGAAAATTTATTTTTGACACCCTCTCCATAAAACAGAAACCGCTGTGCAATGCGGGTATAGGAAAGTTACGAGAAAAGTAGCTTTCACGCAATATTACTTGAAAAATAAACAATTCAGATCTCGTTATATATTCTATTTGACAATCAGCACTTCCGATATCGATGATGGCACCCAAATCTGAATACCTAACACAAGTCATCAAACCCACTTGAAAGCCGATGATTAGAAGAATGATGGCAATAAGTAAAATTATGACTTAAATTCTACCCTCGTTATGATTTAAAACTATACATAAATTAAAGTAAAATTTAAGTCACAGTTTTAATATATTTTAATATGTTCAAAGATATTTGTTCATTTATTCAGTCGAACCAGAACTGTTTAGCATTGTATTGCACTCGCACTTGCACACACTCACATAAATAATGCTATATTAAACTATACATAAATGTATTAGGGAACCTATCTATAAGCTTGAATTTGGCATTTTGCAATGTTGTTTCCGTTGGTGGTGTTGAGTTTGGACAAATTCTGTAAGAGAAAAGTAGCTTTCACGCAATACTTCAAGAAAAAATAAACAATTCAGATCTCGCAATATATTCTATTTGACACTAAGCGCTTCCGATATCGATGGCCCCCAATTCTGAAGTGCATTGGTTCGTTTAGAAATTAAAATTATGACTCAAATTCTACCCGTCGTTATGATTTAAAACTATACATTAATTAAAGTAAAATTTGAGTCACAGTTTTAATGTAGGTATTTTAATATGTTTAAAGATGTTTGTTTAGTTTTTTTCATATACCTAGTTTATTGCTAATTGAAGTCCCTTTTATTAAGCCTGTTAAAAAAGGTACTTTTTCATAAAAGGTACAAAAACGTTTACAAAAAATTTTCTTCCTCAAACATCAACCTTATCCTTTCGGAATCCATTTATAATATTTAATATAATATACACCTATATAACACAATAATTATAAGAACTACAAACGCAAAAATAAATGCATACGACAAAAAAAATTACCTGCTCAAATTTGTTACGTGTATACCCGCGCCGGCTGAGGCATCATTCAGTTTCACAGACTGAAACTGAATGATGCCTCAACGCTCAAACACTACACGTGCTCACCACACAAAAACTCAAACCACACTTATATAAGGGATGATACAAATCACGAAGCTACCATAAAGCACACTGCGCTAAATTACACTGTAACTAAAATATTTGCGAAAAAAAAGTAATTTTACGGTTTCACAGACCATTGCGGGTATAGGAAAGTTAAGAGAGTAGCTTGCACGCAATATTACGACAAAAATAAACAATTCAGATCTCGTTATATATTCTATTTGACACTAAGCACTTCCGATATCGATGGCCGCCAAATCTGAAGTGCAGTGGTTCACTCATATTCCTAACAAAAATCCTCAAACCCCACTTTAAAGCCGATGATTAGAATAATGATGGCAGTAAGTAAAATTATGACTCAAATTCGGCCATTGTTATGATTTAAAACTACATAAACAAAAGTAAAATTTAAGTCACAGTTTTAATGTTTTTTATATTTTTAAAAATGTTTGTTCATTTATTCAGTCGAATCGATAGTTTTTTTCAATATTTTGGGTTTGGAAATTAATTTCTCAAAAACTATTGATTAAAATAACTTTATTTAAACAAAAAATTCAAGAATGGGTTTCTGGGTTCAAGATAAGCTATAGAAGAATATTGTGGGTGTGACCATTATTTTTTAATAGTGTTGTTTCTTTCTTAAGTCATTTTTGTACACAATTGCCCCTCGCTCTTAACGGGGGTATATAGACCCCTTGCGGTATGGTTGACCCATTATTTTGGCCCAGTCTACACGCTCCAGTGCTTTGATGTATTTATGTCAACCATTCTTTATTTGCCATTATTGTGTTTGATAACACTACTTTTTATATATATATATGCATTTTTTTATCGCTAAATTTTGAATTGTTGTATTTGGGAAACCATTGGGTCTACAGAGTTGGTTTTAGTCTCAAAATGAAGCAAATTAAGATACTTTGAAATCCTAGAACAATGCTTTTATTTAAAATTAATTATTTAGGACTTAAATCACCAATAACTGAAAAAAAGCGCGAAAAAATCGTGGTTTTTCTGATTTTTGACCATGAATCGGTCACGCGCCGCTTGAGGTCGAAAACTTAGGTTATTTACTAGGCCAACATCCTGAAAACTCAGCAAAAAAACAGAAATACCAGATTTGAAGCATACGTGAATGTACATAATAGTTACTGTACTATTTATTTATCATACAGAAAAGGTTTTTTTTTTGGTATGACTTGCCCTTATTCATTCATTCATTGCTCAACTCTAGTATGTCGTAGGGAGCTATTCTTTTTTTAATTTTAAGAAATTAAAAGGACTATAAATTAGTTATTAATTAAGCCGATTCACAAGCCTTTATCAAAATTATAACTCAAAAGTATTTGTTCAACAAAAAAAATTAATAAAACTGACTAAAACTAGCTGTTAATTTGTATTTATTTGTTAAAAAAAAATATTTATTTATTAAACCAATAGCTAATATTCTAATTAGTAATAGTTTTTCTCATTTTTTACTTTGCGATATAGTGGAACCAAGATATTCGTATATTCGGGGGCTCCGACCTGCCTGTGTTCATTCATAGATTTCTTGGCTCCCGTTTTGAGTTAAGAGTCTAAAAACCAAAATAAAATTACTAAAACTAACGGTTACTTTTTACTAACAAAAAAAGCTTAATATTACATGCTAGAAAATTTAGTTACAAACAAAACGTTTTTAAATTTTTTACTGTGCAATGTACTGGAGCCGAGATATTTGCAAAAATCCAAAAAAAGACAAAAAGTACGTTTTTACGAATAACTTTGGTAAAATAAGTTGTCAGGTGGTGCAAATCTAGGGCTAAGCTCTTCTTGTAAGCCCCTATCGGTTCAAGAAAAAAAAACAGACCGTGCAGATCAACGCAAGGTCAAATGACGATTCGACTGGACTTTAAATAATACTATATTAAACTTTATATATACATTAGGGAACCTACCTATAAGCTTTAATTTGGCATTTTGCAATGTTCTTTCCGTTTGAAAAGAAAAGGTGGTGTTGAGTTTGGACAAATTCTGTAAGAGAAAAGTAGCTTTCACGCAATACTTCAAGAAAAAATAAACAATTCAGATCTCGTAATATATTCAATTTGACACTAAGCACTTCCGATATCGATGGCCCCCAAATCTGAAGTGCATTGGTTCGATTAAAATAATGATGGCAGTAAGTAAAATTATGACTCAAATTCTACCCTAGGTTAGGTTAAGGTTAGGTTAAAGTGGCTGTCAGGAAAACGGCTGACACACTTAGACCATAATTAGGTCCGTTGTGATACCACATGATAGGAATGAGGAGATTATCCTCATTACGAAAACCATTCGGAGCTTTTTATGAAGCGAGAGAGACAGTGTATGTCTGTATTAGCTAGATCGCTTGGATCATTGAAAAAGTAGTCCCCAAGAAGGAGTCTGCGCCTCTGTGAAAGAGCAGGACATGTGCAGAGGAAGTGAGGAATTGTTTCCTCCTCCTCTTCGTCCATGCAACTTCTACAGAAGTCATTTGAGAAAACGCCAAGTCTTGTGGCATGTTTTCCTATAAGGCAGTGTCCTGTTATGACACCTATTACGGAGCTAATTTGTGATCTGCTAAGTGATAGCAAACTTTTAGAGCGCCTAGGGTCTAGCGATGGCCAGATTTCTTTTGTGGCCAGACATGTAGTAAGGTTTGTCCATCTAGAGTTTGCTTTCCTTGCAGAGTTTTGTTTTAGCAAAAGTTTACATGTAGCGATCGGTATACCTATGTTCCACCTGTTAGGCAAAACGGGCATTAGAGTTCCATTTCTGGCAAGTTCATCGGCTTTACAGTTTCCCGGAATATCTCTATGGCCCGGCACCCAAAGAAGGTGAATATTAAACTGTTCCGCCATCTCTTCAAGAGACGATCGACAGTTTTGGGCCGTAACGGAGTTGGTAGAGACAGAGTTGAGAGATTTAAGTGCTGCTTGACTATCTGAGAAGATGCGTATATCCGATGTTGATATCACGTTTTCTCTCAGCCAAGACAGAGCTTCTTTAATTGTCAGAATTTCCGATTGGAATACGCTACAGTGGTTAGGGAGCCGGAAGGAGAGACTTAAATTAAGTCTGTCTGAGTACACTCCGCCACCCACACCTTTCTCAGTTTTCGACCCATCAGTATAAAAATGAACTGAATCACCTTTGAGAGGGTCCCCAACGTCCCAAGATTCTCTTGAGGGTATGGTGACCTGGAAACTTTTGTCGAAATTTAGTTTGGATGTGGTGTAGTCGGAATGACTAGGAATAGATTCATATAAGTCTAGAATTTTAGTATGACCGATAGAGTTGTCGGTCCATTGAGAAATGGCTTTAAGGCGGACGGCTGTGTTCGCAGCCATTTGCTTGCCATATATATCGAGGGGTGTGAGGCTGAGGAGTATGTCTAGTGTAGCTGATGGTGTCGAGCGGAGAGCTCCACTTATGCACATACTTGCTGATCTCTGGACCTTGCTCAGCTGGTCACAGTACGTGACTTTATCTAGAGCAGTCCACCAAATTGTTACCCCATAAGTGAGAATCGGTCTTACGACCGCAGTGTAGAGCCAGTGAGTTATGGCAGGGGATAGACCCCATTTAGTACCTATAGCTTTTTTACAGGAGAATAAAGCGACAGTGGCTTTTTTAATTCTCTCTTGAATATTAGGTTTCCAACTTAGTTTTTTATCCAGTATGAGACCTAAATATTTGGCTTCATCTGAAAGAGAAAGTGGAAAAACATTAATTGTTGGAGGATTTATCTGTGGTATTTTATATTTCCTTGTGAAGAGGACAAGTTCTGTTTTGCGGGGATTTACACCTAGCTCACAGCGTTCTGCCCATTTTATTAGCTTGTTAAGAGCGGTTTGAAGAAGTTCTGTAAGAATCTGGGGGTGTTTCCCTGATATAGCTATTGCAACATCATCGGCATACGCAATCACTTTGAATCCTTCACCCTCCAGGACAGTCAGTAAGTCATTTATGACCAAGTTCCATAGAAGTGGTGAAAGGACCCCACCTTGTGGTGTGCCTCTAGTGACAGATCTTCTAGTGGAATAGCCTCCCAATGCAGAGTTGATGACCCTACTTCCCAACATATGGTCTATCAACTTAATCAGTAGGCCGTCCACCTTCAAATTTTCCAGTGCTCCTACTATTGCACGGCCGCTGACGTTGTTAAAGGCGCCTTCTATATCAAGGAAAGCCGCAAGCGTGTACTCTTTATGGTGCAGGGAGTATTCGATAAATCTTACTAAGGTGTGAAGAGCAGTTTCCACCGATTTTCCCTTACAGTAAGCGTGTTGTGCTTTAGAGATAAGGTTAAGCTCTAAAGTGTCACGCAGGTGGATATCAATCAGACGTTCGAAAGTTTTAAGAATGAATGATGATAAGCTAATTGGTCTCAGGTCTTTTGGATTAATTTGGGAGTATTTTCCAGCTTTGGGTATGAAGACAACTTTCACCTCTCTCCATACAGAAGGAATATGAATGAAATTCAGACAACCAATCAGTATAGTTTCCAGTATAGGAATTATGATATCTGAGGATCTCTGAAGTTCAGCAGGTATAATGCCGTCTGGTCCCGTGGATTTATAAGGTTGGAAGCTGTCTATAGCCCATTGGAGCTTGTCCCTTGTAATCAGACCTGGTATTTGATTGACCAAGTCATGTGACTGAGCGAATTCAGTATTTGAGACAATTTGTGAGCTACCTGGGAAGTGAGTATCAAGTAGCAAATTTAGTGATTCCTCACAGGATTTGGTCCAGGAGCCATCTGCTGTTTTAAGAGAGCTTGGCATTCCTGGATTTCAGACAGGACTTTCCTAAGTCTGGATGCTTCTGAAGAATCTTCTTTTTTGTCACAGAAGTTCCTCCAAGAAGTTCTTTTAGATATCCTCATTTGTTTTTTATACACTTTCAGCGAGTTCTTATATATATCCCAATCTAAACTCTCTCTGGTGTATTTAGCTCTGTTGAAAAGTTTCCTACATTCTTTTCTGAGCGGTTCGAGCCCTGGCTTCCACCAATGAGGTTTCTTTTTGCCCCTAATTTTAGTTAGAGGACAGGAAGTGATCATTGATTTGTTGAGTGCATTTGTTAGATCTTTGACTTTATTATCGAGATCAGTTTTGTTCAGGGGAGGATTAAAAAGGTCAGGTTTGATTAACTTTTTAAGAGTTTCCCTATATAGGAGCCAATTTGTTTTCCGGTAGTTCCGGAAGGAAGGAGGCTTTTCAGTTTCATCATTTAGACAGAATTGAATGTATCTATGGTCTGAGAACGAGTGCTCAGAAGATACTTTCCAATCCAATATCGATTGATGAACCATATCTGAGACAAGAGTGATATCTAAGACTTCTTGTCTATTTCTAGTTACAAAAGTTGGTACTTTTCCAACATTACTTAGAAGTAGGTTAGTAGTAAGAATATAATCGAAAAGAGACTCACCTCTGTCGTTAATATCCGAACTCCCCCATACTGTATGGTGCGCGTTTGCGTCGCACCCGATAATTAGGCGTATATTCTGCCGTTCTGCATCAGCGATCAGTCTCCTTAGCTTTACACTGGGGAGAGGGCCAAGATCGTCATGGCCAAGATAGGCGGACACTATCCAGTACAACCCTTTTTCGGTTTGTAATCTGACGGCCGTTACATCTCGATCGCTATATTCAGGGAGTAAAAATACATTAGTATTACATTTAGCTACTATGCAAGATCTAGGTTCACCTTTATCTGGCGCATGCAGCGTGTAATAGCCCGGAGTCCTGAGTCCTTGAACACTGGAGTTAGCAATCCATGGTTCCTGGATCAGGACAATATCTTCCCCGTTTGTGTTCAGACGGAGAAGAAGGGAGGCCGAAGCCATAATACAGTGTTGGAGATTAATCTGAACCAGCTGCAGCATTGTTACCACAGTCGGTCAGATCAACCTCCAGCACCGTTTGGTCAGCGTCTTCGGCTTCAGAGGAAGATCTTAAAAGTTCTTCCTCGCTTAGAAGAACGTTGATAGGGGAGTCTACGCTCTCCATGTCGGAGAGGTCGACGGAAGGAGCCTTCCTTTCGGTTGGCAGATTGGGCAATACCATAGCCGGAGAAGTGTCAATGTCATCTATCTCCATCTCTGGAGTTTCGATGCCGACGACAGGGTCTTCGTCTATGGTCAAGTCCTGGGGGTTTTGTGGAGGGGCTTCTTGTGCAACTTCCTCATCTTTTTTGAAAACCTTCAAGGCGATTTTGTGGAAGCCGTACCTAATCACATTTTCGGTCGACACCAGAGGAGCCAGAGATTCCTTGTTGATTACTATGATAGCAGATCTAAAGGAACCCCTGATCTCTTCCAGCTTCGCGACTACCCAATCTTTTGTAGGTAGGCTTGGATTGCTGTACTGCATCATCTGGAGTATTTCATCCTTGCTGGCTGGTTCGATCGGGATCCAGGCACGAGCTCTAGGCCTGCAGGGGATATCATCCCTAGCAACAGCCTCGAGACTAGCACCTGGCCAGACCTCTCCCAGTCTGCTAACAGCAAGCTTACACAGATCACATGATCTCTGATCTGCACAGGCGATGAGCTTAACACGTCCTTGGTGCCAGCCTGCATAGTCTGTGATTGGTTGAGGTCCGGGATGCTCCCTCACTAAACTCATGAAGCCAGCTGAGAGCTTCACTATGACCTTCAACCAATTCTCAGGAGAGATCCTGCCATCTGCATTACTTCTGTCGATGACTGCAATGACAATTTTGTCCTTTAGTACGTCACGAAAGGGCAGACCTTTATTCACGTTAAGTGATTTGTCGGTGCCTTGCACCTTGGGTCGTGTTGGATCGGGGATGGTGCTCCCGATGGACCGTTGACGCTTTGACGTGTGGTCCCCGCTGGTCTTTCTGAGAGCCATAATGTTCATGGCCCATTGGAGTTTGGCAGTTTGTCGCGAGTCACGATCCGCTACCGGAATGTCACCGATAGCTTTCACGATCCTCTCGGCATTCCGCCTCTCCTTACGGTTGGTGTGGTTCCACCCCAACTCGGTGGAAGCAGAGCCATTTTTCATGACCCTACCACCAACGGGTTGTGGTATCTTCCTTGAGCCCAGGGGCGGTATACTTCGGCCAGCAGTGGAGGATCCGTAAGTCACGGACGCGCTGCTGGCAGAAGTACCCGCCCCTGGGTCCAAAACGTGGGAGGGGGGGTGTTGAGCCCCATCCCGATGGAGGGAGGACCGTTGTCAGCGGCCGTGCTTCCAACGGGTTGGGGGTTCTTCTGTGAATACGGAGGCGGCTTAAGCACCCCAGCAGTGTTGGATCCGTAAGTCACGGACGCGCTGCCGGATGTGATATCCGTCTCCGAGCTCATCTGCGGGGGAGTGGCTTTGTTGAGCCCCATCCCGATGGAAGCAGAACTATTTTTCATAGACCCACTTCCAACGGGCTGTAGCACTTTCTTTGCAACGGGGGTCGGTATGTTCCTACCAGTAGTAAAGCTTTTAACGGCTGCACTACTGGGCGAGACACCCGACCCGGAGTTGAGCACATGTGCATTTTTTCGCCCCAATCCGGTGGAGGTAGAACCTGCTAACGCACGCCGACCTCCAACAAATTGGAGTCTCTTCTGCGAACTCTTTTGCGGTCTGCCTCGTCCATTAACGGAGAAAGCACCCGCTCCGGAGTTCGCTTGTTTACGGGCAGTGGTAATGGCAGCAGCAGCGTACGTCACGCCACTACTACCACTACGGTGGGCATTAGCCAACGTACCCGAAGAGAGACCCCCACGGCCAACGGCAGTGGAGCTGTTTTTCGCAGCAGCACTGCCAATGGTCGCGGGGGGTCCCCCCGAGCACGAAGGATTTGTACTGCTGGCGGGGAGGACAAAGCCCTCTTCGCCAGCAGAAGCGTCTAGCTCACGAGTCGATTCACCCTCCACGGATGACTTATCAGTCTTTCCATGGATTGTGGTCGGCTCGCAAGACCTTCCGCACTTCGTTATACCAATAGTACTAATTGTCACTGGCGACTTCTCCTCGTTAGAGGCCAAGCCATCGCCGGTAGTCGCGACTCCTACCGACTTTTGAGTGGATATCCCCACTCGCTTTTTAAATTCTTTAGTACTCATTTCATATTTTATAGTTTTCAACATTTCGGTTTTCGGTTTTTTTGGGTTATGTTAGTTACCTAGACTTGCAGCTGGATTGCTGAAAGCCTAGGCGTAAGCCCCCTCACTACGACAAAGTCTAACCCGTGAGGGGGAAAAAAAAATTCTACCCTAGTTATGATTTAAAACTACATAAATTAAAGTAAAATTTGAGTCACAGTTTTAATGTAGGTATTTTAATATGTTTAAAGATGTTTATTTAGTTTTTTTTTCATACACCTAGTTAATAAATTGCAGTCCCTTTTAGTAAGCCTGTTAAAAAAGGTACTTTTTTTAGCAAAAAAAAGGTCACGAAAAGAGGAATTAGTGATTTTTTTTTATCAAAGGGATTTTTTGTTCTAATGGAGTTACAAAAGCAAGGTGTGTAGAATATTTTGTAGTGATATTTTGATTTTTATTTTAAAAGGTATAATGCTTAAACTCCGCAAAGGTTAAAGTTGCTTTATTGATTTTCTTTGCATTTTAGCTAAAGTTTTAACCTAGTCTTGAATGTAGCTTCAAAATAAAATTTTGACCCAAATATTTAGAAAACTCGCAGCTTTTTGAAAAATATAGTCTTACCGCCCACAATCACTCACTAACAGTAAAATTTAAGTTTTTCTTTTGATTTCACACCATTTGCGAATTTTGTTTATTTGTGCACATTTCATATTTCTGTTACTCGTTGGTTCAATGTATTTTTGCTCGGTGTCTAAGAAAAAAAATATGCCATTTGGGCTACAAAAAACTAAATGGAGAAATCAGTAGCGAAAATTGTCTGTAATCATCCTTATTCTATTTTTAACCACGCCTTAAAGTTTCATTAAAATCGATTGTTTCGTTCAGATTTTATTGAAATATCCTCCTCAAATTCTAAAAATCTCCAAAAAGTATGCGTGGGAAAAAACTTTCATATAGATAAAAAAAAGCCTTATCTTAAACAAAAATGTCTTTAATAACAACCCAAATTTGTATCAATTTTAGGGATTATGTTGTTTTTTTTTAAGTGGGCGTGGCAGTAGGTGGAAAATGTATGGTTATAGTGTCTTACAAAATCTTTTATAACGCCTGTAAGTTTCATAAAGATCGGTTCAGATTTTTTTGAATTTTGACACCCTCTCCATACAACTGAAACCACTGTGCAATGCGAGTATAGGAAAGTTAAGAGAAAAGTAGATTGCACGCAATATTACAACAAAAATAAACAATTCAGATCTCGTTATATATTCTATTTGACACTAAGCACTTCCGATATCGATGATGGCCCCAAAATCTGAATACCTAACACAAGTCCTCAAACCCCACTTTAAAGCCGATGATTAGAACAATGATGGCAGTAAATAAAATTATGACTCAAATTCGGCCTTAGGTATGATTAAAAACTACATAATTTAAAGTAAAATTTGAGCCACAGTTTTAATATATTTTAATATGTTTAAAGATGTTTGTTTATTTATTAAGTCGAATCATAACCAATTGGCATTGTAATGCACTCGCACTTGCACACACTCACATAAATAATACTATATTAAACTTTATATAAATGTATTAGGGAACCTACCTTTAAGCTTGAATTTGGCATTTTGCAATGTTGTTTCCGTTTGAAAAGAAAACGTGGTGTTGAGTTTGGACAAATTCTGTAAGAGAAAAGTAGCTTTCACGCAATATTACAAGAAAAATAAACAATTCAGATCTCGTTATATATTCTATTGGTTGACTCATACCTCAATACACAAATCCTCAAACCCCACTTTAAAGTCGATGATTAGAATAATGATGGCAGTAAGTAAAATTATGACTCAAATTCTACATTCCTTATGATATAAAATTACATAAATTAAAGTAAAATTTGAGTCACAGTTTTAATGTAGGTATTTTAATATGTTTAAAGATGTTTGTTTAGTTTTTTCATATACCTAGTTAATAAATTGCAGTCTCTTTTATTAAGCCTGTTAAAAAAGGTTACAAAAACTTTGACAAACTATTTTCTTCCTCAAACATCAACCTTATCCTTTCGGAATCCATTAATAATATTTATAATATACACCTATATAACACAATAATTAAAAGAAATACAAACGCAAAAATATAATCATACGACAGAAATACTACCTGCTCAAATTTGTTACGTCGCGTCGTTACATGTATACCCGCGCCGGCCGTTCTCACAGACCGAATGATGCCTCAACCAGTGATGCCAGATCGTGAGCAAATGTCCTTTTTGTGGGCATATTGCATGGAAAAATAAGCTAAAAGGGCGAAAGGGCATCTTGATGACTCTCAGTTCAAAAAAAGGGCATTTCTGTGTTTCAATCGGTTTTATTCAGTTTATAAAATATGTTTGCATTTTAATGCAATATTATTCAAACTTTCAAACTTTGAAGCAACCCATTTCAATTCGTTTACTGAATGCACTCATTTTCAATTTTCCAAATGTCAAAAAATGTCAAGGGAACTGTTCTCGTTGTTTTGTTGTCAGGCGTAGATTATTTTTCATTGCACGGATGCGTGGATCGCTCTTGTCTTTTTCTGTTTAGGATTTTCGCTGGCTGTTAATTAGATAATACGTTCATATAATACTGTTCATTATTATTAAGTTCTAATGTTTTTGGTATTCCTCAATAGTAAAATGTCTGAATAAAAGGGAAGCAGGAAACTTTTCCAGGTGACCTGGCAAGAGGATCTTAAATGTCTGAGTTTTTAGTATAAAACATTATGTTACTGTACCCATATAAGTATTTAAAAATACGAAAAAAAGCTTTAAAATGATTAATATTTAATATTGGAACTCAATAAAATGAAATCGCTAACTATAATTTTACTATAATTTGTGTTTTTTGTATAAAAAATTTCGTGTGAAACATCGTGGGCATTTGTCGACAAGAAACTGCGTGAACGAAAAGGGCATTTTCGTTCATTTGTTTAGGCACGCCAATTGGAAGAGCCTGACATCAATGGCTCAAACCACTACACGTGCTCACCACACGAAAACTTGCACGTGTTCACCACACAAAAACTTAAACAACACTTAAATAAGGGATGATACAAATCATGAAGCTACCATAAAGCACACTGCGCTAAATTACACTTTTACCAAAACATTTGCGAAAAAAGTAATTTTACGGTCCCACAGACCAATGTACATTGGTTTTACCCATACTACAAAAATGAAAAAAGAAAATAACAGTGCTTGTTTTATTTGTTTCTTGACTTTTTACAATACATAATGGGTCAATATTTCTTACAAACATTTCGTCATTAATGTTACGTGTTATCAGTTTTGTTTTCTCATTCAAAGTGAGCTAATTGCAATTTGCACAGTCTCAACACAGGTCTTTATTTATGCGTAAATTCATCTATTTTTAAAGTGATTTTTTTTATCAAAGGGATTTTTTGGAATTTTTGTTTTAATGGAGTTACAAAAACAAGGTGTGTAGAATATTTTATCAATTCTTAAGTGATATTTTGATTTTTATTTTAAAGGTTATAATGCTTAAACTCCGCAGAGGTTAAAGCTGCTTTATTATTTTTCTTTGCATTTAAGCTAAAGTTTTAACCTAGTCTTGAATGTAGCTTAAAATTAAAATTTTGATCCAAGTATTTAGAAAACTCGCAGCTTTTTGAAAAATATAGTAAACAGTAAAATTTAAGTTTTTCTTTTGATTTCACACCATTTGCGAATTTTGTTTATTTGTGCACATTTCATATTTCTGTTACTTTCAGGTTCTGTTAGGTTTAATGTATTTTTGCTCGGTGTCTAAGAAAAAAAATTATGCCATTTGGGCTACAAAAAAAAACCAAATGAGGAAATCAGTAGCGAAAACTGTCTGTAATCATCCCTATTCTATTTTTTACCATGCCTAAAAGTTTCATTAAAATCGATTTTTTTGTTCAGATTTTATTGGAATAAGACTATACTCCTCAAATTCTAAAAATCTCCAAAAAGTATGCGTGGGAAACAACTTTCATATAGATAAAAAAAGCCTTATCTAAAACAAAAATGTATATAATAACAACCTTAATTTGTAGCAATTTTAGGGATTATATTATTTTTTTAAGTGGGCGTGGCAGTTGGTGGAAAATTTATTTTTGACACCCTCTCCATAAAACAGAAACCGCTGTGCAATGCGGGTATAGGAAAGTTACGAGAAAAGTAGCTTTCACGCAATATTACTTGAAAAATAAACAATTCAGATCTCGTTATATATTCTATTTGACAATCAGCACTTCCGATATCGATGATGGCACCCAAATCTGAATACCTAACACAAGTCATCAAACCCACTTTAAAGCCGATGATTAGAACAATGATGGCAATAAGTAAAATTATGACTCAAATTCTACCCTCGTTATGATTTAAAACTATACATAAATTAAAGTAAAATTTGAGTCACAGTTTTAATGTAGGTATTTTAATATGTTTAAAGATGTTTGTTTAGTTTTTTCATATACCTAGTTAATAAATTGCAGTCTCTTTTATTAAGCCTGTTAAAAAAGGTTACAAAAACTTTGACAAACTATTTTCTTCCTCAAACATCAACCTTATCCTTTCGGAATCCATTAATAATATTTATAATATACACCTATATAACACAATAATTATAAGAACTACAAAAGCAAAAATAAATGCATACGACAAAAAAAATTACCTGCTCAAATTTGTAACGTGTATACCCGCGCCGGCTGGCTGTTCTCACAGACTGAAACTGAATGATGCCTCAACGCTCAAACACTACACGTGCTCACCACACAAAAACTCAAACCACACTTAAATAAGGGATGATACAAATCACGAAGCTACCATAAAGCACACTGCGCTAAATTACACTGTAACTGGAATATTTGCGAAAAAAAAGTAATTTTACGGTCTCACAGACCATTGCGGGTATAGGAAAGTTAAGAGAGTAGCTTGCACGCAATATTACGACAAAAATAAACAATTCAGATCTCGTTATATATTCTATTTGACACTAAGCACTTCCGATATCGATGGCCGCCAAATCTGAAGTGCAGTGGTTCACTCATATTCCTAACAAAAATCCTCAAACCCCACTTTAAAGCCGATGATTAGAATAATGATGGCAGTAAGTAAAATTATGACTCAAATTCGGCCATTGTTATGATTTAAAACTACATAAACAAAAGTAAAATTTAAGTCACAGTTTTAATGTTTTTTATATTTTTAAAAATGTTTGTTCATTTATTCAGTCGAATCGATAGTTTTTTTCAATATTTTGGGTTTGGAAATTAATTTCTCAAAAACTATTGATTAAAATAACTTTATTTAAACAAAAAATTCAAGAATGGGTTTCTGGGTTCAAGATAAGCTATAGAAGAATATTGTGGGTGTGACCATTATTTTTTAATAGTGTTGTTTCTTTCTTAAGTCATTTTTGTACACAATTGCCCCTCGCTCTTAACGGGGGTATATAGACCCCTTGCGGTATGGTTGACCCATTATTTTGGCCCAGTCTACACGCTCCAGTGCTTTGATGTATTTATGTCAACCATTCTTTATTTGCCATTATTGTGTTTGATAACACTACTTTTTATATATATATATGCATTTTTTTATCGCTAAATTTTGAATTGTTGTATTTGGGAAACCATTGGGTCTACAGAGTTGGTTTTAGTCTCAAAATGAAGCAAATTAAGATACTTTGAAATCCTAGAACAATGCTTTTATTTAAAATTAATTATTTAGGACTTAAATCACCAATAACTGAAAAAAAGCGCGAAAAAATCGTGGTTTTTCTGATTTTTGACCATGAATCGGTCACGCGCCGCTTGAGGTCGAAAACTTAGGTTATTTACTAGGCCAACATCCTGAAAACTCAGCAAAAAAACAGAAATACCAGATTTGAAGCATACGTGAATGTACATAATAGTTACTGTACTATTTATTTATCATACAGAAAAGGTTTTTTTTTTGGTATGACTTGCCCTTATTCATTCATTCATTGCTCAACTCTAGTATGTCGTAGGGAGCTATTCTTTTTTTAATTTTAAGAAATTAAAAGGACTATAAATTAGTTATTAATTAAGCCGATTCACAAGCCTTTATCAAAATTATAACTCAAAAGTATTTGTTCAACAAAAAAAATTAATAAAACTGACTAAAACTAGCTGTTAATTTGTATTTATTTGTTAAAAAAAAATATTTATTTATTAAACCAATAGCTAATATTCTAATTAGTAATAGTTTTTCTCATTTTTTACTTTGCGATATAGTGGAACCAAGATATTCGTATATTCGGGGGCTCCGACCTGCCTGTGTTCATTCATAGATTTCTTGGCTCCCGTTTTGAGTTAAGAGTCTAAAAACCAAAATAAAATTACTAAAACTAACGGTTACTTTTTACTAACAAAAAAAGCTTAATATTACATGCTAGAAAATTTAGTTACAAACAAAACGTTTTTAAATTTTTTACTGTGCAATGTACTGGAGCCGAGATATTTGCAAAAATCCAAAAAAAGACAAAAAGTACGTTTTTACGAATAACTTTGGTAAAATAAGTTGTCAGGTGGTGCAAATCTAGGGCTAAGCTCTTCTTGTAAGCCCCTATCGGTTCATGAAAAAAAAAACAGACCGTGCAGATCAACGCAAGGTCAAATGACGATTCGACTGGACTTTAAATAATACTATATTAAACTTTATATATACATTAGGGAACCTACCTATAAGCTTGAATTTGGCATTTTGCAATGTTCTTTCCGTTTGAAAAGAAAAGGTGGTGTTGAGTTTGGACAAATTCTGTAAGAGAAAAGTAGCTTTCACGCAATACTTCAAGAAAAAATAAACAATTCAGATCTCGTAATATATTCAATTTGACACTAAGCACTTCCGATATCGATGGCCCCCAAATCTGAAGTGCATTGGTTCGATTAAAATAATGATGGCAGTAAGTAAAATTATGACTCAAATTCTACCCTAGTTATGATTTAAAACTACATAAATTAAAGTAAAATTTGAGTCACAGTTTTAATGTAGGTATTTTAATATGTTTAAAGATGTTTGTTTAGTTTTTTCATATACATACCTTGTTAATTAATTGCAATCCCCTTTCATTAAGTCCCTTAAAAAAGGTACTTTTTCATAAAGGGTACACAAACTTTAACAAAAATATCCTTACTCAAACATCAACCTTATCCTTTCAGAATTCATGTATATATATAATATACACCTATATAACACAATAGTTACTAGTAGGGCCGGGTTTTCCATGCAAATGCATGTTTTTTTCTCACAAAATTTAGGAGCCTAAGACCAAATTATCTTTACGAATCATGCGATTTCCTTTAAAATGACATTCAATCATTAGTGCATATTTTAAGCAAAATGCATATTTTTATTATAAATGCATATTTTCATAATTAATTAATATTTTGAGTGCATATTTTTATATTGTTCATTCATATTTTTCAATAAAGTGTCGAGTTTATATTTGTGACGAAAACCTAGGTCAAGGAGTTGGTTTAATAGCCTATAAATACTAGGTGCAGAACGTGGATAGTAGCAATTTCGTAATATGCAAATCATTTTAAAGAGATTCAATTCGATGGTGGTGAAATTGTATTTATTAGCTCAAACTATAATTTTCTATTTGGCACGGTCACAAATCTTGAGGGTAGGAGCATATTAAAAAATCAAATCAATTTAGTTTATGGAAATTTTGCAAAAATTAATTCTTTTAAAGGCCTTATTGGAGCAATTATTAAAAAAAATATATATAGAAAATTTAAATAATGTACATATTCAGCCTTATCGGCAATTCCGGGGAAGATTGTTTTCCCCCGGATTTTCATTTTTCCCAGGAGTCGAATACTTCTATTGTCAATCTCCCCCGGATTTAATCTCCCCCGGAAATTAATTCGAAACAGTTTCGAAATATTCTGAGAGAATTTATATTCTGAAGTTATTTATCTGTCAAAGTTTGTTAATTATTTTCTGAAATCAAATTAAATATTCGAACTATTTGTTGTGATGAACCCCTATTTTGCATCATAAATTCAATTTTTGTGTAATGGAAACGCGTACAAATAGTCAAAAGTTAAAAAAAAGCATTTGTTTTCTTTTTTGCTGTTGTAATATTTTTGTTATCACTCTCTCTGTGCAAAACTATGTTACTTTATGGGGAGGAATAACCCGAAAGTGTTTAGTAAATTTGTTTCAAAATGTGTTAAAAATGTATAGAAACAAAAACGAAATATCGTGCGGCTAAAACAAAACCAATTTCTCCTCCAACCCGTTTACCCGTTTAGTCTCTATACCTATATAGCTTGTTGTAGATTTGACGTACTGCCAAACATACTAATACCGATGCATTTCTCAGTAAACGTAATATTGGATTTTAACAAAATGCCTATGTTTTTTGACATGAAACCAAAACTTGTCCTAAAGAGTAAGTAAAAAATTACAAAACCTTCAAAAATAAGTAGTAATATGCTTCTATTTTTTTTTTTAATTCTCCAACTAAATTCAGGCGGGTTTTTTTTTCAGGAAAACATAATTAATTTCTCCCCTGGAAAATAGATTTACGATAGCCTACTTTTTTCCCTGGGAGTTTTTCCCCTTTTCGAAAATTGTTTAGGATTGGAGAGTATCATACGGGGGAAAATACAGGGGGAGATTTTATTCCCGATAAGGCTGATTAAGTCTGAGATACAATAACGAAAGCTGTTTTAATAATCTTACAATAGATGAAATTTGTTGTCCAAAAACCCCTCTCTTTACGTCAGATTGAATTTAATTCTTTATTAATAAAAATTAAATCAAAATATTTTTTTTTTATTTTTTTCTTCTGAGAAAAATAACATAAAACAAAAAAAAAGTTTTAAGTGCATATTTTCCGTTTTTTACTGCATATTTTCCATTTTTAAGGGCATACTTTAAGCGCATATTTCCGATTTTTAAGTGCATGAGAATCCCAGCCCTAGTTATAAGAAATACAAACGCAAAAATAAATGCATACGACTAAAAAATTACCTGCTCAAATTTGTTACGTGTATACCCGCGCCGGCTGGTACTCACAGACCGAATGATGCCTCAAACCAGTACACGTGCTCACCACACAAAAACCGCACTTAAATAAAGGATGATACAAAACACGAAGCTACCATAAAGTCCACTGCGCTAAATTACACTTTTACTAAAATATTTGCGAAAAAAGTAATTTTACGGTCTCACAGACCAATGCGGGAATAGGAAAGTTAAGAGAAAAGTAGCTTGCACGCAATATTACAACAAAAATAAACAATTCAGATCTCGTTATATATTCTATTTGACACTAAGCACTTCCGATATCGATGGCCGCCAAATCTGAAGTGCATTGGTTCACTCATATTCCTAACAATAATCCTCAAACCCCACTTTAAAGCCGATGATTAGAATAATGATGGCAGTAAGTAAAATTATGACTCAAATTCGGCCTTAGTTATGATTTAAGACTACATAAACTAAAGTAAAATTTGAGTCACAGTTTTAATTTTTTTAATATGTTTAAAGATGTTTGTTCATTAATTTAGTAAAATCATAATCGTTTGGCATTGTATTGTACTCGCACTTGCACACACTCACATAAATAATGTTATATTAAACTATATATAAACGTATTAGGGAACCTACCTATAAGCTTGAATTTGGTATTTTGCAATGTTGTTTCCGTTTGAAAGGAAAAGGTGGTGTTGAGTTTGGACAAATTCTGGAAAAATTGCGTGATATTAAAACTACAAAATAAATTCAGATCTTGCTATACCTAATTATATTCTATTTGATTATATAAGCACTTTAGATATGACCCCCAAATCTGAAGGATTTTAATGGAAAACGACACTATTAGTCAGTACATTTGGTTATTTGAACATTTTGGCATCATAACACCCATCGTTGTATTTGTGGGTTGGTAGTGTGGGTTTGTTGGTGGGTGATTGCGGTGCGTAAAGGGGGTGTGGGTTGGGTTGGTGGTCGCTCCGCTTAGGGTATGCTCAGTCGTCTGGCAGGCGCCTACGTTGTAAGTCGATCTGTTATCAAAGTTTAATGTATAGTAAGCAGTACTTTGCGTGGCACGCTTCGCGGGTTTAAGGATTTTAACTCCTTTTTCGGGTCCTCTGTCCAGCTCACGCGACTCCGTCGCTCCGCATAGGGTATACTCAGTCGTCTGGCAGGCGCCTATGTTGACAGTCGCTGTATTTTCAGTTTATTTGATATAAACAGTACCTTGGGTGATATTTATAAAAACAAAAATGTGCAAAAAAAATACCTACTTTTTTTTGTAAAAAAGTTAATTTATTTTTGGAAAAAAGTAAATTTTTATGTAAAAAAGTTTTTTTTTTTAAAGTTATTTTTTTGCAAAAAATTTTTTTTTTTTTTTGTAAAAAAGTTTTTTTTTTTTTTTTGTAAAAAAGTTTATTTTTTTTTGAGGGATTTCGTTATTTTCCCGACTAAACATCAAATCTTGACGCAAATCTCATAAGAGATGGGTTTTTTGATCAGATTCACTCCATCTCCTACAAGAATGTGCACCTAAATATGAGTTTATTTGTTTGTATCAAAAATGTTAATGCTATTTATTTAACTGCACTTCTATATATTATAATAGAACATAGGTTATAATTCCTAAACTAAAATTCATCTTTAAAAATAAAAAAAAAACAACTAAAAATGTTGATCAATATATCAAATCTTAGATCAAAGCATTTTTGCCGATTGGTTATCAAATATCAATCCTGGCAAATAAACGCTCTGCTCTAAGACTTTATTATTATGCGCCCATGATAGTTTTTAAATTATACCTACTATTGATTATTTAATGAGAAACATCAATAAAAATTACCTTTAAATAATAACCAAGCCAATTATAGGACTCGCAGTAAATAATGCAATACAATCCACAGTCAATCCATAATTCCTTAACTGTAGGGTTGCTATTCGTCCTCTTTTTGGAGGACATGTCCTCTTTTCAACCCCGGCGCGGAACTTCCTCCAACTTTTAAAGAAATTGTCCTTTTTTCCCCTAACAAGTAATTACGAAAATTAAAAAAGTCATCGAACTCTGAATTTAAAAGAAAAACAGCCAATACAAATCTGATGGAAAACATAAAATGAAACAGATCTTATTTTAACTCCCTTGTGTCAACCCTCTAAATTTAGTTGAACGCACCCATTTGTTCGGCTTCTGTTATTTGTAGTGTTTTCCCCCTTTTACCAAGAAAAAAGCTACATACCCTACTTTTTGCAAAAAGTACAAAAGTGTGAAATAAACATGTTTTCGTAGTTAAGCCTTAAGTTGCAAAATATAAAGCTTTATTTTATTTGGTGGTTCAATTTATTTACTCTAATATTTTTTACAAGATCATTTTAAAACCATGCCAAAAAGAAATTGCTTATTATGATGATCATTCAGAAAAGGAAGATATGATTCCGAAGCAGATTGCACAGTTTGTAACTCCAATATTTTCATTGCAAGCAAAGGAAAATACGCGATCAAGGACCCCATAACATCTCAAATGCACTTAAATAACAGAAGATCGGGTACATCAAGTGTTTTGAAAGCTTTTATTTTAAACAAGACACAAAAACATATCCAGGCTACCGAGGCAATAATTTAGTTTCACACTGGTTTGTCATCAGCAATCGTTTAATTCTGTCAATTTGACCACTGAGTTAAACAAAAAAATGTTTTTCGAATCGGATTTGAGAAAAGGAATCTCATGCGTCAGAACATAGGCCACTGCCATAGTCACCAGTGTAATTGCTCCCTTGATGTCTATCTCTAAACCAGTGGCGGATCCAGAGGGAGAATCATAGGGGTCAAATGCCAGGGAGAAAAATAAAAACATTTAAACTTAAAGAAAACAAATTCTTTTAAAGTAGGTAGACATACTTAAAAGAAAAAGAACTGTAGAAGCATATTTTTCTATTCAAATAGTTGAAATCCAAATAAATTCTCATTACCAAAACGCAAAGTGTTCATTCCGAAAAAACGAATTGTGTGTTCCAGTTAAAAAAAAAAATGTTCCGGCCAACCAGAACCTCACGAATTTTGTGTTTACACATTAGAAACTAAAATTTTGTAAAATTAAAATTGAATTTAAGAGGTAAAGTAATTCTTAAAAATAACCGGAATTAAATAATTCAATTTTCACTTTTCAAATAATCTTACCTTTAGTTTATCTGAAAATTTTCTCATCAATAAACTAAAAAAAAATTCAATCTGAACATACAATACAAAATTTTTTTGTAAAAAAGTTTTTTTTTTAAAGTTATTTTTTTGCAAAAAAGTTTTTTTTTGTAAAAAAGTTATTTTTTTTTTTTTTTTGTAAAAAAGTTTATTTTTTTTTTGAGGGATTTCGTTATTTTCCCGACTAAACATCAAATCTTGACGCAAATCTCATAAGAGATGGGTTTTTTGATCAGATTCACTCCATCTCCTACAAGAATGTGCACCTAAATATGAGTTTATTTGTTTGTATCAAAAATGTCAATGCTATTTATTTAACTGCACTTCTATATATTATAATAGAACATAGGTTATAATTCCTAAACTAAAATTCATCTTTAAAAATAAAAAAAAATACAACTAAAAATGTTGATCAATATATCAAATCTTAGATCAAAGCATTTTTGCCGATTGGTTATCAAATATCAATCCTGGCAAATAAACGCTTTGCTCTAAGACTTTATTATTATGCGCCCATGATAGTTTTTAAATTATACCTACTATTGATTATTTAATGAGAAACATCAATAAAAATTACCTTTAAATAATAACCAAGCCAATTATAGGACTCGCAGTAAATAATGCAATACAATCCACAGTCAATCCATAATTCCTTAACTGTAGGGTTGCTATGCGTCCTCTTTTTGGAGGACATGTCCTCTTTTCAACCCCGGCGCGGAACTTCCTCCAACTTTTAAAGAAATTGTCCTTTTTTCCCCTAACAAGTAATTACGAAAATTAAAAAAGTCATCGAACTCTGAATTTAAAAGAAAAACAGCCAATACAAATCTGATGGAAAACATAAAATGAAACAGATCTTATTTTAACTCCCTTGTGTCAACCCTCTAAATTTAGTTGAACGCACCCATTTGTTCGGCTTCTGTTATTTGTAGTGTTTTCCCCCTTTTACCAAGAAAAAAGCTACATACCCTACTTCTTGCAAAAAGTACAAAAGTGTGAAATGAACATGTTTTCGTAGTTAAGCCTTAAGTTGCAAAATATAAAGCTTTATTTTATTTGGTGGTTCAATTTATTTACTCTAATATTTTTTACAAGATCATTTTAAAACCATGCCAAAAAGAAATTGCTTATTATGATGATCATTCAGAAAAGGAAGATATGATTCCGAAGCAGATTGCACAGTTTGTAACTTCAATATTTTCATTGCAAGCAAAGGAAAATACGCGATCAAGGACCCCATAACATCTCAAATGCACTTAAATAACAGAAGATCGGGTGCATCAAGTGTTTTGAAAGCTTTTATTTTAAACAAGACACAAAAACATATCCAGGCTACCGAGGCAATAATTTAGTTTCACACTGGTTTGTCATCAGCAATCGTTTAATTCTGTCAATTTGACCACTGAGTTAAACAAAAAAATGTTTTTCGAATCGGATTTGAGAAAAGGAATCTCATGCGTCAGAACATAGGCCACTGCCATAGTCACCAGTGTAATTGCTCCCTTGATGTCTATCTCTAAATCAGTGGCGGATCCAGAGGGAGAATCATAGGGGTCAAATGCCAGGGAGAAAAATAAAAACATTTAAACTTAAAGAAAACAAATTCTTTTAAAGTAGGTAGACATACTTAAAAGAAAAAGAACTGTAGAAGCATATTTTTCTATTCAAATAGTTGAAATCCAAATAAATTCTCATTACCAAAACGCAAAGTGTTCATTCCGAAAAAACGAATTGTGTGTTCCAGTTAAAAAAAAAAATGTTCCGGCCAACCACAACCTCACGAATTTTGTGTTTACACATTAGAAACTAAAATTTTGTAAAATTAAATTTGAATTTAAGAGGTAAAGTAATTCTTAAAAATAACCGGAATTAAATAATTCAATTTTCACTTTTCAAATAATCTTACCTTTAGTTTATCTGAAAATTTTCTCATCAATAAACTAAAAAAAATTCAATCTGAACATACAATAAAAAGTACTTTATAAAATTTTCTTTTTAAATATAAGTTATTATTTTTTTGTATTTTAATTTATGTTCGTGGACCTAGTTTTTGTTTTCTTTTTGTCCTCTTTTTTAAGGTAGATGATGCCCTCAAAAGTTCGGGATTTTAAAACTTTTTGTCCTAGGTTAGCTAAGACAGCCATGGCAACCCTACTTAATTGTTATGGACATTTGCGAAACACAAAATATGCCACTTTAAACAAACCCTCATACTCAGATTTTGGTTCTACATCCACTCCCAAAATTTGTTGTCGGCTCTTAGACTAATACGTATAGGTATGTATATCGTCCCGTCCGTAAGTTTATTACATTTTTTTTTGCGTGTGTCGCTGTCATTGAACGGCTCTGGTTCTTCCTTTTTTTCTTTCAATGAATGAAGAATGAACCCTTCTCTCTACCTGCAAACAGTGATGCCAGATCGTGCGCGAATGCCTTTTTGTGGGCATTTTGCAAGAACTAATAAGCTAAAAGGGCATTTTGATTACTCTCAGGACCAAAAAAGGGCATTTCCATGTTTCAATCCTTTTTATTCATTTTATAAAATATTTTTGCATCTATTCGTCCATAATTATTCAAACTTTTAAGCAACCCATTTCAATTCGTTTACT
Source organism: Melangyna quadrimaculata (assembly GCA_949320155.1). Lineage (NCBI taxonomy): Eukaryota > Metazoa > Arthropoda > Insecta > Diptera > Syrphidae > Melangyna > Melangyna quadrimaculata. The sequence goes on from OX439486.1 coordinate 11,372,307, forward strand.
GAATGCACTCATTTTCAATTTTCCAAACGTCAAAAAATGTCAAGCGAATTGGTTTCGTTGTTTTATTGTCAGGCGTAGATTATTTTTCATTGCACAGATGCATGGATCGCTCTTGTCTTTTTCTGTTAAGGAGTTTCTCTGGCTGGTAAATCGATAATACATACAATATTGTTAATTATTTTTAGTTCTAATGTTTTTGGTATTCCTCAATAGTAAAATGTCTGAAGAAAAGGGGAGGAAACAAGAAACGTTTCCAGATTTCCTGGGAAGAGGATTTCAAATTTGCTAAATGCGAAAAAAAGCTTTAAAAATTGGAACTCAATGAAAAGACTTACTTTATTTTTACTATTATGCGAGTATATGTAATTTGTGTTTGTATATATGTGTATATATATAATTTCGTGTCGAACATAGTTGGAATTTGTCCATAACTTCGTTTTCTTAATGATCTATTCGTAAATGCTCAACAAAAGAAGCGTAAGGCAGCGTCCACATTATGTTGCTTTGTGTGTATCAATAGTGCTGATCAACAATGTTTAGTTGATGTGGACGTGTGGATCAACAGAGCCGATCAACTTTTCTTGACCCGAACGTAGCCCGACTCAAATGGATAGAAATAAACAAAGTTTATCAACACAGTTGGCATTTGTATTGCGCATTCGCTGTCTGCGCCCAACGATGGTACTTTATTTTGTGTTTTGATTTGTACTGTTTTGTTTTCATTTGCGATCTTATTTTTATTGTAATTTAAGCCTAGTACGCTGCTGATGCGAAACGAAATTTTTCTTAAGTCTCCAATACGACAGCGAAATGCTTACGGAAACCACAGCGAAAAACTTCTCTTTGAAAGTGTCACCAATTACAAACAAAAAAAAACACAAACACAATGTAAAAAAATCACAGAAAGAAAAAGAAATAAAAGAAAAAACAAACACGAATGACACTAAAATGTCATTTTTCCGCGCACAATTAATGGTATGGTCAATTAATTCTGTTCGAAAAAAGGGTGTATAGTCTACACTGTAGACTTCTCCAAATGATCTGCTACAATAATCGATTTCGCTCATTGAACAGCGTACTGCAAAACGAAAAGCAGAACGAAATTTTTCGTTTATGATTTCGTTGTGTCATTTTTGTATGGGTTTTTCGTTTCGCATCAGCAGCGTACTAGGCTTTAAAATGAAATTGACGTGGAAAATTGAGTACGTAAACGAGTGTTTCCATGGACACACTACAGTATACACATCACCACGTACACGCTATAGGCCTGCAACTCAACTGCAAAAAGCCTTCAAATAAAGGAGCAAGTGGCAACTGAAAGATAACTCTATCTTACACATGCTAATCAAAAGTATATGATATAAGAGTACTTTGGTTAAAAGTTTCCCAGAATGACTGTGCGGAACATGTTCAAATCCTGCTTCAAAGGTGCCTGCACACTGTTGTAGATATTTCATTTTTTACCCAGAAAAAATAGAAAAAAATTGTAAAAATCTGAATTTTTGTGGAAAGCTTTATTAAGATGCCTTTAACATTTAACGTACCTCCCCCCTGCGTTCGCGCCTGGCTCATACAATTGGAATATGTGCGTATTACCAAATAAATGCCTGCCAATTGCATCCTCTTAAATGTTGAGTAAAAGCTGGCAAAGACGGTGGCAATTTTTGAACTGATGATTGTTTGGCCAATGCAACCTCCAGTCGCAAGCTATTTAAATTATTACGTTTAGGCAGATATTTATCTTTTGTGCCATACAAAGATGCAACATATTTAATAGCAGCAGGTAATATTTCCTCTGTCAGAGATTATCTCCAAGTTTACATAATTTATTTGAATCATCGTCATCCGTCTTTCTAGCAGCAGCAAAGACTTTTTTTTTGCCAATCCAAAGAAGGATGAAGTTGTATAGCAAGCAATGCTGAACACAATTTCGAGTCAAGTTTGGGAAATATTAAATGAATCGGTATGTAGCGTCTTAGATTAGTGGTTGCCGTGGATTTTCCTGTTTCAAGCAAAATTTCAGGATTGTTTATTTGTTTTGCATTATGAGCTATGAGAAGAATAAAAAAATCTGTATCAGGAGACAAGACTACTGCTGATAGTTGTGAATACTGACTACAGGCATAGCTCATATGACAAATATTTCGTGTATCTGGGGTGGAATCGGCTAAGGTGATAGTTGATAATCAATTGTGGTGATTGTCGTTTTGACTATTGATATCTCTATTTTTGCCTTTAGATGTGATAGAGACACCTATCTTCAAAACGACGATCCACAATTGATAATCAACTATCACCTTAGCCGATTCCACCCTTGTTTATGTATGATTCGAAAATAAAATGTCTGCATCAAGAACACCAACCGAAGAAATTTCTCTTGCTATAAGACGATCCGAGTAACCGCCTGCTAAGTAGATTTTTTGGTGTTATATCCTAACGAAGATAAATCAATTTTTTGTTCTATATAATGACATAAAAATAAAACAAGTGCATGCTTATTTTCATCGCTAGAAAGCACTTTACTCCACTCTGGAAGAGAACGGTTAGCAGATATGTCATATTTGGTTGATTTAGTCTTATACCTTTTAAGTTGTTCTTCAAAGCAATCAAAAACATAATGAACTTCGTTATTATATCCCAAAAGTTGTTATTCAGTGTTTTTCTTCCTACATATTCGAAAGTTTTCATGTACTTTATACTAAGTGCTTGAATTTCTGCCATTGCGTCAACTATGCAAACTCAAAATTCTCTCAGACACGGTTATCTCTGTATACTTCTGATATCTGATTTTTTGTGAAACGTCTGGATCCATCATTTTTGAATAGAGAGCAAGTAATGTCAGTAAGTGGGGCACTCAACTTGTGCGAGGGTGAATTATTACCAGTCCTTTTTGAGGGGCCAACTAACTATATTTTGAGCAATATATCTGTGATTGCAGCGCCACACCATCTTCATGCACATCAATTATTTTGTGTCCATGCCGAAAACTCAATTTGTTGTGCAGTAAAATTTTTTGGTGCTCCACTAAATGTGCAAATGTAGAGCATATCGATAAAATCGATTTTGATTAAGAAAAAAAAATTGAAAATAATATATATAAAAAAAATTAACTATTTAAAAAAAAAAAATTATTTTATTTTAAGATATTGAAGACTCATCCATTCAATTGATTTCGTCTTCATATTTTTATGATCTCTTGTTTTCATTTATTCCAAGTTTCATCATTAGAATAGCATTATTTGCATACTATTTTTAGTGTCTTATGAAAATACAATCATCCTTTTATAAGAAAGACAATAACTTTTTTCTTTGAAGTTCCATCGAATTTATTTTTATTTTATTGGATTCAGCTTTAAAAACTACCCTAATATCATGTGCCATATGCTTTGGTGCTAATTTCGGATGAGGACCAGCTCATAAGGTAGAGGGAACACTTTTCTGCGGTTTTAAACCGCGTTTTCGCCAGTGAAGTGAACCCTATTCCCACTGAGCTACCCAAAGTAACAATTTCCCGAATACGCACCGTACCCCCCAGTAAAGAAGAAATTATCACCGCCATCAAAGCACTGAAAAACAACAAAGCGGTTGGACTTGACGGTATTTCTGCAGAGCTCTTAGGAGCGGCCCCAACGACATCGAGCGAGCTACTGCACCCACTTATTAAGAGAGCTTGGGAAACAGAGAGCTTTCCTGAAGAGTGGAAAAAAGGAATGATTGTCAAGCTCCCAAAGAAAGGAGATCTCACACAGTGCAAAAACTGGAGAGGAATATGCGTTCTGCCTGCAGTAGCCAAGATAATAACAAGGATAGTTTTGGACCGAATTAAAGACCACCTCGAAGACACACTCGACGCCGAACAAGCAGGTTTCCGCACTGGATCTTCCTGTGTGGATCACATCAACACCTTGCGGATCATCATCGAACAGTGCGTTAAATATCGATCACCACTTCACCTGCTGTTCATCGATTTTGAAAAGGTGTTCGACAGTGTCAATAGAGAATTTATTTGGCTTGCTTTGCGCAGGAGGGGCATCCCAGATAATTTTTTTTTTTTTTTATATTGAGCGCGTGCAAAAGGGGTTGTGACTACCCTTAAGATGATATACACAGCACGAGCGATTAGGTAGATTGGAGGGGATTTAAAAGGAGATACCGATACACATTGGTTTTGAACGTCTGTAGATCATAATGGGAGGGGAAAATTGAGCTGGGTAGAGCATTCCACATTTGAGTAGTGCGACTAAAGAAAGAATCTCTGTACTTAACAGTACGTCCGAAATTGGGCTCAAGGGTAAACTGATGGGCATTCCTAGAAGCGCGAGTATTACGGTTGAATTGATTGCTATTATCAAGGCTACATATGATGGATCCAAGTGTCACGTTTTGCACAAAGGTAGGCTGTCAGAGGAGTTTGAAATCCAAAGTGGAGTTAGGCAAGGCTGTATACTGTCACCAATACTGTTCCTGTTGGTGATAAGTGACGTACTGCACGCAGCTTTGTCAAGTGGAAATGGAGGAATTCAGTAGACTCTGCAATCTCACCTCAAACATCTGAACTACGCGGACGACGTATGCTTACTCTCTCATAGGATCATGGATCTCCATCAAATGGCAACAAGGGTGGAGAGAGAAGCAGAAATCGTAGGGCTTAAGATCAACTCGGCAAAAACTAAAAGGATCAGCCTTGGAACTTCCTCATCAATCCAAGTAAATATTTCTGGACAACCGGTAGAGATGGTAGAGGATTTCCAATATCTTGGGAGTATTGTATCTACGGGTGGCGGAACTGAACTGGACGTAAACAGCCGAATCAGAAAAGCAAAGGCTGCGTTCGGAATGCTGTCCAAAATATGGAGAAACAACTCTTTTAGCTTAAAGACCAAGTTACGACTGTTCCGCTCCAATGTTGAATCCGTTCTGCTTTACGGCTGCAGCACTTGGAAAGTCACTGACACTGTCACTAGAATGCTGCAAACCTTCGTTAATAGATGTCTACGAAACATCTTGAGGATTTTCTGGCCCAACCGTATCTCCAATGCCGAACTTCATGCGAGAACGGGTCAGGAGCCCATAGACTCCATTATACGGAGAATAAAGTGGCAGTGGATTGGCCATACGCTTCGAAAAGGCGATCGGTGCATTGCATCTCAAGCAATGCAGTGGAACCCGCTCACACAGGAGGGAAGACAAGTGGGCCGGCCTAGAAGTACATGGCGAAGAACGGTCGAATAGGAATCGGCACGACTGGGGAAAAGTTGGAGAGAGCTGAAATATATTTCAAGAAATCGTACACGATGGCGCGTAGGTGTAGTGGAGGCCCTATGTCCCGTAAGGGAAACATCACGGACGTAATAGGTCCGAGGACCTAAGTAAGTAAGTAAGTATATGCTTTGGTTGCACCATAATAAATATTTGAGTGTGATAAACTCCAACCTCCCCCTACTCTCGTTCTTTCTCCTGTTTTAAAATCGACTACAAAAAAATCCAATGTGTGAATTTCGTGAAACTTTGGATATGATGTAGCCTGTAGGCGGTGAAATTCTGCGTCGATACCCATCTAAAGATTTTATGTTTTACTTTTTTCGATGTTTTGACAATATTTTTACTTTTACTCATAACAACATAAGCGTACTAGTCACATCTTAGACTAAGACATATTCAACTCGTATCTTCAACGAAAAAAGTCCCAAGACCTTACTTGTGTAAAACTGTATAGGATATAAGTTGTGTTTTGACATTTTTTCTGTTAAGCTAAAAGTTATTGAGATATTGAAAAAAAACAGATGCAAATTCTCTTTTAACCTCTTCTAACCCCCCTCACGACAAAATTTGTGGGTGAAATGAAGACAAATTTGTACCATATATTAAAGGCATCTAAATAAAGCTTTCCACACAAATTCAGATTTTTAGAATTTTTTTCTAAAACAGTGTACAGGCACCTTTAAAGCAGGATTTGAACATGTTCCGCCACAGTAATTCTGGGAAACTTTTAACCAAAGTACTCTTTTGTCATATACTTTCGATTAGTTTGTGTTAGATAGAGTTATCTTTCAGTTGCCACTCAAGTCTGAAAAATGGGAGCTAGTTGCAGGCCTACTAGCATGTTGATCGACAATATAAATTGACAATGTAGTATGTAGATCGGCATAATGTGGAAGCTGCTTAATAAAACTAATGATGTGCGCATTCGAATGATACATACATTACCTGTGTTTTATTGGAAAAGCTATCCATAGTAAAGTAGGATTTTACACGAATAACAAATACAACATCGGCAGTTAAAGTACTTTTAACTGCGGATAAAAGTTAAAGTAGAATCATACTGCGGATGGGTTTTCCGAGTCTCGAATGGATTTTTGGAGATTTCATTCTCAAATGTTGGTACGATTGATATTTCATTTGTATCTCGATACATGTGTTCGTTGAGTAGTTGTGCATTTGGGATGATGTTTTTTTCCATTGGGGAAAAAATCAATCTTTTTCTGTTCTTATATTTAATTTTGTTAATTAAAATGTTCCTTTTGCGCTTATTTTACAAGAGAGAAAAGTAAAACAACGAAAAATAGTAGAAGGTGTTCTTTCAGTTGTACCAATTTTGAAATATAAAAATCAGGCCACTGCGGATGCGTTTTTTTGGTAATTTTCTACTGTACTATTTATAGAATCCCAACAAAAATACGGGTAATATCTCGAGATGTCTCTAATGCTGGATTTACATGTATCTTCGTCTGCAAATATGAAGAAAAGTAGAGCGCGACAGATGTATGCCAAAACTCTGAGCGTGTGAAAGAGAACCATCAAGAAGATGAACATGTTCGTCTTCATATCTGCGCATTATGGCACTTCCTATAAATCTGAATGTACAAAGATCTTCTGCATTTTGGTGTTCCCTCTCTATCTAACAAATGTAAATTTTAATTTTGCCTCCCCTTTTTTTTTGCACGAGTCAGGCGAAGATACATGTAAATCCACCATAAATTTCATCAAAAATCATTCGAAAGATTTAACTATCCATGTTTCGTTCAAAGCTGCGAAAATAGAGTAAACTGTAACTTGTAACATTTCTCATCTTATCTATTGCTCGTGGAAGGGAAAACAACTAATAACGTGTTACCAGTGTTCCCATAACAGCATTATTAATGCTAGACTTAGCATTATAGCGAAGATAAAAGCATTATGAAATTTTAAAATTATGCTTAATGCTTTTCTGGCATTCTTGTTTTTATTTTTTGCATTCTTGAATGCCAAAAATGATTTCGAATAATTGATTTGATGAAATATCATATTTGGAAAAAAATATTTAAAAAATAGAAAGCATTCTGATTTAACCTTATTAACGTCAAATCACGAAGATTCACACATACGTTCATAAAATTCATCAAACTAATTAATTAAAGCATCTGTGTTGTGGAATCTGGAAAGTCAATTATTTGGGCCTATTCAGCTAGGTCTTTTGTTCTGTTATTCTGCTATTCTGTTATCAATTTCAATACAAAATTTTGAGCTGTAAATTTTTTATGAATTATAATATGGTATTCGGCTGCTTGAATTGTAAGAAATCTGTTAAGAAATCAGCTATGAGATGTCAAAAAAGTTCGAAATTCACAAAACACAAATGCGTTTTGGATCCAGCTAATAACTTTTAAAGATGCAGCTGGGGAAAATATGTTTAACGAATAAGTCGATTTGGGATTGGCATTGGACTGACTTCACTTCCCATTTCAAACGCTGAGGTTTAGCGCCTGTTCAGCCAAACTTATATAATTAAAACAAGAATTCGTCATAAAATTGGAAAAGTATTATTGAACAGCATTGTCCAAACACGCAATTAGCTAAAGATAGAAGATAAATGGTACTTTGCTTATAAGGTTTCAAGAAGTGTTATAGAGGAAGTTGGAGCCTCGATGAAGTATAAAAACCTAAGGGTATGAAGAACTTTGGGCTAACTCATTATTTAATTAAGATCATAAAATAGAAAAGACATTATAAAAATAAGAATGTGATAAGTCTGACTGATTTAAAATTAAATAATTAATTACTAAAACATGTTCTTACTCAAAAATAGTTTGGTGTAAAAGTTCCTATTACCTATTTACATATAAAGCTTTAAGTTTTGTTATTTTTGAAGTAATTTTGTTTTGTATTCGTTTTTTTGTTTTTTTTTTATATAAGGAGATATTATTACCTATGTATGTGTGATAGGTATTTATAAGAAAACAAATATTTATTTTGCATTTTTATAAAATGTTTGTTTTTTAATCATCGATATGAACGTTTTTATATGGATTTTGAAATCTAGTATTTCGTTTTTTGAGCTCCCATACGATCTAGCATTATAAAATTTAAAACCTAGCATTATGAAATTTGAGATTATGGCAACACTGCTTGTTACTTGTATATAATAAACATATGTGTATACCCATCAGCGTTGCCGGAAATAATATTTTGTAAGTGCTACTGCTGCCAACAAAAAGTGGATGCATTTGAGGAAATAGCTTATTCCAGAACTGTTGAAGAATACGAGTCCAATGAGGAAAATTATTGGAGAGAAACCAGAAAAACTATTGACTGCCGAAGAGAAGTTGGATGGAAATGCTACATCTAAGGAGTTATTAACTGGCAAAGCCATTGGCCAAATTATCTTGTCCCAGTTAAGGAAGAAGCTCAAACTTCCTCTTTAATGGTGTGTGGGAATAGGGACAGATGGATGCGCTGTTATGCTTTTGGAAGTTCGAGGTGCTGTCACGGTGATTCAGAAAGAAGCGATAAATGATGAAAACAACTCCATTTTGTTTTCGTTTATTTTTTTTTTTTCTATTTGATTTTGAGTTAATATTTAATATATTTAAGACAGACTTACAGAGAATCATTAAAAAGGCGTCAGTATTCGATAGACGGTTTCTTTTTACTTGCGATATACGTTTTATAGGGCAAGTTTAGTATTCGTGCAAAAAAAAAAATCGAAATAATAATTCTCCCAACATAACGATGATAGAGAACGCGAAAAAAGTGGGTCTCGCAATTTTGTCTGTCCGTCAGTCTGTCTGCCTGTCGTACCTCGACCTGCAGCCTAAACAGCTGAAGCGATTTTATTCAAACTTTGGACTTAAGGTTCTTATGGGATTCCCTAGAGGGGAAATTGAAAATGTTGTCTAGCTCGAAAAATAAGGGTACCTGCCATACAACCAATATACAAATATTGCTACTAATCACCATGCAGATTTTGACAGCACCACAATCATAGTTAAAGAGAAAAGAGCAGAAAAACAATACACATTTGAAAGCTTACGAATTCAACAAAATCTTGATAAAATAATGAACACACAAGAAGACAGAGAACAGAGATGGTGTCAAGTCTGAAATTCACAAAATAAATGCTGGTGTGCCCCAGGGCTCCGTTCTGTCTCCGACTCTCTTCCTTATATTCATACACGATCTTTTATCTGAAACTTCTAATCCATTAAATTCTTTCGCTGACGACAGTACCCTCAGATTTTCATATTCGTTCTTAGATTCACATCCATGTCCTTCGGATGTGGAACTTGAACGGCAGCGTATGATAAGCTCATTAAATTTTGATCTCGACAGCATTTTCCAATGGCGAATAAAAAATCGTGTAGAATTTAATGCTTCAAAAACTCAATGCTGTCTACTGTCGTTAAAACGAAACCCACCCCCCATGCCACTATCCATGAGTGGCACTTGCATTGAGGAAACCGAAAAGCTTTCAGTCCTCGGTATGTGTGTCACAGACCACCTTTTATGGAACGACCACATATTCGACATCGCCAAAAATGCTGCTAAGTGTTTAGGTTTTCTCCGTCGATGCAAGAAATTTTTCTCCCCTTCTGATCTGGCTGTGATCTACAAAGCCTTTATTCGTCCAAAACTTGAGTATAACTCTCACATTTGGGCAGGTGCTCCAATAACCCACTTGAGTTTATTGGATAGAATTGAAAAGAGAGCTCTTAAAATGATAGGTGAAAGAACTATAACGGAAACATTCTCATCTCTTGAGCACCGTCGAAATGTTTCATGTCTTTCGTTATTTTACCGTTATTTCCATAAACAATGCTCTAGTGAAATAGCCAGTTGCATTCCTCCCCTTAAACAATTCAACCGTAATACTCGCGCTTCTAGGAATGCCCATCAGTTTACCCTTGAGCCCAATTTCGAACGTACTGTTAAGTACAGAGATTCTTTCTTTAGTCGCACTACTCGAATGTGGAATGCTCTACCCAGCTCAATTTTCCCCTCCCATTGTGATCTACAGACGTTCAAAACCAATGTGCATCGGTATCTCCTTTTAAATCCCCTCCAATCTACCTATTCGCTCGTGCTGTGTATATCATCTTAAGGGTAGTCACAACCCCTTTTGCACAAATTAAAATTCTTGGATAATTTTAACCAAATTGTGTAAACTATTTCCCATACAAAATTTGACAGTTCATTTATCAAATGAAACATTTAACCAAATCGTAAACTTATCTAGTGTTTTACGACGTTGCATGAATACCCTTATTATAAAATTTAAAAAAAATCTCCGTAATCAAGTGAGACGGAGTGTATGTCTACAATGCTAACTCACATTTTAGCGCAAAGGAGTAAGGTCGTGCGATTTAAAAAAAAAAATCAATTTCCAAAATAGAGTGAAAGACAATGCACCCACTGCAATCACGTAAGTATTTTCAATTTATTCATCGGTCGATGACTTTCATTTTCATTGTAGGTATGTAATGTACCTACATAGTATTTTTCAATGCCATCTCTCACACAGTAATTATTGTACGCATACATCAATGTACATACATATATCAAAATAATTCAGTCGATTCATGATAATATAGGGCAACGACAACGATATTATTTTGAAATCCAGCGAATTTGATGATGCGGCAAATTGCAAGTACCCTGCATATTATTCACCCCCCTACCAGTGATTATTTTATGTTTATGCAATTTCGCTACTGTAGTGTTTGCTTTGGCTTGAAGGATATGTGTATCATGAGCATTTACGTATAGGGTAGATCTGGGAGGGAGCGGGATGGGACTGTTGCCGATTTAATGAAAAATTATTATATGATTTTTATCATACAAAAAAAATAATGAGATTATTTTGGTTTAATAGAACCTTAACAAAAAAAAAACACTCTAAACTTTATTAGAAATTATTTATTATAGTATTGTTGTAGGTATTGCATAGTTAAAATAAATAAACATTATAAAAAAGGCCCGGGATTATCGAGAGGAATTTTATTTCCCTCGGAATATTTTAAAAGCCTATACCTCCCTCCTCGAAATTTGTCCTGGCTTCCGTGAATCTCCCTCGGAATAAATTTACTTCGAACAAAAATACAATGTTTAGTTTAGTTAAGTTTAGTTTATTTCATCAATTAGAGTTTATAACATCTTTTAGATTACTCTTAGATAGATAAATATAATATAGATTGTAATATAAATTAATATGTATAGTTAGTGTTGATAAAATAATAATAAATAAATTTAATAATAATAATAAAATAAGGTTTAAGTTAACAGGACAGTAGGACAATCATGACATTTCTTTTAAATGTATCTCTTGAACAGACTCTGATGCAACGGGATAAAGGTTCATTTCTTCCATAATTGCTTCTATAAAAATCATCACGTAAATAAAAACACATTCGGAGGCTTCTTCTAGGGAAATAAAAATTCATTCGCTCAAGTAGGTATGAGCAATTTATATGATTACTTAAGGTATCTTTAATCATCATTATTGAAAAGTATCTTCTTCTCATCTCTAGCGGTTGCATATCAAAAAGCTGACACCTTACAGGTCTGGGAATAATCCCATTAAGCTTATTAAAGGCATATCTAGTGAAACTATTTTGTACTCTTTCTTTCCTAGAAGAATGTTGATTGTAATAGGGATTCCAGACAACACAACAATACTCGAGATTTGATCTAACAAAGGCTGAGTAAAGACATTTGAGCGTGTAGGGATCAGAAAATTCTTTCGTGTTCCTTCTTACAAAACCTAACAGCTTACACGCTTTATTAACTATATAATCAATATGGTAATTAAAAGACAACTGACGATCGAATATCACCCCTAGATCTTTCTTTTGAGTTACTTTTTCAAGAACACTATTGTTGATTGAATAATCGATTAATATTGGAGAGTTGCTCCTTAAACACGTAAAACTTTGACACTTAGAGACATTCAAAAAGAGTAAATTGTTACTACACCATAACGCAAGCTTCTCCAGATCACTTTGTAATAGGAGACAGTCATCGACAGATTTAATGATTTTGAAAATTTTAGCATCATCAGCATACAGCAAATAGTTTGAAAATTTGAAAGTATCCGGGATATTATTTATGAAAAGTATAAAAAACGAAGGTCCAATGTGACTTCCCTGGGGGACTCCTGAAGTCACATGAATCGCATTAGACTAAAATTTAGCTATTTTAGCGAATTGGATCCTTCCACTCAAATATGAGCATATCCATTCTAAAAAATGAGAATGAAATCCCAAAACCGTCAATTTATGGACAAGAACCTCATGATTTACCCTATTAAAGGCTTAAGCAAAATCGGTGAAAACTATATCTGTCTGTAACCCACTAGCAAATCCTTTGATTACAGAGTTACACAATATTGTTAGGTTTGTAGCCGTGGATCTACCCGAAACAAAACCATGTTGAGATTCAGCAATTACATTTTTTGTAATAAAATAAAGTGTTTCGCAAACAATCTTCGCAAAAATTTTCGGAATGACAGATAACTTACAAATTGGTCTATAGTTACATACTTTCTGTCTGGACCCTGATTTAAAAATAGGGGAGATGAAAGATGTTATCCATTCATCTATGAACTGACCAGTTAGTAGAGACATATTAAAAATCAAGTAACGCAAGAGGCTTTGCACATTTTTTTTATGACCTTTGGAGATATGCAATCAGGTCCAGAACCTTTTTTTTTCATCTATATTTTGTAAAGCTTCATAAACTTCCATTCGACTTCTTCCAAATGCTTCCAACATCAACTACATTAGCAGGAGAAAACTCCGGAAGTACGCTAGGTGCCGTATGTGAGTACACCGATACAAAATAATCAGCAAAAAAATTGCAGATCGTTGATAAGTCACTAGATATGCTGCTAGAAAACTCCATACAATTCGGAAATCCTGTTGATTTTTTCTTGGTATTTACAAAATTCCAAAAACGTTTGCTATCTACCTTGATTTGTGATTCAGCATTTAATATAAAATCGTTGTATAAAAACTTGTTTAGCACATCAAATTCCTTCTGTAAACTTAGATACTTTTGGTGGCTCACCCAAATATTTCTATCCTTTTTGAATTTCTAATAGGCCTTATTTTTTTTATTTTTAAGATTTGACAGCCTTTTGTTAAACCAAGGAGGATTGGAATTTGGTTTTACGATTTTTCTAGGAATACTACTACCAGAAGCTATTTTTAAATAAAATTTGAATAGTTCATATGCATCAGTCAAATCAGAATTTAGAAAAATATTTTCCCAATCTATGGAATCTAAAAACATATTCATTGCATCAAAGTTACCGCGTTTGAAATCATAGGACTCAATCATGTCATGAGAGTTTGAGATATAAACCAATAACTTACAGTTATTTAATAGACATACATGATGCATAGTAATATCTTCAACTGGAAAGTTGTTTTTTTTTCTATATAAACTTCAAGTTTAACAACAACTAAATCAAGAATGCGATTAAGCATATTAGGAATATCATTCAATTGCGTTAAGTTAAACTGACTAAATAAATCAATGACTGAACCTTCTGTGTCGGTTGTAACATTAAATGGGACTAAACAATTGTCTTCATCATCAAACATCCAAACTAAATTAGCAATAATATAATCTCCCAAACAAATTACTGGTCAGAGCGACCCAAATTACATAATACCAACCTACAATTATATAAATGCACATTATAAAGCTCTAGAGGACTACCTGGCCGAATATAGCTCACGCTTATATATAAATTAACATTTGTACCAAATGAAACCTTAACAATTAATTGGTCAATATCAAGATGATGTGACATTTGACTAGATAAAAATTCGATCTGGCTAGAAATAAGTTTGGATCTAATTGCAATAAATACTCCACCACCTCTATCAAATCCTGTTGTACAATGTATTGAGAATTGACAGTGGCGTTTCTCTTAACAATCTATTCCCGAATCCCGATACCAATAGATTCTGAGCGTCATTCACAAAAAAAAATGTGTTTGATAACAAATTTCGGGCAACCAACAACAATTTACCACTGTGAATTCGTTCCGACCCTAGAATTGATTAATTTGCTCAATATTTTTTGTGATGGACCAAAAAGGGTTTTTTTGAATTTTTAAATTCTTTTGACGTAAAAATAATTTTGGTTAAAAAGTTAACTAACATCGCATAAACAGCAAGCGATGTTGTATGTTGAGTGCTTAAGTTTTCATTATGTTTTTAAATGACATTACAGAGGAAATAAAGAGGTATGCAGGTGAAGACGATATATTGTCTTTTTTGCAGATACTCTGGATGGAATGCAGATGATGATAAACAGGCTCATTTAATACTGCATTAGGTGCAATATAGAAGTAAACCTCAAAAAATCAAAAATGGTGGTGTTAATAGAAGAAGGTGGCAGCATGTACGTAATGAAAAGTGGTTCTATGGAAATGGGGAAGCAGTTGAGATTGTACAAGAGTTTTGATCAGGCCAAACTTCAAAATGAATAGGCAACTAGAAGGAAATTTAGCAAAGGCAAAAAAAAAAACAATCTTTCGTTATGGGAGAAGTGCATAAAGAAAAAATACATACTTGAGTACAGAGTTTGGTCCATAGCGGGCTCTATGGAGCCTAAGTATGGAGTCCTAACTCTTTCGGAGCAGTTGACAAATTCCATCAATTTTTTTTTAATAAAAGGATTGTTTCAGTACCAAGAAACAGGAACACAACCATCGACTATAGATTATCTTAAGATGCATTTAAACTACGTTGTTATAGTCAATCATTACTAATTAAGTAATTCGTGAAGAGGAAAAATTCAACCGTAATGGTCGCGCTTCTAGGAACGCCCATCAGTTTACCCTCGAGCCCAACTTCGGACGTACTGTAATGTACAGAGATTCTTTCTTTCTTTCCCCTCTCATTTCGATATGCACACATTCAAAACCAACGAGCATGGGTTTCTCCTTTTAAATCCTCTCCTACTTACCTAATCGCTCGTGCTATGTTAAAACATTTAAGCGCGCGGAATATAAAAAAAAGTGGAAGAGCCGTGTCACGATACACGATACTCATCTGGAAATATTACCAAACGAACACCCGGCCGGTCAGCGTATTGCCAAACTGTATATCAGTACAGAGCTCCGGCGCTCTACAATAGACTACAGAATGCTCATACAAATTAAGAGCAAACTGTGTACTGTGTCAGATCAAAAGCATATTTTTCTGTGTTGGTATACAGTTTGCTCAAAGAAACTAAGAGCAAAGTACCTGTGATTACAGAGCCATCGTTCACGTTGGTATAGTTATTGTGTGTGGTGAGTTCTGTGTTGGTATACAGTTTGCTCAAGGAAACTAACAGCAAAGTACCTGTGATTACAGAGCCATCATTCACGTTGTTATAGTTATTGTATGTGGTGAGTTCTGGGTTGGTAACTTTTTTTTATTATTCGCAGAATTTTGAAAAAAAAGGATTTTGAAAAGCAGAATTAAAAAAAAAAAGAATTTTGACCTAACTATACCAACGTTAACGATAGCTCTGTAATCACAGGTACTTTGCTCTTAGTTTTCTAAGCAAAATGTATACCAACCCAGAACTCACCACATACAAGAACTATAACAACGTGAACGATGGCTCTTTAATCACAGGCTCTGTACTCACAGGTACTTTGCTCTTAGTTTCCTTAAGCAAACTGTATACCAACACAGAACTCACCACACACAATAACTATACCAACGTGAACGATGGCTCTGTAATCACAGGTACTTTGCTCTTAGTTTCCTTGAGCAAAGTGTATACCAACCCAGAACTCACCACGCACAATAACTATATCAACGTGAGCGATGGCTCTGTAATCGCAGGCACATTGCTCGATCTGAACTAGCATACAGATTGCTTTAGTTTTTTTAATATTTTACAAGCAAATTGTATGTGACCACAGAGCTCTCTGTGGTAGCATACAGTTTGCTCTACAATACTTTCAAATTCGGTGAGCAGAAAATGGCTGAGCACAGACTATGGAGATCTGTGTTGATATACAGTTTGGCAATACGCGTCCGGTCAGCTCAGCGGCGCGTTTTAGTTAAGTATAACAAGTTCAACATGTTACTTGAAATGTTTGGAAGGGTCTTGTATGAAGATACGCATCAGAAGAAATTTCCTCTGCAACTCAATTGATATAATAAACATTATTAAAAAGAAAAAACAAGGGGAGTGTTTCTTAACTTGAATTTTATGTCAAACTGACCTGATTTACCTTTAATCCTAGTACGCTGCTGATGCGGAATTAAATTTTTCTAAGGTGTGGTATATAACAACACAACGAAATGCTTACGATAACACAGCGGACAAATATTCATATGGATTTTCACAAATTGCAAATAAATAAAACAAAATCAAACAACGCCATCTTC
Organism: Melangyna quadrimaculata; assembly: GCA_949320155.1. Classification (NCBI taxonomy): domain Eukaryota; kingdom Metazoa; phylum Arthropoda; class Insecta; order Diptera; family Syrphidae; genus Melangyna; species Melangyna quadrimaculata. The sequence continues at coordinate 11,388,965 of OX439486.1, forward strand.
TTATGAAAGAAACAACAAATAAAAACTCGAACACACCTAAATGTCATTTTTACGCACAAAATGGTCCGGGCAGATTGTTTTGAGGATTCAGTGAGTGGAGAATCGATTACGATTATCGTTTTACATAATAGCCTAACTGAAAAAATTTAGGTGCGATTCGAACAAACCCAAATCCCAATTACCCAATATCAAACACTTTCCCACTTGGGCTAAATACGCCCATATGCTTTTAAATACTGAACTGACATCTGAACGCCAATTCGATGACATTTCTGAATTGCTGTTCTTGTTCGTTCTGTTTAATTTTCCATTGTCGTTGCTAGAGTTTTGAAAGATCTCGATATAAACAAATCCGCTGGCCCGGATAGTATATTTCCCATTGTTCTGAAAAGGTGTTCTTCAACGCTGACAAAATCACTGCGTAAGCCTTTCTATCTGTCCTATTCTACTGTCTCTTGCCGAGTGGATGGAAACAGCATTTGTGCACCCTGTCCTAAAAGAGCGCACCTTCTTCACCCTCTAACTATTGGCCAATTTCACTTACGTACCTTTTTCCAAGGTCATGAAAACGTTGATTAATTATCAGCTCAAGAATTATCTCGAAGAACGAAAGCTCCTTAAGGACCGGCAGTATGGCTTTCGTAGTGATATGTCCACTGGTGATCTTATGGTATATTTCGCCGAACAGGGGCACAATTTTACATCTTTCTGGAGAAAGTAGTTTATTGCGCGATTAGAGAAGAGCAAAAACTCACGACCTGTGATTTCGGATCTGTGAGTCAAAAATCACAATCACTACCTGTGACCGATTCACAAATAAACTGTGATTGCCTTAAATGTGATTTTTGGTATACACCACAACGACATCAAGACGAAACAGTGAAGACTAGAACTCGAAAAAAAATGTTCGTTACCAAAATCACTGCCACACAAAAATCACAACATATTTCAATCTCAAAGTCAGTGAAGTATGAAACAGAATAAAAGGTAGAAGAGGAACGGATGGTGTGATTGTTCACTGGCTCACTGATTGTATAACGCTGCAATGCGATTTTACTTAAAAAATTAACTTTCTTACAAAAAAAATAACTTTTTTACAAACAAAATTAACTTTTTTACAAAAAAAAATAACTTTTTACAAAAAAATTAACTCTTTTACAAAAAAAAATTACTTTTATACAAAAAAAATTACTTTTATACAAAAAAAAAAACATTTTTACAAAAAAAAAAAATAACTTTAAAAAAAAAATAACTTTTTTACCAAAGAAAATTAACATTTTTTCAAAAAAATTTCGACTTCAACGAAAAAATTAACATTTCTACAAAAAAAAAAAAAAATTACAAAAAAAAATCAATAAATAAGAACCAAAATAGGATGCACAGATAAGGACTGAGAATTCGAATTTCTTTCCTAGTCATGATTGTGATCTGACTGACTTTTTTTTGTTGCCTATTGAGTCGCTCACATAACAAAACAATCGCGACTATAAAAGAAATTAAATGTGAGATAAAATTTCACATTTCTTATTAAATGATTCTACATGGTTATTCCCATAAGGTGTGTTACAAAAATAAAGCGCGAGGGGGAGTCAATTCCCTCCCGTTTAGGCAGGAGGGGCAATTTTCTAAAAAAAAAAATACTAAACACAGACAAATAATAATTAAAGAACAACGATTACTTTTACGACGACAAATATGCATAAAAATACCTTTTTCTTAGCCCAAAAAAACCCCTTTCATTTAACTAAAGTGGTTTTAGTGAATAGTTTTTGAAAAATTTGTTTCCAAACTTAAAGTTTTGAAATTAAGTACTACCCATGTATTTTTGTTTTCAAAATTCGATGCTCTTTTAGTTCTTAGTCAAACACTTAGTCCCCTTTTCACCTTTCACACAAATAAACAAAATTGCCAGTTTTCAAACTTAAAGTTTTGAAAACGAAATGAAAAACATTTTTTTTTTAAATTTGAAATTAAGTACTTCCTATGTATTTTTGTTTTCAAAATTCAATGCTCTTTTAGTTCTTAGTCAAACACTAAGTCCCCTTTTCCTGGAGATTATTTTGAAGTTCTCCTTTAACTGCTTTGTACTTTATTATAAAAAAGAATAATAATGTTTAATATTTTATTTTATGATTCGATTCGAAAAAAAAGTTGATAATGATTTAATTTGTAAAAAAAAATGTATTTTTGAAGTGGTATTGAATTGAAATGAAAATCAGTAAATTTAACGCAATCAAAATTTTGTCTTTGACATTGCGACTACCATAGTCAACTTTAGGCCGACAAAAACATGTTTTGCAACCCTCCTAGTGTAAACTGTAACGTTTTCTTTTTAAGAAAGTATTTTTTGTAAAAAAGTTATTCTTTTTTTATGAAAATGTTGTTTTTTTTTTGTAAAAAACTTATACATATTTTTTTGGAAAAAAGTTATTTGTTTTTGTAAAAAAGTTATTTTTTTGTATAAAAAAGTTTATTTTTTTGCTTGTTATTTTTTTTTGTACAAAAGATAATATTTTTTTGTAAAAAAGTTAATTTTTTTTTGTGGAAAGTAAATTTTTTTTATAAAAAAAGGATTTTTTTTTTGTAGAAGTTAATTTTTTTTTTGAAGAAAAGTTCAATTTTTTTTTTTAAAAAGTTAATTTTTTTTGTGAAAAGTTAATTTTTTTTTTGTTGTAAAAATGTTAATTTTCTTTTGTAAATAAGTTAAATTTTCTTGTAAAAAAGTTATTTTTTTGTAGAAAAGTTAATTCCTTTTCATAAAAAAGTTTATTTATTTTGTAAAATCGTTTGCAGCTTTATACAGTCAGAATCATTGAAGCAGTTTTTCATCCTTTACTTACTTTCCTCGTGATTAGGATTTCTTGTGATTTTTGGTGATAGTAATTTTGGTAATGAACACTTTTTTCCAGTGCTCTTAATTTTTCTGTTTCAAATTTGGTCTGAAACTGTTCTTTTCGCTCTTGTATGGCCCCCTTTAAAATATTTTAAATTCTTAAATCACAATCACAGGTTTAACTCACAGTGAATTGTAAATCACAATCACACCTGTGATTGAAAAATCACGACTTTACCAATCTCTATTGCGCATGATATTTCAAAAGCTTTGATAGAGTTTGGCATCAAGCTCTCTTATCGAAAATGCGCGCATTTGGTATCGATGAATTTCTTCTTTGTTCAATACATATTGTGTTGAACGGTTTAAAGTCTGAAATTCAAAAAATAAATGCCGGTGTACCCAAGGGCAACGTTTTGTCTCCAACGCACTTCCTTATATTCATGAAAGATTTTGTTATCTGAAACTTCGAAATTCTAATCCATTAAACTGTTTTGCTGACGAAAGAACCTACCATCAGCTTTTCATATTCATTTCTAGATTCACATCCATGTCCTTGTTAATAAGCTCATTTCGACAGCATGATCCAATGGGCAATCAAAAATGGTGTTCTAGTCATATATATAGTTGCATTCCTCCTTTTAAACAATTCAACAAAAAAACTATATATTATGATTTTTGTATTGCTGAATTAATTATAGTTATATTTTACCTTTTTGTTATTCTTCATTTTAATTCAATAAAACGCATTTTTCTTTTTATTTTATTTTGATAATCTATATTTTTCGAGGACCAATTTGCCTCATCGTCAGGATCAAAATTAATTTATAAGAAGTTATTTGATATTATCTGTTTCAGTTTAACATTAACTTTATATTATTTTTTAATATTAGAAATAGGTCCTCGAAAAATATAGATTATCAAAATAAAATAAAAAGAAAAATGCGTTTTATTGAATTAAAATGAACTAAAACAAAAAGATAAAATAAAAAAAAAAATATTTAAAGTTCCCCTTGCAAGACGACGACGCGATGATGTCCTGGATTGGCCACTGGTTCAACGTTCGAATAATAACCGAGGTGTATAATGCTTCACATCGAATATGAAGTAGCAAATAAACAACAAACTTAAGAGATGAGATAGATCTCTGATTATTCTTATAAACATTGCGGATAAAAACAATTTGCGAAACATAAACTAATCTTAAAATCTAGATAACATTACCACGTTTTTAACACCACAAATAAGACTTAAACCACTCTAAGGGTTGAACTCGCAGAGATAAAATCATTATCATCGTTGTCACTTATTCGTTCGTTTGTCTCTTCCTTTCAAAAATGACTCATTTACGAAAAAAAGAAGAAAATAGCACAAACAAAAACCGTTAAGTCTATATGCCACAACATTACGGTATAAAGCAAAGGAGGCTACAGGAAACACGACACTCGCTAATACATAAATTATGTACAAGAGCACTTGTGGGCGGCTGCTATCAATATTTTTATCTTGCTTCTCCATGGTTAGAGTTTACATTTTATGAAGAGCTCACATACATATACATCCATTCATACGTATGTAGATACATATTAGGGAGACTTAGACTTGATGTGTGTGATGAATGTGTACGGTAGAAGTCTTCGTTTCTTCCTCGTTGTTCATCACTGCCATCCTTTTAACCATTTGTCATCTATAGCATCTCGAAATCATGTATTCTCCGTACCTACTATTTTTTTTTTGGGTTTTAAACCTACCGACCAGAGTACATCCTTTGAAGGATTTCATATTTTTTTGTTTGGAATTGGAAGGAAAAAATTTCATTTAAGAATGATATTCACATACACAGGGTGAACACACAGATTCCGAACAACATACCTACCTACCTCCTCTCCTTCCAGAAAAATTAAACTCCGCTTAGAAGTTGCAACGAAGGAAGATTTACTGCCTGAGTACAATGGAGTGCTGCAATTGGAACTGGAGCTAGAATGCTTGTCAAAAAGTGTCTAACGTGCTATTCTATTTTTGGTATGTATGTAGATACCCACAATGTAGCTGTAAAACTTGATGATATTTGTTGGTTAAACTCCCAAACACATCTCTCTTATTTAATGCTTACCTAAACTTAAAGCTTTGTTCACATTCCTTCCCTACATTCTATATTCCGTAGAAAAAACTATTTTTGTTACTAAGCAAAACTCATTCTGCAGTTACAGTTGCAGGTTGCAGCACCGTCTTCTTTGTGTTCAGGCAGTTAACAAAATAGGTCTATGTATTACGTACCTAGGTATTGTTAATTTGAAAATTCTTGAACATTTTTAGAATTTGCTGACAAACACCACAGGAAATTGAAGCAGTTTTCAAAAATACCAATTGTCAACAATTTTATTATATTTTGTTTAAATCAAGCTTACCGACGGTGGAAGCATATTTTCCGAAATGTACATCTAAGCATCGAATGAAGAAATAGAATAAGTGTTTTTTGGGTTGTTTAAAATATATATTTAATTGTTAACAATTGTTGACAAAGTCCTGTCTCACATTTCAGGAATTAGGGAAGAAGAGAGTGATGACGAGAATATAAAACAATTTCTCCTCCTGACGAACTCTGCCCATGAAATTTCTTTGGGCAGACATTTTTGGTCTGTCAAATGTCAGGTTGCGGTACATAAATTTACTGTTATTAGAGTCAAGGCAAATATTTGCCCACAAACTGGTTCATAATTCATCGACAGTTTTCATCTTTCGGAAAGAATTCCATCCCCACTCTTCAGAAATTTGACAGACTGACAATTTCTGCCCAAAAATCTTGGGAACAAACCTAAAATGTAAACGAATTTTGATGCTTGGAATAGGTATTTGGGTTATCCGTCACTGAATATTCGTAATTTTCAACAACGTTGTTGTTGTTTTTTTTTGTTTATTACATCGTTTGAATCTGATATCAAATTAAGAATTCTAATAGTTTACTTACAGTTGTACAGTAATAGTTAAATAGCCGTTATGTATAATTATTAACCTTTTCAACTATTTTAATAATAACGGTTATTTGACGATTGTTTTATAACTGTAAACAATCAGAATTTTTAGTTTCACGTCAGATTCAAATGATGCAATACAAAAATAACAATTTTTGTAAAGTTATTATTTTAAACTATTTTTTTAAATAAACAAAATTAAATCAATATCAAACAAATGAATTTTTATAAATTTGGATTCTAAGAATCTGATACATATCAGTATTGGAACCATTTTTATATTTTTGAACACATTCGGGCTCATATCCTAAGACATTTTAAACAAAAATTTCATAAGATTACTGGCTTTGAAAGGGTTTTCTTTGGATTTTTTACATTTCGAACCATATTTTGGCCTAAATTGTGAAGCCCCCATTTCGAGTACATTAATATAGGAAATACCACTGAATTCTGCGTCCCCAAATCCTTAAGTGTACCAAATTTCATTAATTTCCGTCAGAATTGGCGTGGGAAAAGATTTTTGTCCACAGAATACAACAAACGGATCACAGTGCGCCGCCGCGCCGTCCAATTCAATAGGTTATATTCAAAATTTAAAATAGATTTAATTGAATCTGGACTATTATTATACATATACAATTATAACTTGTTATCTGGGTTAGAATTCTAAAAGGCCTTCCACACTGTTCCAACTGAGTATTAACTCATGTTAAAAAAGTCAGAACACAGTCATGAAACAAAATATGTTAGCCCACCCTACATAATACCATTGGGGCATATTCATTGTCGCAGATAGACCCAGGTTTAACTAAACTACAGTTTAATACAATTTTGGCTCAATGAATACAGACCGATTTTAATTACAAATTGTTGGTTTTATATTTTTATAAGATAATCAACTTGGTATACTACACAAATAGCTTCAAATATTTTGAAATCATAAACTTAAAAAATAGAATCAACGTTCGAAAATTCAACCAAAGCTGTGTTTAACTTAGACCCAGGTCTAAAATGACTATGAATACGCCTCATTGAGTTTATACATATAGAGGAAAGATGGAGTTTATAAACTCATGAGTGTATAAACTCAATGATAATATTTTTTTAGGATTGTTTCTAAAACTTCCCACATTCTTTCACAATTAAGGGATTAACTGCTTTCACACTGGGAAACTGAGTTGCGAGAAACTAGCTAGTTTGTAGGCGAGAAGGGCGAGGGGTGAGATTTTTTTTCTTTCCCTTACGCCCTTCTCGCCTAGAAACTCCCAGTTGCCGGCAACTCAGTTTCCTTGTGTGAAAGCAGTCTTTGTGGTTATGGGGAAACATGTTTTATTTAATGGAAGTGTGGAAGCAAACTGTGAAAATATTTTGTTCACCCAAGTTGGCAGTCGCAAGGAATTCTTTCACATTTTGTATTATTATTGGACGAGATAGTGTGGAAAGGCTTTTAAATGGTAGGGATGGCGTTGGGGTACTTCATAATGAAGTAGTTCATAACAAGAATTTTTTTTTGAATGAAATACGTCATAATCTCATAAATAAAGAAGAAAACAACTTCTTATCTGAAAATAATTTAACTTTTAACACTTAGGACCAGTTTATCAGTGTGAGTTTAATGTTAAACCCGAGTTAACTCACCAGATTTGGTGATGGATGTACACTTCCTGGGCTGATAGAACCTTCTCAGTGATGCTTTCAAACAGAACTTTTAAAGCCCAGTTTTTTTAGTGACAAGATTAAAGCTAAAACTCGAGTTATCTCCTCAAATTCGAAGGAACTTGAGTTTACCTGTGAAACTCGGATGATCTCGCACTGAAAAACTGGACTCAAAAAATAAAGTGGAAGAACTCCTAATAAGGATCAAATTCGATCACAAACTGTGAGCAAAGGAGGGTCAACGAACCTCTTAGCCTTTCGTGAATATCTTGAAAACTACCCGTATTAGCGGAAAAGTCTATATAACACAATGAAAGTCCAGCTTCTCATTTAAGAAGAGAAGTCAGAAACAAATATTCATGCCGATTACAGAATACGCAAAACTCGATCCGCAGTGATTCACAATGCAGTCTTCTCTTTCCTTTTCAAGATGATGGTTTTAAGTAGGTAGATGGGAAAGAAAGCACTGCACTGCGGATCGAGTTTTGCGGATTCTGTAACCGGCATCATTATCTTGGTACTAATTTCGAAGCAATATTACCGATTTGCGCAGAGCGCTAATGGGTGAACCGTCACTCGTTAGTGCTCTGCGCAATGCACATTTGATTCGGGTGAACAGACACACGGTCGACGACGCGATGCACGTGATGATAAAAACTTTTGGACACTCAAAAGCAAGTACATTTTGCTTGCAATTTTTTATATTTAGTTTCATTTGTTTTCTGCTGCAAAAACAGAAAGCTAGTTAGTACAAGCAAGCTTACTTACATATATCGTTGTGAGTGGAAAAATATAACATTTGCAGACGTTTTTCTTATTGAAGATTTTTTGTGTTGAAGTCAATAAGCTAAAATTTTCGCATTAACATTTCCTTTAACTCACTGTTTTCGATTAATTTATCAAAAAGAAACAACAACAATAAAAAAAACATAATTTTCGAGATAGGTTCAGTGCCAATAAGAACTTACCAACATCTGTTGACAACCGCTGCGTTGTGTTTCGTGCACAACAACGCTCTAAAATTATCGATTTTTTCTATTCTTGTCAGCATTCGCAAATGTAAATTGGAACCTCTTATTTGGCCCAGTCCGTTAGGTGCAATTGACTCACCCTATATTTACAACAAGGGCGGATACAGACTTTCAGCCAGTGGGGGGGTCACGACGACATACAAACCCAATAAAGCCTTATACTGAAAAAATTTCTTTTATTTTTTTATTTTAGTGAAACCTATTGTTAAAAAAGTGTATAGTGTAGTAGCCCGTAGCGTAATGGTTAGTGCGTTCGACTGGCACGCTGGAGGTCTGGGATCGCTTCCCAGCCTCGTCCACCTAAAAACAAAAAAGTTTTTTTTCAGGGCTACTGCCTCTTGCGAGGAATTGACAAATCCTCCAAGAGTATCACTTGTCACGAATAAGTGCTTCTCGTCTAGCCGTTCGGATTCGGCATAAAATTGTAGGTCCCTTCCATTCCTGTCGAAAGGCGCACACAGGAGTGGTTGCGAGTTGTTAGTCACTAGGCCCTGGTTCTTCATGAGCCGTTGTGCCACACGATTTTTTTATTGTTAAAAAAAAATTTAGATACATACATAAGTATGTCTTTAGCTTCTAAACGTTAGTCTACTATATGTTAATATGTCCTTAAAATACGCAATAAATTTGTTGATAAAGCTTATAAGGCTTTGTGAAATAAGTGGGAATGGTTGTAAACCACCTAACAGAGGGCTAACTGTAAGTTGGTTTTCTGCCATTGAAGACTGCAAGCAAATTATCAATGGAAGAATCGTATAGACCTTCTGCTAATATTCCAGTCATTTGGGCGAAAAAAAAGTGGTTTGCCTGGAAAGTTTTGAAAACTTTTTATTTTTATAGATTTTGGGGTGCTCTTTCCAAATTTTCATTTTGCCACCTCGCTTTTTTGCCGCTAACGACGCCATTCGAGGTTAAATGTCGAAAAAATAAAGTTTTCGCATATAACTCCGAATCGGTAAATGCTATCGAAAAGTATTTCATGCAAAACTTGTAGATATTGTGATCCCGAAGAAAAAAGCTTTTGACAATTTTTTTCCTACGACTCACCGTTAAGAAGATATCGACATTTTAAAAAACGTAAAATGACGAAAATGTCACTTTTTCACGTATAACTCCTAAACGGTTCTTATTTTGAAAACATCGGAATGCAATATTTGTACATTATGTAACCCTCTATAGAAAAAAATTATTATTTTTTTCTTAAAAACAACCGTTTTAAAGATATAATTATTTTAAAAGTTTGACAAAAATTCTAAATTTTCATTTTTTCACGTTTTACTCTTAAATGACGAAGTTTTCGAAAAAAAACTTAGACTCAATTTGTAGACCATAATATTTTCTAGAAAAAGTGTAAGCACTTTTTTGCATGCAAATCATAAGTCGCAAGATATTGGTACTTAAATAGCGTCAAATGTCGCAGAAATAGGTTTTTTGCATATATCTTTTAAACTTCACGTTTTATCGGAAAATTATCTGTTAAAAATTTATACATAATGTAACCCTTTATAAGCTTGCATTAACATTTCTTTTCACGCTGGAGGTCTGGGATCGCTTCCCAGCCTCGTCCATCTAAAAACTAAATAAGTTTTTTTTCGGGGCTACTGCCTCTTGCGAGGAATTGACAAATCCTCCAAGAGTATCACTTGTCACGAATAAGTGCTTCTCGTCTAGCCATTCGGATTCGGCATAAAATTGTAGGTCCCTTCCATTCCTGTCGAAAGGCGCACACAGGAATGGTTGCGAGTTGTAAGTCACTAGGCCCTGGTTCTTCATGAGCCGTTGTGCCACGCGATTTATTTATTTTTTTTTTTTTTTAACATTTTTTTTTCTAGCAGCCATAATTTTTATCATATCATTATTTCAATAAGTCACAAAAACTCAAAAATACTGGCTTTTAGCCATTTACTCTTAAATGACGATTTTTACGGAAAATATTTTGAACCCATTTCTTAGATTTTAATATTCTCTAGAAGAAATATTATGACACATTTTTACATATAACATATCAGTTGCAAGATATTTACGACTTCAAAAATGGTCAAATTTCGAAAACAGGTTTTTTGAATAAAAAAAATATTGTTTTGCCTGGAAAGTTTTGAAGCAGTTTTGAAAATGTTTCATTTTTTAGATTTTGGGATGCTCTTTCCGAATTTTGATTTTGCCACCTCGCACCTTTGCCGCTAACGCTGCCATTTGATTGTATTGATTTTTTCTTAAGGTTTAGTTTCCGCATAGGAGTAACGCAAAGAATACTGAAACATTTACAACACAAACAAAATCTCATTTCCACACCACCGTGAGGTAGAGAAAGTGGCGCGCTTTTTTTTGTGTGGTATCCCCAGTAGGCCTAATCCACATGTGTGTAGGCTTTGCGTTGCTCCTACGAGGAAACTATTCATCTTAAGAAAAAATCAATACAGTATAAAATGTGGGAAATTTTGTCAGCTTTAATTTTTTGAAAGACTGTTTAATCGTACAACTAGTTGGAAAAGAGATATTGGCCAGAAAATGTTTTTATTCAAAAATCCTATGTTTTCGAAATCTGACCATTTTTGAAGTCGAAATATCTTGCAACTGATATGTTATATGTAAAAATGTGTCATTATATTTCTTCTAGAGAATATCAAAATCTAACAAATAGGTTCAAAATATTTTCCGTCAATTTCGTCATGTAAGAGTAAATGGCTAAAAACCAGTAGTTTTGAGTTTTTGTGATTTCTTGAAATAATGATATGATAAAAATTATGGCTGCTAGAAAATAATGTTAATGCAAGCTTATAAAGCGTTACATTTTGTATAAATTTTGCATAGATAATTTTTCGATAAAACGTGAAGTTTAAAAGATATATGCAAAAAACCTATTTCTTTAACATTTGACGCTATTTAAGTACCAATATCTTGCGACTTATGACTAGCATGTAAAAAAGTGTAAACACCTTTTTCTAGAGAACATTATGGTCTACAAATTGAGTCTAAGTTTTTTTTCGACAACTTCGTCATTTAGGAGTAAAACACGAAAAACTTGAAATTTAGAATTTTTGTCAAACTTTTAAAATAATTATATCTTTAAAACGGTTGTTTTTAAGAAAAAAATAACAGTTTTTTCCTGTAGGCAGTTACATAATGTGTACAAACCTTGCATTCAGATGTTTTCAAAATAAGAACCGTTTAGGAGTTATACGTGAAAAAGTGACATTTTCGTCATTTTACGTTTTTTGAAAGGTCGATATCTTCTTAACTGTGAGTCGTAGGAAAAATATTGTCTAGAGATTGGCAAAGTCGTGATTATTCAATCACAGGTGTGATTGTGATTGTGATTTACAATTCACTGTGAGTTTAACCTGTGATTGTGATTTATGAATTTAAATTATTTTAAAGGGGGCCATACAAGAGTAAAACAAACAGTTTCAGACCAAATTTGAAACAGAAAAATTAAGAGCACTGGAAAAAAGTGTTCGCTACCAAAATCACTATCACCAATAATCACAAGAAATCCTTATCACGAGGAAAGTAAGTTAAGGATGAAAAACTGCTTTAATTTTACAAATATAAAATAACAAAATAATTAAACTTTTTTAAAAAAAAAAATTAACTTTTCTACAAAAAAATAACTTTCTTACAAGAAAATTTAACTTATTTACAAAAGAAAATTAACTTGTTTACAACAAAAAAAAAATTAACTTTTCACAAAAAAATTAACTTCTACAAAAAAAATACTTTTTTTTACAGACAAAATTAACTTTTCACAAAAAAAATTAACTTCTGTACAAATAAAAATATTACCTTTTGTACAAAAAATAACTTATGCAAAAAAATAAACTTTTTTATACAAAAAAAATAACTTTTTTACAAAAACAAATAACTTTTTTCCAAAAAAATATGTATAAGTTTTTTACAAAAAAAAACATAGCTTTCCCGCAAAAAAATCCAACATTTTCATAAAAAAAGAATAACTTTTTTACAAAAAAATACTTTCTTAAAAAAAAAAACGTACCAGTTAACACTAGGAGGGTTGCAAAACATGTTTTTGTAGGCCTACAGTTGACTATGGTAGTCGCAATGTCAAAGCTAAAAATGTTACTTTTCATTTAAGAACGATCAAAGTTGAAAAAATGGGAAGAGGTTGACAAAAAATAAGAAATAATAAACAAGACAAAATTTTGATTGCGTTAAATTTACTGATTTTCATTTCAATTCAATACCACTTCAAAAATACATTTTTTTTTTACAAATTAAATCATCATCAACTTTTTTTCGAATCGAATCATAAAATAAAATATTAAACATTATTATTCTTTTTTATAATAAAGAAACGATGAAGGTTAACTATAGCTAACGTTGGAAAGAAAAAGAACGCAACCACTGTCAGAGTTCCAACATGTTGGCTGTCAGTTTTGAGTTTGAGTCAATTTTGTTTATTTGTGTGAAAGGTACAAGGCAGTTAGAGTAAAACTTCAAAATAATCTCCAAGAAAAGAGGACTAAGTGTTTGACTAAGAACTAAACGAGCATCGAATTTTGAAAACAAAAATACATAGGTAGTACTTAATTTCAAAACTTTAAGTTTGGAAACAAATTTTTCAAAAACTATTCACTAAAACAACTTTAATTAAATGAAAGGGGGTTTTTTTGGGCTAAGAAAAAAGGTATTTTTGTGCATATTTGTTGTTGTAAAAGTAATTGTTGTTTTTTAATTATTGTTTGTCTGTGTTTAGTATTTTTTTTTTTTAGAAAATTGCCCCTCCTGCCTAAACGGGAGGGAATAGACTCCCCCTCGCGCTTTATATTTGTAACACACCTTATGGGAATAACCATGTAGAATCATTTAATAAGAAATGTGAAATTTTATCTCACATTTAATTTCTTTTATAGTCGCGATTGTTTTGTTATGTGAGCGACTCAATAGGAAAAAAAAAAAGTCAGTCAGATCACAATCATGACTAGGAAAGAAATTCGAATACTCAGTCCTTATCTGTTCATCCTATTTTGATTCTTAATTATTGATTTTTTTTGTAAAATTGTATTTTTTTTTTGTAGAAATGTTAATTTTTTTTTGTTAAAAAGTTTATTCTTTTTTATAAAAAAGTTGAAATTTTTTTGTAAAAATGTTAATTTTTTTTGGTAAAAAAGTTAATTTTGTTTGTAAAAAAGTTATTTTTTTTTTTTTGTAAAAATGTTTTTTTTTTTTTGTATAAAAGTAATTTTTTTTTCGTAAAAAAGTTAATTTTTTTTGTAAAAAGTTAATTTTTTTTGTAAAAAAGTTATTTTTTTTTTGTAAAAAAGTTAATTTTTGTTTGTAAAAAAGTTATTTTTTTTTTGTAAGGAAGTTAATTTTTTAAGTAAAATCGCATTGCAGCGTTATACAATCAGTGAGCCAGTGAACAATCACACCATCCGTTCTTCTTCTAACTTTTATTCTGTTTCATACTTCACTTACTTTCGTCGTGATTTGAGATTGAGATATTTTGTGATTTTTGTGTGGCAGTGATTTTGGTAACGAACATTTTTTTTTGAGTTCTAGTCATCACTGTTTCGTCTTGATGTCGTTGTGGTGTATACCAAAAATCACATTTAAGGCATTCACAGTTTATTTGTGAATCGGTCACAGGTAGTGATTGTGATTTTTGGCCCACTGATCCGAAATCACAGGTCGTGATTTTTTGCTCTTCTCTAATATTGTCAAAACATTTTTTCTTCGGGATAACAAAATCTACAAGTTTTGCATTAAATACTTTTCGATAGCATTTACCGTTTCGGAGTTTTATGCAGAAATCTGAAATTTTCGACATTTAACCTCGAATGGCGTCGTTAGCGGCAAAGGTGCCAGGTGGTAAAATGAAAATTCGGAAAGAGCACCCCAAAATCTATATAAATGAAAAGTTTTCAAAACTACTCCAAAACTTTTAAGGCAAAACTACCAAATGACTGGACTATAAAGCTACACTAATAATTTACATAGCCAGTATACTTAAATTTTTGTTTTAGGTTTGGAAACATGAAGTACCTAAATTTTAACTTTCTTAAAATATTGCATTACAAATATCACCCTGATTCGCTGAAAAAATTTTTTCATATGTACAAATAAAAGGTCAAGATTTGGATAGTTTTCAGAGGGTTTTTTGATTCTATTATCGTCAAAACGTGTCTTCAAAGCACTTGATAAGTTTGTTGTTTTATCGCACTTAGAACCTGGATATTTATTACATTGCGGTCAGAGATATCCAAATGATTTTTATTGTGAATTTAAAATAATCTGTTTAGCCTGTTTTTGCCTGTTGGGTGAAGGTTTATGAAGGTTTCATGTGGGAACATTTGCAAGTTACTTGGAGAAACTTAATTTTAAATTTTAAATACCTAGTTTTTAATGTGTTTTAATAGGTTTTGTAAATATGTGCAAAGATACATATAAATAAAGATGAATAACATAATTAAAGAGTACCATTACAAAATGTATGTTCAAAAGGGTAGTTATGTGCATTCAAGAGGACACAAGCGTCCACAGGTTTTTCTTAAAACCCACCTCTGTCTACCAACTCCTCTCATCTCCTCGTGGTGAACATCGGGTGTCTAGTACCTCAGCTGGAGACGGGGTTTAAATCCCCGTGGAAAGCTGTTGGGTCAGCCAACGAGAGAGGGGGGGAGGAGTGTTCCCACTAAGGCACTTCTCCTTTCATCGAGGCGGCAGCGGACGAATTCTCCAGATGAAATCACCGGTGGCGTCTACAGATCCAGTTAGGTTGAACTACTTAGTGAACAACTAATATGGGCTACTACGACATATTTGTAGCTCAGGCCTATAAGGAGCGGTTTATCCGGTTCCCTACCCTTGGAGTTATACGAAGGGCCTGATCCTCCGGGTTGGGAGTTGTGCGTCGGGGTAACTCCCCTACCACGTAAAAAAAAGTTTGTTCCGAAACAACAACTAGCCTCGGATATGGATGATCTTAAAGTTGACGACCCCAGCAAACGAAACAAGGACAATGAATTTCGGATCTGCACGTGGAACGACCTGTCCTTATACAGAACACGTGCAGCCGAACAATTAGTGGAGAACCTGGACAGGCTAAAGGCTGACGTAACAGCCATCCAGGAAGTGCGATGGGATGGAGAGGGCATACGGAGACTGAAATCGTGTGACATCTACTACGGCGGGTGCTTGAAGGAACAGGGTCAGCGGCACTTTGGTTGTGGATTTGTGATAAGGGGAAGACTTAGGCAAGAAGTCTTGGGTTTCCGAAGTGTAAGCGAGCGCCTCGTCACAATCCGCATCAAAGGCAAATTTAAGAACATGACGCTGATCTGTGTTCACGCCCCCCATGAAAGGAGAGAGGACTCAACCAAAGAAGCATTCTACGATCTCCTGCAGACAACGTATGATATGTGCCCGAAGTACGACGTGAAGATCATTCTTGGTGACTTCAACGCAAGATTCGGAAAGGAGGGCATCTGTGGTTCGATAATCGGAGGTTACAGCCTACACGACGAAACTTCCAGCAACGGACACAGGCTGGCAGACTTTTCGGCGGGGCGAAATGTCATCATCTTGGGGACTTGGCGGCTGCGTGATCAACTAACCGTCAACCAAATCGACCACGTTGCGATAGACGCGAGACATACTTCCAGTATCTTGGACGTCCGAACGTTCCGAGGGGCCAACATTGACTCGGATCACTACCTGGTGGTAGCAGAACAGATGCTGTGAAAAGATTCGATGTCGAGAAGCTTAAATCGCAAGAGACCGCCAGAACTTTTGCAGACCACGTAACACTTATTCTCTCAGGAGGTCCGCCACCAGCATCAAGTGCAAAGGACCAGTGGAAACACTGTCAACAATCCATCAGAAGTGCCGCCTCTGATGTGCTGGGTTTCACTAGGCGAATACAACGAAACCCCTGGTTCGATGAAGAGTGCCGGCTAGCGCATGCAGCTAAGGACGAGGCCTACCAGGCAATGCTGCAGACTCGAACAAGAGCTGCTGAGAGAGTAGCCCGGGAGCTCTACGGGCTGAAACGAAAAGAGGAACGACGACTTCTTAGGAGGAAAAAGAGAGAGCGCGAGAAGCGGGTGCTAGAGTCTATTGAGGGTTGTAGCGGTAGGGGAGATGTTCGAAAATTGTATCAGAGGGTGAAGCGATCAACCCAAGGATACAAGACTAGAACGGAAGCCTGCCGAGATGAGAGTGGGAATATGGTAGTAGACACACAGTCAGTGCTGAGGATCTGGAAAAAACACTTCTCTAGACTGCTTAATGGCGAAGACAGCCAGGTTAGGTTAGGTTAGTGGGCTGACAGTTGATCTTGTTACCGTCACACTTAGATCAGTGTAGATCCATTGTGATACCCTGGGGATTAATCCCCATAAAAGAAACCTGTGATAAATCCTAAGACATAGCCCGTAGAGGGCGTCGATACAGTTCTTACAAGCTGAAGCTTGGAAAAGTCGTTTACAAATTGATGGAAGGAGTGTCAGTTGCTGCGTAAATACCGGGTTGAGGATAGGTTGACGCACCATTGTCTTTTAAGAGCGTGTCCCTTTCCTTTACCCTCACTGGATTGATCAACCCCACACCAGACCGTGTGTGTGTGACCGCTTAAATCCTTTTGTCAAAGATCTGATTGGCCCCTATCAGTGTGGTTTTAGGCCAGGCAAGTCAACCGTCGATCAAATGTTCACACTCCGACAGATTTTAGAAAAATCCCGTGAATTCCAGATTGATACACACCACCTTTTTATCGATTTTAAAGTCGCGTATGATAGCGTGAATAGGGACGAATTATACAGACCCATGTCGAGCTTCGGCATCCCTGCCAAACTCGTCCGCCTGTGCAGGATGACGATGGAGAAATCTCGCTGCTCCGTCAAAATTGGTAAGAACAACACCGATTCCTTTGATGTTGAGAAAGGATTGAGGCAAGGCGACGCGTTATCATGCAACCTATTCAACATCGTTCTTGAAGCCATTGTACGCAACGCACGGCAGAACGAAGCGACCTGTGGCAGGGCCATTTGGGAGCATTGAATCGGAGGTGGCTAAAATGGGATTGGCGGTTAATGAGGACAAGACGAAGTATATGCTGTCATCGAGAGAGGAATCTCAACATCGTCGACTCGGGCAAAATATCACGATGGACAGATATAACTTCGAAGTTGTCAAGGACTTGGTCTACCTGGGCTCCACTATTACATCGCAGAATGACATCAGTGCAGAGATCAAGCGAAGAATATGGACAGCAACGCACCTACCCGACGAGTCTTCGAATCCAACCCCGATGGGGTACGCAGCAGAGGAAGAACCCGTAACAGGTGGCGCAAACAAGTGGATGACGACATCAAAGCACTCGGTGTGCGCAACTGGAAGCGGCTAGCTAGGGACAGAGCTGCCTGGAGGGGCTTGTTAGTTGAGGCCGAAGCCCATCCTGGGCTGTGAGCGCCATCAAAAGTAAAGTAAGTTACAAAATGTATAACCACTTAGAAATGTATAACTACTTAGCATCATCTTTGGATGAGTTTTTATATCTCTGCATGACCCTCTATGGTTAGTGATAAGATCATGCAGCTTGACTAGCCAATTTTTGGGCCTTTATGTTGAACGTTAGGCTTTGGGTGATTACACAACCAAATATTTAAATTCTACCAATACTGAGAGCAATTATGCATAGAACAAGCAACTCAAGGGGGGTCATGAGCACAACAGATCTAGCTGTATACAAATTAAACATGCAATTAACCTTTTTTGAATAAACGAATGATTTTAATTAAACAAATGTACTTTTAACAAATTAGCAAAATTATTCGAAGACAAGATGTGATGTGATCGTGGTGATGGTCAAACAGCAAAGAGAATGAGTCTAACTTGCTAACTAGAAAAGACATGTTATGTTTTATGTACATACATAGTGTGTTCAATACAAGAGAAGAAATCAACTATTTTCCGTTAGTTAGAATGCAAATACAAGATAAGTTAAATAAAATTAAATTGAAACATAAATATAGGGTGATTCGGTTTTTAGGTTGATGTTTTTGCTGACTTGGGTTTTGTTTTGAAGCACATTTCAGAACACTAGCTTTTGATCCTAATTTAAACAAACTCATATAGAAAAACAAAAGTTGAATCTCCCAAGGGGGGTCATGACCCCCATGACCCCCCCTCTTGGATCCGCGCTTGATTTACAAGCAAAACTTCATTCGATGTTCGGCGTAGTAATGTCTACATCCAACACATTGAACACTGTTCTGCACCCATATCAAGCCAGACTTTAAATGACGTTAATTTTCGTCAATAAGCACATTACCTATCTTACTAAACCATATATAAATTAACTCTTGAAAACATAAATGATTGCCAAATACCTATTCATTTCACATAGCATCTTATTTCAATTCTTCGGGAATGACAAAGAAAACAAAAATAAGAGTCATAATGAGGCTAGATGCGCGGGAACATAGTGCCTTTCACATGAGCTACGAACTGCGGATAAATCGGGTGCCTGAAACAATTTTCAGACAATGGGCACCCAGACTTTAAATGACGTTAAATTTCGTCAATAAGTACATTATATATTTATAACTATGTTAACTATATATAAATCAACTCTTAAAAACATAAATGATTGCCAAGTGCCTATTCATTTCACATGGCATCTTATTTCAATTCTTCGCGAATGCCGCCGAAGAAAAACAAGAGTGATAATAAGGTTAGTCGCATGCGAACAATTAAGTGCCTTTGTGCCTGTCCACATTGGATTTTTAATGCTTGGTGTTAACATGTTCGTTGTGTCCATACGATGAAGAGTAAATCCTCTCAGTTCAATCTACCCATCCCTATCTCCCACCCTTGAAATCTATTTATCTTTCACTCACACAATAAAATATCTATCATGTTGAACCCAAGAATATTATTTGAAAGTGGCGCATCGGTGCAATTTGGGTGGAATCTACCCATCTCTTTTTCACTCACATAAAATCTACCTGTCTCACTGCATGCACCTAGCATTAAAAATCCAATGTGGACAGGCACTTTCACAAGAGCTACGGATCGGGTGTCTATTGTTTCGCTTTTGTTATTTCGCTTATTGTTGATTCGTTTATTAATGTTTATTTTGAAAACGTTTTTTGTTTTTTTTGTATGTATTTTTTTTTTAATTAATTTCGTTTAACAATCAGCGTAACAGTTATTGGCACCCCAAATTTTTGACCCAACTATTGGCACCCCATCATTTAACAGTTATTTTCTCAGTAACCCGGTGTCCGAATAAGTCCATTTATTTTTCATTTTGAATTCTAACATTTTTCTCTTATATCTGCGTTTTTAGTTTTAAGACATTCTTTTTAAACTCTGTTTTCCGAGTGAAATTAAAAACACGCTAAAAAAATTAAAAAATCTTCGAAATTTCCATTGTTTTGGTTAAGGAGGATTTTGTTAATAATACATTATATGAGCCGTTTTTAAATATATCTTGTTAAAAAAATTATTATTTTATTAATAAAAAGGGTGCCAATAATTAGATCCAAAAAAAAACTAGGGTTCAATTATTGGCAGGGGGTGCCTATCCTACATCCTATGCAGCTACAATGATTGGCACTGCCAATAATTGTACTTTTATGAGTGCCTATAGTTGTATAATTCAACCGTTATTGATTTCAGTTTGAACAAACTGCCAGAATACCATATTAAATGTTTAAAGTAACGTAACTTCCAATTTCTTCTTGTAAGGTTTGTTCGAAAAAAAGGGAGCAACGTCTTAAATGCTAATATTGGTTGACGAGAAATTCAGTTTGCTTTGTAAAAATACAAATACTTGATTTAATTTACTAAATTTGCAATGAAAGAAAAATAATATGAAAGTAATTCCATTATTTCAACTAATTGAATTTTCATGGAGTTAAAAACTATTTTTGGTCCTATTTATATATTACTATTTATATTTACTTTGATATCATTTTTTTTTTTTACAAAAACATGTTATTAAGTACCCTTTTCTTATGAAACCCTTATTTTTTCTCTAAACAACAGCTTATTTTATTTTGTTGACAAAAAATAAGTTCAAAATTATAAACAAAATAAAACTAAAATTGGAAATTCAGAAAAGTTTGAATATTTGCTTAAAACTACGTCTAAGCTACTGAGTGCTAAAAAGATCGAACGTTTAAAAAAACTATTCTACAACTATCAGATACGCTTTGCGTCACGCCAAAATTGATACAAATCAATCCATTATTGTATTGGCTTTGTTTCAGTAGGCATTTCTTTCTTTAATTTTTGTTTGTATATATGTATAATTCCTATTTAACGAACCGCACGTGATGACTGCCAATCAATCAATAAACTAACTAATAGATAA
The DNA here is from genome assembly GCA_949320155.1 of Melangyna quadrimaculata. NCBI lineage: Eukaryota > Metazoa > Arthropoda > Insecta > Diptera > Syrphidae > Melangyna > Melangyna quadrimaculata. Next base: position 11,409,797 of record OX439486.1, read on the forward strand.
CAAAATAATCGAATTCCAAAAATATAGATATACGTAGAGACAAAATGCAAAACAACCGTTGTAGAAATAACCCAAGCTTAATTAATCCATAATAGTTGTAATGGAAATGAAATGCAAAACAAGTAAAAAAACAAAAGAAGAAATTCGAGTTAATTGTGAAATGAATTCAAAACAAAATATAAAAAACGTTTTCAAAATAAACAATAATAAACGAATCAACAATAAGCGAAATAAAAAACGCGAAACAATAGACACCCGATTTATTCGCAGTTCCTACCTCATGTGAAAGGCACTTAATTGTTCGCGTGCGACTAACCATATTATCACTCTTATTTTTGATTTCTTCGACGGCATTTGCGAAGAATTGAAATAAGATGCCATGTGAAATGGATAGGTATTTGGCAATCATTTATGTTTTCAAGAGTTGATTTATATAATAGTTTAGTTATGATAGGTAATTGTATAAAACAATAGGCACCCGATTTCTTCGCAGTTCGTAGCTCATGTGAAAGGCACTTAATTGTTCGCATGCGACTAACCTTATTATCACTCTTATTTTTGTTTTCTTCGGCGGCATTCGCGAAGAGTTGAAATAAGATGCCACGTGAAATGAATAGGCATTTGCCAATCATTTATGTTTTCAAGAGTTGATTTATATAATAGTTTGGTTATACATAGGTAAAATGCTTATTGACGAAATTTAACGTCATTTAAAGTCTGGGTGCCTATTGTCTGAAACAATACGCACCCGATTTCTTCGCAGTTCGTAGCTCATGTAAAAGGCACTTAATTGTTCGCGTTCGACTAACCATATTATCACTCTTATTCTTGATTTCTTCGGCGGCATTTGCGTAGAATTGAATTAAGATGCCATGTGAAATGAAGAAGAAAAAAAAAAGAGTTAATTCATATATAGTTTAGTTATAGATATATAATGTGCTTATTGACGAAATGTACCAATGTCCATTGACAACCGCTGACAAGAATAGAAAATATCGTTAAATTTTAGAGCACACTGTGGGGTGTGTATTCATTATAATTAAAAAGCTTTAAAACAAAAATAATTTGTATATTATTCCTTTCTATATTAACTGCAACAAATGGAACGAGGACTACGAACTGCTTAACAACATTATGTTGCACCTTGCAAGCAAAAGAATTTTGGTAATTGGAGATTTTAATGCGAGAATCGGTGAATTACGAGTGACAACAATTCGAAGTACGAACAACAGTTTTATAAACCAGGGCCACAGAATCTCAATGGACGAAATATACAACCAGAATGGTGCTAATCTGTTAGAACTTCTTCAGATGTTTGACTGTACAGTTTTAAATGGCTGTACCAACGGTGAAGCTTTATGTTTCTCGGAGGACAAGGCAAATCAGTCATCGATTATTGTGCTGTTTATAACAATTTGAATGAACTAGTGCAGAAGATTGAACTCCAGCGTATAATTTATTCCGATCACATGCCGATAATTGTTGAATGGTTAGATGACAACACACTCATTTGACAATTGACAAACCTTAAACTGCTATCACGGTTAAAATGGAATGAGAACAGTGTTAATGTTTATCAGCAAAGCTTGGACGAAAACCTCTCGAGCTTAATGATGTACTGACTGAGTCAGCTGAAATGGATGCAAACAAACTTATTTCTTGTATACGGAGCTCCACAAACAATACTTGTAACAAAAAATGCTCCAAATTTAAAAAGAAATGGTTTGACAAGGATTGTATGCAATCCCGAAAGAAATCATTTACTCTTTTGAATGCAGTGCGTAACTCAAACTGTCCAAGTATTAGGAAGTGGTACTTCGAAGAAAATGCACGTTACGAAAAACTTTGTTTAAAAAAGAAAACAGAGTTTGAAAATAATCAAGCGTGTGCACTTGGCCAAGTGAAAAACTCGAAAGAATTTTGGAAGACTGTCAGGGAGATCAACGGTAAAAAATTTTCAATTGGATTAGGAATTTCCGCTGATGATCTATCTTTGCATTTTCAAAGCCTCTTATATGGCAGGTCTTACGTCCAATTTTCGTAAACGGTACCGATGATTCTCGATGAAATTTTGTATAGTGAAATCTCGCTTAATGAAATAAACGCTGTTATTATGAATGGAAAAAATGGAAAAGCACCCGGTGAAGATGGAATCCCACATGAATTTTTTAAGAATGCTACCGTTTCTTTTCATACCCACCTTACGTCACTGTTCAATAAAGTTTTTTTGGGAGAAGATGTCCCGTTATCTTTCAAAAAGACGGTTATTTTTCCAATCTATAAAAAAGGTGACTCGAACAATTTGGAAAATTATCGAGGAATCTCTTGCATGAATGTTCTGGCAAAATTATTCTGTGGTGTCCTGGTTAAAAGACTGGAAACATGGGTTGATACTATTAACATCCTCTCAGACTTTCAGGCTGGTTTCTGAAAAAATTTTTCAACCATTGACCATATTTTCACGTTAACGTCAATTGTCAAAGCGTTTCAGGCCCGAAACAAGAAGAATACGCCGTTTTTTAGATTTTAAGGCAGCTTTTGACCTCTTAAATCGAAATGCTCTCTTTTACAAGCTATCACAACTAGGTATTTCTACAAAATTCATACGTGTTATAAGAGAGCTATACTCGGAGTCAAAAGCAGCTGTGTGGGATAACTCAAGCTACTCATAATGGTTCCAAACTGATAACGGTGTAAAACAAGGATGCCCTCTTAGTGCTCTTTTATTTGCACTTTTGTAAACAATGTGGTATCGCACCTTCCTGGAGGAATCCGAATCGCATGTTTAAACATCAATGTTCTATTATATGCCGATGATCTAATGTTACTTTCCGAATCACCAAAAAATCTCCAACTAATGATCAATTGACTAGCTGATTACTGTTATAAATGGGGTCTTGTCATTAATTCAGACAAATCAAAAGTCATGGTTTTTGCAAGAGCATCATCAAGGCACCCGAATCCTTACAATTGGTCTTTCAAATGGTGATAGCTTGGAGATCGCTGAGGAATATAAGTATCTGGGAGTTTAGCTTAACAGGACACTTGATTTCAGCAAACATCTTACAGAGAAATCAAATGCTGCACAAAGTTTGATCAATGTGTCATGGAGAACCATCTTTGTGAAAAATCACATCAAACTTTCAGTGAAGTACAAAATATTTGATGCTGTGATAAAGTCTACATTGTGTTACGTTGCTCAGGTAGAGGAATATGAGGCCATCGAACGATTCCAAAGGAACTTCTTAAAAAAACTTTTTAACTTACCGCTCAGATCGCTAAGTTATGCACTTTATCTCGAAACAGGACTTCCTAAGATATTTACTTTCACTCTGAAATTGCCAGCTGATTACATCGTGAAGGTGCTATCTTACCAAGATGATCGCTTATCGAAAAAAATGGCGTTTTACGAATTGAGGAATAAGGATTGGTGGATGGCAAAGTGGAAGACTATCTGATGCTTGTGGAGAGGTTGATCCGGTAAACGCAGAAAACTTTAACTTATTTAAAGAACAGCTTTATCGTATTATTCAAAAACATGAAAGTTCTGTGCGAAATACCTTCATAGTGAAAGCTCGTGAATCAAAGAGTAGAATACTGTACGCACAGCTCAATTCCAACATAATGCCAAATAACTACTTTAATGACCTGCTTAGCTATAGAGAAATATCACTTATATTTAAAGCAAGATGTGAAGTGATCGGTCTTAACGGAAGCCCTTACAATGGAAGTTGCAACCAATTCTGTTCGTTGTGTAATCTTAAATCTAAAGAAGACTGCTTCCACTTTGTTGCTATATGTCCGCTATTTTTTTCCACAGCGACTAAAATACTTTGGGAAGAAAACTTTAACAATCCAGGAAACAATCATCATTTTGAACGGGTTAAGGTGGAAATCACTGTACAACTTTCTAAAAGTAATATATAAATATAGGTTGTTACTGATAACAGAATTTGTATAAAAAATAAAAATTATAATAGGTATATTAAAATTCTTTAATGCATTAATTTTTGTAAATTATATTTTCTAACCGAGCTGTCAGTAAAGCCATAGGTTTAAAATTAATCTTATTGTTAAACAATGTACTTAGAAGAAAGAAAAATAAATGAATTATTTACTTACTTACTTAATTAAAAAGCAGCGTTTGTCAACAGAAAAATAAACAAACGATGGCGAAATGATTGAAATCAAACTGAACAAAAAACTTATCAAAAGAAACGAAATAATCAAAAACGAAACAGTTTAAGATGGAATAAACATAAAGCGAAATAATTCAAACACGAAATGATCGAAAAAAGAAACTATCAAAAATGAAATGAAATTAAAATAAAATAATTGAAAAAAAAAAAACGAAAATTGTCGAATTAAAAAATAACAAAACGACGCACGTAGACGAAACAACAAAAATAAAAACGAAATAAAAAAGACGAAACGAACGATACCCGAATAAATCATTTTAACCACTTTAAAGAGAAAATATCAACTTCTCGATGAAGTGAAATAATAATCTCATTTACAAAAAAAAACGAGTTTTAATAACAAAACATTTTCTACGCGACTAACAACAAACGTTTGTGGACTGTGAAATTCGCAATCCACATCAACAGGACGTGTTCCACAAAATTGCGAATAAATAATTCGCTCGAAATAAACCTCAGTTATCCATCTTACTTGGCTCTATTGAGTCAGAATTCGTAGCTCTCCAGCGACCGCTCGTGTGAATGAGACGTCAAAATTAATTACCATTCGCAATTCGCAGCTAATATACTTGTACATGTACATGTCACTTTAATTCGTTGCTGTGTGGAAGGCGAATAGAGTTTGACAATTCGTAACAATCGATAGCAATTTGTGACGACAAATTAATTTTATCAAATCCCTTTTATTTACTTTATGAATTAGATTTCTACCATTTTTCTGGATTTTTTGAAGAATTTAGGTCTATAAATGTATTAAATCTCATTTGTTAGTTAGTTCATTCTTCGTTCGTTGATCGCTGTCATGTTAATATAGTCCTTTATACGATTATGTATTTATTATACCTAAATTGGGTTCCCATAAATAACCAATAAACGTTCAAAGCTCAATTTAGTGAGGTTATAGTTATATTAATAAGATTCTTACTTGGTATACTTTTATTGGGTTGATTGGTAGGTAAGGCATCCTCTCCTATCGAGTCATAGTCATAGCCTCCATCATAAAAATATGAGGACTGATATTTTATGTGACTGTAGGTATGTAGTTAGAATTCTTCTATTCATTGCATGTGTGCGGAGTTCTACCCATAATAATCGTGCTAATATTGACATAAGACGGCATGCAAATTTCGCCTAAGTAGTCGGTTTTTAAAATGTGAAAGGAAAGGAATCATGTTCTCGTGTCGCTTGGAAACCAAGGCAAGGCACCATAAGCACCAAACACCCAGACTACGAGTATATGGGAAACTAGGAGCTTGGCTTCATTCGACTTGCGAGATGTGAGAGGCTGTGTTGTACGAGTATAAGGAAACTCTCATAGGGGTAGGAAAACACGATGTAATTACGCTATCCGATAGGAACACGCTACATACACCCCGATTGAGTGAGTGGATTGTACTTATCTTAAAACTGGTGGCAAATCGCCCGCCAAGCACTTGACTCACGTCATCATCTCCGTTTTTTATTCACATCGTAATATGATGTTCTCTTCACAAATATATCAAAGAATATGAACATAAAATGTGCTACTAGGTCGCACATAGTTGCTCTTAGGTGGTTTAAGGTGGCTTAGCATTGAAGACAAAATGTTTGCTGTTGTTAATGGCAATTTTTCTGTTCTGTTCCATACTGTTCTGATCGATGCCAATTGTTCAAAACCTCAATTTTTAGTTGCGGCACGTATGCACATTGCACATTGGTATAACAACTATAAGAATACAAAAATCTAAATCATTCGAGCTATTTACGAGGAATTTATTAAAAAGGAACGCCAATTGTAACACGGTACAAACCGAATTTTTCCCTCTAGGGAACTGGTAATAAATTTAGAAATTGGCACAAATTCACCCCTCCATTTCGAGTTTGTATGTTTATGAGCAGACAAAAATTATTATTATGCGACTAAGAAACCAATACTTGCCCTGTAACCAAGTTAAAAACCAGTGAGTAAAGTAAAACGTCGTCGTCGTCCTCGTCGCTCGTCAGCCTCATTTTGGAATAGAGTGGGAAGCACGCTCACGTTAACAGCAATCTCTGTTGTATGTTATGCTCGACGCTTGAGATCTGATGCTTGATGGGAGGTAGCTAGGTACATACGAGGCGATGGCATACTCTTGTTGAGATACTTTTATTGTGCATTCCAACAAACCCAAGTCTGTGAAGAAAAATCAATGGTATACCGGTGATGCTGATGCTGATGTTGATGCTGAAGCTGATGATGTTGCTGGAGCATGCTTTAATTTTTAAATAAATTGAAGGGTTTTCGTTTTTAAATTTCCCCCTATTCTTAGGAGTTTTTTTGTACTTTTAAACGTTGTGTCTTTGATTCTTCTTCGTCCTAAATGCTATAAACTTCAACATCGTATTCTTGAACATATCATGCTTGCCAGCAATTGGAAAGAAATATAAACTTACTGTGTTAATGGCAGGAACTGCGATAATAGACAATAGATTTTATTAGATGGATTAAATTAGGTTTTTATTCGAAAAACACAAAATTTTATTATTATCATTAATTGTATTAATAATAAATTATTTAATATTTGTGACCTTTTTATCGATAAAGATAGATATATATAACTTTTAGTGGGCTGCAGGTCAATAATTACAGATGTTATTTAATATGCAACGTTTCGAGCGTGTTTATGCTCTTCATCAGGCCTTTATTTATAAAAAAATATAAAAGTTTTACATACAAACATTAATAAAAAGAAATATTATATATGACGTCAAGTAACTTACAAACAATATTCAAAGATTTAATTTAAAAAAAATCACTCATTATACACAATATTCTCAAGCAACAAAATTGGTGGACAGGAAAAAAACGTCCATTTCTCTAAACAATCACGTATACTTTATCCTACTTTGTGTTGTTGGTCGCTTAATCAGTTGGCTGTATGCACTGCTGAGCTTTTCACAGTCTGATCTTCGGTTGACAGCATTGTTGTTGTTAATAATATGTAGCATCTCCAGCAACATTCTCTTTGAATAATGTTGCTCTGTTTGAAAAATCTCCACATTATCCAAATCTGGTTTATGTTTTTCTTGCAAACAGTGGAGAGGTAGTGCAGTTTTTTGTGCAGCCCCGCTGTTTAAATCTGATCTATGACCAGACAGACGATTTTTTAGTTTTTGCTTGGATGTACCTAGACCGATGAACAAGTTGTCTCTTTCGCACCCAAGCAATTTACCTTATAAACAATGTCGGCTATCTCCATCTTATCCACTCGATTCAAATCGGTGTGTTGGTTCGGCACGAGAGCTTATGTTAATTAAGTGCACCGCGAAATTTTCGCGTCAACGCAGTGGCCAAAGTTATAGATATTTAAGATGGCGCTAATTTTTATACACATACTAGCAACCCTTTATTGTCGTAAATTATAGTTAAAATATTTATTTGATTTTTCTTAGTGTCATAACGATTTAAAAAAAATCAAATTCGTATGAAAAAATGCTGTTTTAAATAAATCAAAATGATTATTTTATTAAAAAAGCATTTTTCATACCATTTTTGATCTTTTAAAATCGCTACAAAAGTCACTAAAAAAATAAAATAAATATTATAGCGATACTTTACGATAGTTAAGGATACCAATGTGTACAAAAATTAGCGCCAGGTAAAATGTCTTAATTTGACCACTGAATTGACAGAAAAATTTCGCGGTGCACTTAATTAATATTAGCTCTCGTGCAGAACCTAACACACTGATTTGAACCGAGTTTCGATATTTCATTTTGTAATTTCCTAGAGTACTTGAGTACAGTGTGAAAACCTCCATTTACTGTGAACGAAGACGTTTGCATCTTATGGTTGGAGATTGTATTGAATTGTGGCGTACCTAACCAAACCCGCCCCACTTTGCCATTTTTTTTTTTTCAAATCGATTCATTTCAGTTCTTTTTATGTTCGGTGTATACCCTACTAAGGAACAGATAAAATTCAAAAGTTCGCAGATCCTTGAAAGTACATATATTTATATTAATTTTTTTTTTTCAAATCTCATTTCTATCTAAAATTTAATACTTTTTTATCTCATTTGTCTCTATAGTTAAAGCTTCTGGATTTTTTGATACCCAAGGACCAAATTTTTCCACTGAACCACCACATCGCGTAGAATTCACAAGTACGGCGGGAACACTCGTAGATTGCACAGCTCATGGTAACCCCGCACCAAGTGTGGAATGGCTGGACAAAGACAATAATCCCATCACATCAGTATCTAAGGTAAGCACTAATAAATCTATATACATTATACATAAATGTAACTAGCACCTGGAGCGGAGATCCAAAATATCGAAATGCCCAAAATCTAAGATATAAGATATAATTATTTTAAAATTTTGAAAAAAATTCTTAATTTCTGTTTATTTTTTTGTTGTGTTTTACTTTTATATGACGAAGTTGTCGAAAATAACTTGCACTCCATTTGTAGACCATAATATTTTCTACAAAAAATATATGACGATTTTTTCCATAAAGGTCATAAGTCACTAGATACTGCTACTTCAATAGCGACAAATGTCGTAAATACAGTTTGTTCGCATACATCTTTTAAACGGCGAGTTTTATCGAAAATTATATTACGAAAATTTAAACATTATGTAACCGCCGCACAGTGGTAAAAATGCGGGTTCTAGGTGGACATTGCTTCTTAACTCTAGAAACAATGTTGATTTTGGTTTGTAATGATGACGATATGTTTTCAAGTTACTCGAAATATGTTATTCAGATTACAATACTACGACGTTGCGAGGCAACCGTGTCGTAGCCCTTCATTTACCCTGCAATGCTTCTACTAGTTAAATAAAAAGATTGGGATGTAACATTATTATTTTTTATTTAAAATAAAATCACAAAACTTATAATTTTTACAAAACTCCATAAAAAAGGAATGTATAAAAAAAGGAAACAAATATTTAAAAGCAGGAAAAGTTCATTTGGTACACAAAAATATCTATACCTACTTGTCGATTGTTGACTCAGCTAACACTGTGCTAGAGTGAAATTATTTTTTAAGTGACGTCATTATGGCAATTGAAAACTTCCATAAACCCTCAAAATTTCAATTTATCGTCAAAAAATAGATTTTGAAACTTTTCATGCTTCAAAATTTGCTTGTAACTTTTCGATAGATTTAAATTTTTTTTTTTTTTTTCATTTTTGAAAACAGAAATTTCCATTTTTTTTTAAATATAAACTTTTACGTTCACGCTTAAAAGTTGTGTGCAGAATTTTTGGATTGAATCTAAAAATTACATATTTTCTTTACGTTTTTTAGACTTTGATGAAAGTTTTAAGCAACATTTTGAATTTCTTTTTTCTTGAACTTCTTTTTTGGTTTAACTTTAATTTTAATGATTTTAAAATGTTGAGTCGAAATCGGTCAGAAATTGTGGAAGCTATGATTTTTGAGGTTTTTATCCAAACAATTTGCACACAAATTTTAAGTGTGAACGTGAATGTTTATATTTTTTAAAAGTAATTTCTGTTTTCACAAATGAAAAAAATCTTAAATCGATCGAAAAGTTACTGAGTAAACAAACTTTGAAGCATGAAAAGTTTAAAAAACGGTTTTTTGATTGACTTGGCCTATAAAAAGTTCTATTCCACGCTCATCAATAATACCTTTTAAAATTAGTTGGCCGCTTACATATATATTTGCGAACGGAAGCGTCCTTTTCTTGGGAAGTTTGCTCTACCCAGACGTCAGCTCTTTTCGCTAATAGGACATTTTTCTTGAAATAAGATGTTTCTGAAGGCTTATGGTTCTATATGGTTGTAAATTTAAACTGTGCCTACAGTCGGCAAATTCAAGAACAAGATAGTGAAAACCAGAAACTGAAACTAGGTGGGAAAAAAAGCTGCCGCTCATCAAACATTAAGTTAAGTTTAGGTTAAGTTTAAATAATTCGAGTTGTTTAGTATACTAGGTATACTTTTTAATTGTATCAGCTCTAATGCTTTTTATATAACTGTTATAACATCTGCTAAGATCTTCTAAAAAAAAGAAATAGTGGGCTTCAAATATAAGACATACACACTATATTAAAATTGCTTATTTATGCGTGGGGTCGTTTAAACAGATTTTGCTTTAAAATGAAAGCACTGTTTCTACACGTGCTATTGTCTGAAAATGGTCGAACTTCGAATTTATAGGATTTTGTAATAAAACTTATATAAAACTATATATGTAAATTGTATTTAAACGAATGATCTATATAGTATATACTTTCAAAGACGAACCGGACAAAACGATCTACAAAACCAATAAAGCTGTGGCATACGCAGATGGGGGCTTGAGCCCCCCCCCCCCAAGCAAAATGACATACTGTGCTAAGATTTCAGATAATATAGAAGAAAGATTTTTGTATTATTCTTTCTAGTAAGTTTTGTGTTTGTTAAATTTAAACTTTAACTTTATTTAAAAAAACAAAACTAAAGGCATTCTCTTATTATCTTCCTTTTTTCTATTACTTTTTTGTGTGATGGTCAACTGCTTTGAATAAAACAATAACAGTTATTTAAGTTCACCCAACTTACTTACTTACTTACTTAGGTCCTCGGACCTATTACGTCCGTGATGTTTCCCTTACGGGACATAGGGCCTCCACTACACCTACGCGCCATCGTGTACGATTTCTTGAAATATATTTCAGCTCTCTCCAACTTTTCCCCAGTCGTGCCGATTCCTGTTCGACCGTTCTTCGCCATGTACTTCTAGGCCGGCCCACTTGTCTTCCCTCCTGTGTGAGCGGGTTCCACTGCATTGCTTGAGATGCAATGCACCGATCGCCTTTTCGAAGCGTATGGCCAATCCACTGCCACTTTCTTCTTCGTATAATGGAGTCTATGGGCTCCTGACCCGTTCTCGTATGAAGTTCGGCATTGGAGATACGGTTGGGCCAGAAAATCCTAAAGATGTTTCGTAGACATCTATTAACGAAGGTTTGCAGCTTTCTAGTGACAATTTCAGTGACTTTCCAAGTGCTGCAGCCGTAAAGCAGAACGGATTCAACATTGGAGCGGAACAGTCGTAGCTTGGTCTTTAAGCTAAAAGAGTTGTTTCTCCATATTTTGGACAGCATTCCGAACGCAGCCTTTGCTTTTCTGATTCGGCTGTTTACGTCCAGTTCAGTTCCGCCACCCGTAGAGATAATACTCCCAAGATATTGGAAATCCTCTACCATCTCTACCGGTTGTCCAGAAATATTTACTTGGATTGATGAGGAAGTTCCAAGGCTGATCCTTTTAGTTTTTGCCGAGTTGATCTTAAGCCCTACGATTTCTGCTTCTCTCTCCACCCTTGTTGTCATTTGATGGAGATCCATGATCCTATGAGAGAGTAAGCATACGTCGTCCGCGTAGTCCAGATGTTTGAGGTGAGATTGCAGAGTCCACTGAATTCCCCCATTTCCATTTGACAAAGCTGCGTGCAGTACGTCACTTATCACCAACAGGAACAGTATTGGTGACAGTATACAGCCTTGCCTAACTCCACTTTGGATTTCAAACTCCTCTGACAGCCTACCTTTGTGCAAAACGTGACACCTGGATCCATCATATGTAGCCTTGATAATAGCAATCAATTTATCTGGGATGCCCCTCCTGTGCAAAGCAAGCCAAATAAATTCTCTATTGACACTGTCGAACGCCTTTTCAAAATCGATGAACAGCAGGTGAAGTGGTGATCGATATTCAACGCACTGTTCGATGATGATCCTCAAGGTGTTGATGTGATCAACACAGGAAGATCCAGTGCGGAAACCTGCTTGTTCGGCGTCGAGTGTGTCTTCGAGGTGGTCTTTAATTCGGTCCAATATTATCCTTGCTATTATCTTGGCTACTGCAGGCAGAACGCATATTCCTCTCCAGTTTTCGCACTGTGTGAGATCTCCTTTCTTTGGGAGCTTGACAATCATTCCTTTTTTCCACTCTTCAGGAAAGCTCTCTGCTTCCCAAGCTCTCTTAATAAGTGGGTGCAGTAGCTCGCTAGATGTCGTTGGGGCTGCTCCTAAGAGCTCTGCAGGAATACCGTCAAGTCCAACCGCTTTGTTGTTCTTCAGTGCTTTGATGGCGGTGATAATTTCTTCTTTACTGGGGGGTACGGTCGGGAAATTGTTACTTCGGGTAGCTCAGTGGGAGTAGGGTTCACTTCACTTGCGAAAACGCGGTTTAAAACCGCAGAAAAGTGTTCCCTCCACCTTATGAGCTGGTCCTCATCCGAAATTAGCAGGGATCCGTTTGTGTCTTTAACCAGGTGTTGTTTTGAGCTCTGGACACCAGTGAGCTCTTTGGTAATTCTGTAGACGGTCCTACTGTCACACCTACTAGCGGCTTCTTCTGCTTCTGTAGCCAGTGCGTTGATGTAGTTACGCTTATCACGTCGCACACTACGGTGAACTTCCCTCATCTTCATGCGGTACGTAGACTCAAGCTCGTTTCTCCCTGCTGCTGGGGTAGCTGCGATGCGAGCTTTAAGGTGTTTCCTTTCTTCGATCCTTGCCCAAGTTTCGTCGGAAAGCCAAGCACTATTTCTTCCTTGCGCCCGGCCGACTATACTTTCAGCACCGGATATGAACACATTTTTCACAGCACACCAATGATTTTCGATGGATGTGGTTTCCGTGCTGCTGATTGCGTTCAATCCTTGTGAAAGGTGGTCCCCTAGTTGTTGGCGCACTGCAGGATCCTTTAGTCTATCTGTATTAAACTTGGGCATTCGAGTGTTTCCTTGGGATCTCCGAACTGCAGCTGTACGCAATCTTACGGTAGCAACCATCAGATGGTGGTCCCGGGCCATTCCCATGTCAGCACCTCTTCTGTTACGGACGTCCTGGAGACTGCTTCTAAAACGCCGGCTGATCGCGAAGTGGTCAATTTGGTTGGAAGTTGCTTGTCTGTCAGTCGACACCCAACTGACTTTGTGGCACGTCTTATGCTCGAACATGGTCCCTCCAATAACAAGGCCGTTGGCGTTGCAGAAATCGACAAATCGTTCGCCATTGTCGTTTCGGTTACCAACACCATGTTTTCCCATGACATGCCTTAGCCCAGTGTTGTCATTGCCAACCTTGGCATTTAAGTCTCCCATCACCATAACTATATCACCTCGTGGAACGCTATCATAAGCAGCACTCAGCCGGTTATAAAAGGCCTCCTTCTCCTCGTCAGAAGAGAGCAAAGTTGGGGCGTAACACTGTATGATGGTGACGCGACGTACTCTAGTCCGGAACCTGGCTTTCAGGATCCTGTCACCTAAAGGCTCCCAGGAAATTAGGCTTTTGAGAGCTGTTTTGGAAAGCAGCAATCCAACGCCAGATTCCCGAGCGCTTCCAGGTGTTTTTCCGGAATAGAATAGTACAGTGTTACGGGTTGGTGACTTGAACTTCCCCGAACCCAGCCATCTAACTTCACTTATCCCTAAGATGTCCATCCTATACCGCATGAATTCCTTCTCTAGTTGCAGGAATCTGGCATTCTGAGGACCTTCTTTTCCATTGTCAAGAAGCGTCTTCACATTCCAGAAACCAATCTTTGTCCGGGTACAATAGCCAAAAGTCGTCAACGAGTTATCATTAATTATCCGAGGCGTAGTGTTGGTTTCGGTAGCGGGTTGATTTCAGTTACGGAGAATGCTAACCTCCGTAACCTATCCTAGAAAGCTAGGCCTTTTCGCACTTGTAATTTTAGCCTATTTATGTATATTGGGATACATAAATAGTTGCCCGGGGACCACCACGAGGAGGTAAAACAAGCACTTCATCGTGACTGATTGTTGCGCTACTGGCCCAGACCAAGTTCTGAGCAATCAATAGTTTCCCGATCAGGCACGATGCAGTTCACCCAAAAGCCCTCAAAATTTGTGGTTAGCAAGTTAAGAGAGCAAATGCTGGTCAAGGAAAAGTACGAGATGTAAAGCAGTGCCTTTTCTTGACCAATATCTTCAGGCTCAGTGAACGTTTTGTAACATAAAATATTTATACAATACATATTTAAGAAAATCTGTGAACTGCATACTTGATTGCCAAATGCTATGACTAATACTACGACATAAGACATTAAGAAAGCTAGTACCTAAATTGACGAAATTTCGAAAAGCTGCCTCTAACTCAGAGGTAGACAATCTTCTCATACTCTTTTTTGTAAGTTAATGAGCCGTATTCATAGTCATTTTAAACTTTTATGTTAAAAGAACACTTAAACCTTTAGTTGTCCGAAATTTATTTTAGTTTTTGTCAATGCTCTATTATTTTTGACGTCCAATAATTTAATGAACTTTTATATTGATTAAAACAGAAATCGATTTCGAATAACTTGATATAATCTTTCTTATTTAAACCCTTACTCAAGTAAAACATGAGATTAGCAAAACCACGACCTTTGAAAAATGTAACCATTTTTTTCATTGTAATTACATAGTCTTATCTCATGGTCGAGATAAACTAAACATAATGTTTTTTTTTTTTCTTTTTATTATTCTTTATTTATTATTTTAAATTTACAATTGTTTTATTTTAAACTCCAAAAGGAGGATTTTAAATTTACAATTGTTTTATTTAAAACTCCAAAAGGAGGCCGATGTCTTCAGCTAGGCTGCACCTCACAATTGGATTGTCGGATTAGAACTCATTTATAAAATAATTAAATCTAAGAGGTGAACTATTCCATAAACGCAAAATGCTTCCCGTGGGAAAGGAATGCGCGCGATCGCAGAATATTCATATTTCATATTAATAAAATGAAATATGAGTGTTTTCTTTGTTTGTTGGAGCAACGGGAAAAGGCGGTGTATCCGTTTGTGGATTGGGAATGCTGTGTAAGCAAAAATGGTGAGAAACCGTTATGGCTTAAATTGAGATGCCGTTAGGCAAAGGGGCGTGTGAGGGATAGCGGGTTTACCGTTGTAGGTCGAGGCTCGGACGTGACTCCTCCCCCTTAATATTCTACTCCGGAGAATCAATATTTTTAACATTAACTTTAATATTTGTTTTTCGGTTTTTGTTTTTTGAAATGGTGAAAATTATTAAAATTAAAATTGATATAACAATGAAGGTTGTTCCAAAATGTATGTACTCGTGCGTGATTGATTTTAATTTAATTTTTTCTAACAATTTTCGATTTTCAATATTTTTGAAATGCAATGCTTCTGTGGAATAGTTCATTATAATATTTTTTACTGTTACATTTTTAAAATTCGGTATTATAAAATTATCATAATATAGAAAGTGTTCGTATTTAACATTATTTATTTCTATTTTACAGTTTTCAAATCTTAAAAAGTTATTTCCTATTATATTTGTATTATAATCATGACAATTATGAGTTATTTGTGTAAATGGTAAATTTTACGTTATTAAAATATTATTATTTATTTGTTTAATTTCTTTGTTTTTGTTTTCTTTAAAATTACATTCTGGTTTTTCTTTTAAAATATTTTGAATACAAGAATCTTTTATTTCATTTTATTCTTTAAATTTAATAGTTCCTTCCATATTTTCATAATTAATACTACAATCAGTTATTATTTTTTTATACGATGTTGCTAACTCTAAATTATTATTATTCGGGATTGGTTCAATTAGAATTTTATAAAATTTTTTGTCAGAATGCATTGGAATTAGTAGTATAAATATTATTTGACTTTCGTGAATAATTACAGTACTTTTTATGTTAGCTAGTTCATTTAGTGTTATATTGAATTTGTCTATTTCTTTTAATGATAGAATATCGTGTCCCAAAACTCCCAGTTGGCTCATGAGAATATTTTCTTTAACTTTTTTGACTTGGTCTTTCAATAGCTGTATGTCGTATTGGATTTGAAAGGCATGTTGCATATTCGCTATTTCTGTAAATTCTTTGTTAATTTAGTTGCCTAAACTAGTTAATTGGCTTTTAATTTCTAATTGCTGTTCATTAATATGTTTTGTAATATTGTTGATAGCTTCGTTGAAGTTATGGTTGATTTTGATTTGTTCATTTAGTCCTTCAATAAGATTTTTAGTATTTTGTTCATTTGTATCTAAAGTTTGTCTGATTTCTATTTCGTCATCATAGTCCATTGTACCTGCAAGAATTTTGAGTCCTTTTCCTACGATATTGACGAGTTCTCTTTTTATCCTGTCGTGATTATCTAATAGTCTTTCTATCTCTTGTTGTAATTGTATAAAGTTGTAAGTAAGTGTCGGGTAATCATTTTTGTGGTTTAATTTATTTATATTGTGTTCTATAATTTCTATATTTTCTATCCATGAAGTAATGTTTACGTTGTGTAGTATTTTTGTATATGTTGTTATGATTGGAATTTGTTGGTCTCTAATTATAACAAAGCCGTTTCCTGAATTTAAGTTCCGTATGTCAAGTTTCTGTCCATTTGTCGAAAGTGTTGTCAGTATGAAAAATAGTACCTATAAAATTGTAAGTTGTATCATTGTTCGTATTTGTACTTTCTTTTAACTTGAATATATATAGAATTTACTTCCTCTCTCGTTTTGTAAATGATCTTTATCTAGTATAATTGGGTTTGATTTTGAATGGACTGGTTTTAGCTTATTGTTTACTCTATTTATTAAGTAAGTGTGTTTGTCTAGTGTAAGGTCTATATCTTCCCTATTATTGATTATTTTATTAATATACTTTTCTTTATTTTTGGTCACTAATTCTATAATTTTGAGGTATTCTGTATTAGAAATGTTTCCATTTAGAAAATCTAAGGGTTTTCTTTTATTAGCTGAGTGGATGGTGTTGTTGTAGATTGCATTCAAAACTTTGTTACGTAAAGTGTCTTTATTATTCTCATCAGCAGAGAAGGTTCGAATATGTTCATTCAAAGTTGAATGGAACTTTTATATATCTGAGTTACCTGTTTTCTTGTATGGGGTGCTAATGTGCAAGTGGACATTCTTTTCCTTAAGATATTCTTTAATAACTAATGAAGAGAAACCTGTTTCTCAATCAGTCACAATTTTGTTTGGAGGCCCAAAATTTGTAAATCTGGTTTTTAAAGTATTGAGTAATGTTAACCACGTTCTATGTTTTATTTCATAGACAGTAACATGTTTAGTGATCATGGTTACATACATAAGATTGATGTGTGCATATCAAATATCGATATGAATTATTTGGTTCGGTCTTTCGGGTGTTTCTGTTAATTTTAAAGGAATTTTATTTGGTGACCTTTCGTACTTTGATTTATTACAAATCTCACAGTTATTTATACATTTTTGTATTGCCGTTTTAAGATTGGGGCTATAGTATATGTTTTTAATTTCTTCATAAGTTTCATTTATTCCACGGTGGTTGTATGCCTTATGTGTTTGGCCTATAACTTTTAAAACTTTTTCCTCATCGTCTAAATCGCCTAAAAATTTACTACATTTGATTACTCGTAAGAGTTTATTCTTACTAAAGTATTTAACATATACGTCCTGAAATTTAGCGAACAAATTGTCATTTCTTGAAAAGATACCTACTATTCCTTTATGGGGAATGAATTTCTTCATAATATCAATGATTAGTTTTTCATTGTAATCCTTTATTTCTATTACAATTCTTTTTTTCTTGAAAGTGTAATAAATTTTATGGTTATTCATTTTTTCTGTTGTATTTAGGATTATTTAGTTTTTATAAATATTAACGGGTGAATCTACGATAGGAATATGGTTACTGCTGTCCTCATTTGCGCTGTGAATAGTTGCAACCATTGAGTCTTCATCTTCGTTTTTTGTATTGTCGTATCCTACATCTATATTGTTACTGCAGTCTGTTTCTCCTAAAGTGTTAATGGAAATTCCTACATTTTCGTTGAAGTAAGTTTCCATTCTTGATAACCCATCTGCAAATTGGTTATCCTTGCCCTTAACACTCTATTGCAAAATTAAATTCTTCTAATTTAATTTTCCATCTTTGAAGTTTAATATTCGGTTCTTTGAGAGAACTTAACCAAACAAGTGGACGATGGTCAGTTCGAACGGTGAACTTTCTCCCATAGAGATAAGGCCTAAAATATTTTGTAGCCCATACTATGGCTAACAATTCTTTTTCAATTTGACTTCATGGTCATTAAGCGTTTTGCTTGCATAACACAAAGGATGGTTATCTTGTGACAAGACAGCGCCTAATGCAAAATTCGAAGCGTCTGTTGTCAAAACAAACTTCTTATTGTAGTCGGGGTATTGAAGAATGGGGTCTGATATTATCAATTTTTTAAGAGTTTCAAAGCTCTCAACGTAATCTTGGTTGTTAATGTCAATTTTTGCATTTTTCTTTAAAAACGTTGTCATTGGTTTTGCTACTTTAGAATAATCTTTAATGAATTTTCGATAATACCCAGTTATTCCCAAGAATGCCTTTATTTGCTTTGAGGTTTTTGGTAACTTATACTCTTGTATTGCAGATACTTTATTAGGGTTCGGTTTTATTCCTTCTGTTGTCACTACATGACCTAAAAACTCGGTTTCTTTTTTTTTAAATTCGCATTTATCGAGCTGTACCTTTAGATTTACTTCTTTTAGTCTGTTAAATATTTTGTTTAATGCTACAATATGTTCTTCAAGGCTAGTTGAAAAAATTATTATGTCATATAGATATACCCAACATACTTGTCCTATGAATTCATGAAGCACCGAATTCATTAAGCGTTGGAATGTCGAAGGAGCATTCTTCAATCCGAATGGCATACGAGTGAATTCGTAATGGCCACTTCCAGTTGAAAATGCTGTTTTCTTCGCGTCTTCTTCTGCGATCTCGATCTGGTGAAAACCTTTCGCCAAATCGAGTGTTGTGAAATACATCGCTCTTCCTAATTAATCAAATATGTCATCCATATTTGGTATTGGGAATTTATCGTCTATCGTAACTTCGTTCAATTTACGATAGTCGATTACTATCCTCCATTTTTCTTTTCCAGATGCATCCATCTTTTTTGGGACGATCCAGATGGGTGCAGAGTAAGGCAAATTACTTGGTCGTATTATGCTTTGCTCTAACATTTCATGGATTTGAGAATTAACTTCTTCTCTATGTACCTCAGGGTACCTAAAGTTTTTGGTATAGATAGGAATTTCATTTGCTGTTTCTATTTTATGCTTAATCGCATTAGTGAATGATAGGTCACTACCTTCTTGGTAAAATATTTGTGAATATTTTAAAACTAATTCTGATATGTTTACTTTCTCTTCCTCATTAAGGTGATCTATTCTAATTTGTTTAGTGATTGGTTCATGACTTCTTTCTGTGTAATATATTTCTAGTTGTGGTGTTTGTTTGTAATACTTGTCGTTAGAATTTTCTCCATCTTCGTTGAAGTAAATTGGAATTTTCGTTTCCTGGACAATTAACAATTTTGTATCCAAATCAATAATAGCTTTGATTGGACGTAATATATTATTACCAATCAGACCATCATATACGCCGTGGAATTTGTGTTCGAGAAAATCGGCTGTTTTGTTCAACATACCGAATTCTTCCAATAATGGTATTTTTACTTTATAAAATGAATGTATAGACGGGCTTGCTGTTTTGATTTTAACAGGCTTATCTAGTTTTGTTTGCCATTTTGGGTGGCACAACCCTGGGTTAAGGATAATAGTTTCTGACCCGGTGTCAATTAGCATCCTTAACTTATATTTGTTATTTTTCGTACTTATAGCTATATAAGGAAGTCCGCCTGAAGGCTTTTTTCCTGAAAATCCTGAATATTTACCTGTTTTTGGTAAGATGCAGATAACGTATCCATTGGTTCGTTATTAGGAGCATTTTTATTCCTAGACTGCGTTGAATTGCTTGAATTATTATTCTGTCCTGTATTATTATTTCTATATGTATATTGTCCTGAATTATTGTTAGTATTACTGTTTCTATTCGTATATTGTCTTGACTTACTATTTCTGTTTGTATATTGTCCTGAATTATTGTCAGTGTTCGTATATTGTCCTGAATTATTATTTCTGTTTGTGTCTTGTCCTGAATTCTTATTTCTATTTGTATTTTGTCCTGAATTATTATTTCTATTCGTGTGATATCTTGGATTACTGTTAGTATTCGTATAATGCCCTGAATTACTGTTTCTATTCGTATATTGTCCTAGGTTGTTATTTTTTGTGTATGCGTATCCTGTTTCGAACAGGATTTGCATGGCGTCCTCTAAGTTTTTAGGGTTTCTACAGTGCAACAAACCTCTCATAGGTTCGGGTAATTTGTTAATAAACATTCTCAGTGCCGCACTGCAGTTTCGTTCCACTTCCAAACTGAAACTATTTGGGAATGTAATTCTTACTTTGTTATTGAGACGACGAAGGACTACCTTAACGTCGTTATAATAATCATGGCTATTGGTCTTGAATTGGACGGCTCTTAGATCATCGAAGAGCTGTTCAATCGACCTTTTGGCACTAAAGTATTGTAAAAATAATTGCTTGAGTTCGTCCCATTTTTGACGAAGTTATTTATTTCTAAAGCTTCTCGAGCTTTGACCGTTAGCTTTCCTTTTATAATTTCAAAAAAAATGAACTGACTACTGTCATCCTATTTACATAATATAGGGTAGATTCTTTCAATAGAATCTAAAAAGTTATATAGGTTTTCCCTGTTTCCATCATATTTATTAATATTGTTTAAATATTTTAAAGGATCTATATTAATAGATAAAGGTGTTACCATCGTATTTGTAAGTCCTGCTCGTGCTGCTGCCAATGCTGCTGCTGTTCCTGTCATATTGTTGTCTAGTATAATGTCCCGGAATAGATTTGATAGTTCTTCTTCTATGTCCATACAAAAATTTACACTATTCGTTATCTTGTGTACTTAGATTTTATTCGTACTTAATCGTATATTTATCGAGTAGTTCACGTTATTTGTTCTTAATCGAACTTTTTTTTTGAATTTGCACTTCTAATCGAATATTTATAGAGTAGTTCACGTTATTTGTTCTTAATCGAACTTTCTTTTTTTTTTTTTGAATTTGCACTTCTAATCGAATATTTTTAGAGTGTTATTCGCGTTATTTGTTCTTAATAAAACTTTTACACTTTTGGTATTCGTATTTAATCGTACATTTATCGATTCTTATTCGCGTTATTTGTTCTTAATCGAATTTTTACACTTTTAATTGTACATTTATCGATTGTTATTCGCGTTATTTGTTCTTAATCGAATTTTTACACTTTTAATCGTACATATCGATTGTCATTCGCGTTATTTGTTCTTAATCGAACTTTTACACTTTTGGTATTCGTATTTAATCGTAACATTTATCGATTCTTATTCGCGTTCTTTGTTCTTAATCGAACTTTTACACTTTTAATCGTACATTTATCGAGTGTTATTTGTTCTTATACGAACGGACCGACTGCGCCAATTACATGGTCTTATCTCATGGTCGAGATAAAAAAAACATAATGTTTTTTTTCTTTTCTTTTTATTATTCTTTATTTATTATTTTAAATTTACAATTGTTTTATTTTAAACTCCAAAAGGAGGCCGCTGTCTTCAGCTAGGCTGCACCTCACAATTGGATTGTCGGATTAGAACTCATTTATAAAATAATTAAATCTAAGAGGTGAACTATTCCATAAACGCAAAATGCTTCCCGTGGGAAAGGAATGCGCGCGATCGCAGAATATTCATATTTCATATTAATAAAATGAAATATGAGTGTTTTCTTTGTTTGTTGGAGCAACGGGAAAAGGGGGTGTATCCGTTTGTGGATTGGGAATGCTGTGTAAGCAAAAATGGTGGGAAACCGTTATGGCTTAAATTGAGATGCCGTTAGGCAAAGGGGCGTGTGAGGGATAGCGGGTTTACCGTAGTAGATGGAGGCTCGGACGTAACTTTGTATTATTTACTGCTATATTAAATTATAATACGTTTCTATAACATAGTTATGAGCTTACAAACTAAAAACGGAAATCTATATATTTTATTAATACGCTTAGCAAAACCTAAGCAAAACCTTGCGGTACACTTTTCTCTGTATATACTCAACGGAACTACCTACATACATTATATATAACGTTGGAAAGGTTTTGCCCCACAATTTTTGTCTGTATCTAGCTGTTAAAGCATTTAATGGGCATTTGAATTCTTCCAGATAAATGATTTTTATCATTTTAAGAGTTGGGCTTAGAAGTCTGAAATATCGGGAGATACTTACTTACTTTACTTAGGTCCTCGGACCTATTATGTCCGTGATGTTTCCCTTACGGGACATAGGGCCTCCACTACACCTACGCGCCATCGTGTACGATTTCTTGAAATATATTTCAGCTCTCTCCAACTTTTCCCCAGTCGTGCCGATTCCTGTTCGACCGTTCTTCGCCATGTACTTCTAGGCCGGCCCACTTGTCTTCCCTCCTGTGTGAGCGGGTTCCACTGCATTGCTTGAGATGCAATGCACCGATCGCCTTTTCGAAGCGTATGGCCAATCCACTGCCACTTTCTTCTTCGTATAATGGAGTCTATGGGCTCCTGACCCGTTCTCGCATGAAGTTCGGCATTGGAGATACGGTTGGGCCAGAAAATCCTCAAGATGTTTCGTAGACATCTATTAACGAAGGTTTGCAGCTTTCTAGTGACAATTTCAGTGACTTTCCAAGTGCTGCAGCCGTAAAGCAGAACGGATTCAACATTGGAGCGGAACAGTCGTAGCTTGGTCTTTAAGCTAAAAGAGTTGTTTCTCCATATTTTGGACAGCATTCCGAACGCAGCCTTTGCTTTTCTGATTCGGCTGTTTACGTCCAGTTCAGTTCCGCCACCCGTAGAGATAATACTCCCAAGATATTGGAAATCCTCTACCATCTCTACCGGTTGTCCAGAAATATTTACTTGGATTGATGAGGAAGTTCCAAGGCTGATCCTTTTAGTTTTTGCCGAGTTGATCTTAAGCCCTACGATTTCTGCTTCTCTCTCCACCCTTGTTGTCATTTGATGGAGATCCATGATCCTATGAGAGAGTAAGCATACGTCGTCCGCGTAGTCCAGATGTTTGAGGTGAGATTGCAGAGTCCACTGAATTCCTCCATTTCCATTTGACAAAGCTGCGTGCAGTACGTCACTTATCACCAACAGGAACAGTATTGGTGACAGTATACAGCCTTGCCTAACTCCACTTTGGATTTCAAACTCCTCTGACAGCCTACCTTTGTGCAAAACGTGACACCTGGATCCATCATATGTAGCCTTGATAATAGCAATCAATTTATCTGGGATGCCCCTCCTGTGCAAAGCAAGCCAAATAAATTCTCTATTGACACTGTCGAACGCCTTTTCAAAATCGATGAACAGCAGGTGAAGTGGTGATCGATATTCAACGCACTGTTCGATGATGATCCTCAAGGTGTTGATGTGATCAACACAGGAAGATCCAGTGCGGAAACCTGCTTGTTCGGCGTCGAGTGTGTCTTCGAGGTGGTCTTTAATTCGGTCCAATATTATCCTTGCTATTATCTTGGCTACTGCAGGCAGAACGCATATTCCTCTCCAGTTTTCGCACTGTGTGAGATCTCCTTTCTTTGGAAGCTTGACAATCATTCCTTTTTTCCACTCTTCAGGAAAGCTCTCTGCTTCCCAAGCTCTCTTAATAAGTGGGTGCAGTAGCTCGCTCGATGTCGTTGGGGCTGCTCCTAAGAGCTCTGCAGGAATACCGTCAAGTCCAACCGCTTTGTTGTTCTTCAGTGCTTTGATGGCGGTGATAATTTCTTCTTTACTGGGGGGTACGGTGCGTATTCGGGAAATTGTTACTTCGGGTAGCTCAGTGGGAATAGGGTTCACTTCACTTGCGAAAACGCGGTTTAAAACCGCAGAAAAGTGTTCCCTCCACCTTATGAGCTGGTCCTCATCCGAAATTAGCAGGGATCCGTTTGTGTCTTTAACCAGGTGTTGTTTAGAGCTCTGGACACCAGTGAGCTCTTTGGTAATTCTGTAGACGGTCCTACTGTCACACCTACTAGCGGCTTCTTCTGCTTCTGTAGCCAGTGCGTTGATGTAGTTACGCTTATCACGTCGCACACTACGGTGAACTTCCCTCATCTTCATGCGGTACGTAGACTCAAGCTCGTTTCTCCCTGCTGCTGGGGTAGCTGCGATGCGAGCTTTAAGGTGTTTCCTTCGATCCTTGCCCAAGTTTCGTCGGAAAGCCAAGCACTATTTCTTCCTTGCGCCCGGCCGACTATACTTTCAGCACCGGATATGAACACATTTTTCACAGCACACCAATGATTTTCGATGGATGTGGTTTCCGTGCTGCTGATTGCGTTCAATCCTTGTGAAAGGTGGTCCCCTAGTTGTTGGCGCACTGCAGGATCCTTTAGTCTATCTGTATTAAACTTGGGCATTCGAGTGTTTCCTTGGGATCTCCGAACTGCAGCTGTACGCAATCTTACGGTAGCAATTATCAGATGGTGGTCCCGGGCCATTCCCATGTCAGCACCTCTTCTGTTACGGACGTCCTGGAGACTGCTTCTAAAACGCCGGCTGATCGCGAAGTGGTCAATTTGGTTGGAAGTTGCTTGTCTGTCAGTCGACACCCAACTGACTTTGTGGCACGTCTTATGCTCGAACATGGTCCCTCCAATAACAAGGCCGTTGGCGTTGCAGAAATCGACAAATCGTTCGCCATTGTCGTTTCGGTTACCAACACCATGTTTTCCCATGACATGCCTTAGCCCAGTGTTGTCATTGCCAACCTTGGCATTTAAGTCTCCCATCACCATAACTATATCACCTCGTGGAACGCTATCATAAGCAGCACTCAGCCGGTTATAAAAGGCCTCCTTCTCCTCGTCAGAAGAGAGCAAAGTTGGGGCGTAACACTGTATGATGGTGACGCGACGTACTCTAGTCCGGAACCTGGCTTTCAGGATCCTGTCACCTAAAGGCTCCCAGGAAATTAGGCTTTTGAGAGCTGTTTTGGAAAGCAGCAATCCAACGCCAGATTCCCGAGCGCTTCCAGGTGTTTTTCCGGAATAGAATAGTACAGTGTTACGGGTTGGTGACTTGAACTTCCCCGAACCCAGCCATCTAACTTCACTTATCCCTAAGATGTCCATCCTATACCGCATGAATTCCTTCTCTAGTTGCAGGAATCTGGCATTCTGAGGACCTTCTTTTCCATTGTCAAGAAGCGTCTTCACATTCCAGAAACCAATCTTTGTCCGGGTACAATAGCCAAAAGTCGTCAACGAGTTATCATTAATTATCCGAGGCGTAGTGTTGGTTTCGGTAGCGGGTTGATTTCAGTTACGGAGAATGCTAACCTCCGTAACCTATCCTAGAAAGCTAGGCCTTTTCGCACTTGTAATTTTACCCTATTCATGTATATTGGGATACATAAATAGTTGCCCGGGGACCACCACGAGGAGGTAAAACAAGCACTTCATCGTGACTGATTGTTGCGCTACTGGCCCAGACCAAGTTCTGAGCAATCAATAGTTTCCCGATCAGGCACGATGCAGGTCGGGAGATGATGACCATTATTGATTTGGATTTTTTGGTGGAAAATTTGGAATCCATATCTTACCGGAAAGCACAGAAAGTAACATTTTTATATATTTTTTTACCAAAATGAACTTGCTTTGGAAATGAAAATCCTAAAGTGGGCTTTAGGTCGGATTTTGAAAAATTCTTATTTTATTCGTTGTAACGTTTCGGGTGTGTATTAGGGCTGCCAGACGTCCCGAATTTTGCGGGACAGTTCCGATATTTGAACCCTGTCCCAATATATGTCCGGAATTACAAAATGTCCCGATTTTGTCCCGACTTTTCACTTTTACTTCCTATACATATAGGGCAATTATTGGTTTTGTGTCAAAAACAAAAAAATGTTATTCCCTAGGAGTGAGATTTAATTTTTATTTTAGCTTTTCTGCATAGAACGATCATACAAAAATTTCGGTCTTATCAAGTTTTCTAAAAAAAAAAACAGCTGTAATGGTTTTGATAAGACGTACTGCATAAGTTTTTGCAAAAAAAAAAATCGAAGAACAGAAATAAATGTTTGGGTTTTTTTTGTATAAACTGCCGATTCCTTACTTGTTTTGAGATGTTCCCGAATATCTCGTTATTGGCTTTTTTGATATTGTCAAAATTTGGAATTCGGTAGGTACTTCTAAGTAAGTCAAAAAATATTGGTCAAAATTTTAAACAGCCTAATATTAAGGGTTAAGCATGATACAATTGTAACATTTTTTCTAATTTTAAAAACAGTTCAGTAAAATTTTCTAAATTTTAAATATTGTTGAAATTGTAGAACAGTCCAAAAAATTGAGGCTCGTTCAAAAAACATACTTCATTTTGACATTTAGAAACGTAGGTGTCATATGGATTCAGTACGATACTAAATAAACAAAATAGATTTTAATTTTAATTTTAAATTTATTAAATAAAAATGATTTAACATCGTACTAAATGGACTAACATTTTGCGCCATTGCATTAAAGATTTGTATAAATAGGTTTTCTTGTAATGTCCCGATTTGTCCCGGTTTTTGGGCCCTGGCGGCCCGATATTAACCAAATTTAATCTGGCAGCCCTAGTGTGTTTACACCCTTCTTCAGACCTATTTTTGAAAAGATATTATAGTTATAGATAATTATATACATAAATAAAAACAAACAATCGAAAAAATAACAATACTAACAACTGAACTGAACAACTGACACAAAAAATAAGAATAAATTTTTATTATATTCCCGTGTGTGTTTTTTTGTTATTTATTTAAAAGCTTTGGAAAAGACGATTTAAATTGATAGGCGTATCCTTTTCTTTATTTGTTTAATATGGCTGTATATTTGTTTGAAAATATTTTCCAAATTGAATGAAGTTTGTTATTATTGAATTTTTATTTTCAAATATTTTCAATTTGAAAACTAACTCAAATATGTATGTATATGTGTTAAGTATCATTTAAACAGATATGGATTGATACCTATTAATAAACTGACCATATATATTACTAAGCCTATCACAATCTGAACGTCTGTTTATACAATATTCTGTATTTTTTATATGTAACATTTCAAGTAACATTCTTTTATTGTAATTCTTTTAATATTTGATTTATCTTCTTTGGGTATTTTATCTTTTAATTGAAAATTGAATTTCTTAGAGTATTAGCTGATTTAAAAGCTATACGAGTGTTTTCTTTATCTCTTACTGGGGCATTCAATAATCGATTTGATAAGTTGGGAATGTATAAAGCACTTTTATATATTATTTGATGTACATTAATGATTGGACTTGGTTGTCTTCCATTATTAAAATAGGTTTTAATAAGAGATTTAGTAATTTCAGTTGGAAAGGAATTAGAAATTAATGTGTCCCTGTCCATAATGATTTCAGTATTATTTTTTCAAAACGTAATATCACTACGGTCTAACACTCTATTTATAAAATTTATAGCTATATTTATAATGACCTGTTTCGGTTGTTTCGAATGAAAATTTATCAAACGCTCTGAAGATGTTGGTTTCTTATACCAATCAAAAATTAGTTGACTATTTTTTCTAATTACCTTAACATCTAGATAGGGGAGCATTCCATCTTTTTCAACTTCAACAGTAAATTGAATTTTATCATGAAAATAATTTAGTGCTGTTTAGGTTGAATGTACTTCATTTGATTTGATAATCAAAAATAAATCATCTACATATTTTCTCACAATTTTTGGTGTATATGTTAATTTCCCTAAAACCTCATCAAGTAATGTCTCCATTAATATATCTGCTAAAATTAGGGATACAGGACTTCCCATAAATTGTTTGCTGATAAATTGTTTTATTAAATTCTAAGTAGTTATTGTCAATTATATTACGAACAATTGCAGAAGCAAGAGGT